>CM076575.1:83455706-83890874 GCA_034641835.2 Pinus albicaulis
CCCAACCAACCTCTAGGGTGTTAATTCCCCGAAACAATTATAGATCATGGGAAGCAGTTCACAACCACATGATGAATTAATTAACTACCAAGTTAGGATTGTCACATGATAATTCTACTCCTTATTATACACAATCAAATGGACAAGTTGAAGCTATCAACAAGATTCTTAAATGTATGCTTCAATGAATGATAGGAGTTCATAAAATAAATTTGCATTTGATCCTATACTCTGCCTTGTGGGCCTACTGAACCTTGGTGAGAAACGTGACTAGATTTACGCCTTTTCAATTGGTGTATGGTCTGGAAGCTATCTTACCAATCCAATGTGAAACACCATCATTAAAACTCACAATCGACTTGTTACCTGAGACCTCATCCCCTTAAGCGAAGCGCATCCCCTTAACCTCATCCATCTTGATGACACGTGTCGTGAAGCCCAATTGGCCAATGAAGGGCATAAGAGACGTATAAAGGCGCAATACGACAAAAAATTCAAGCCTCGCATTTTCTCAGAGGGTGACTTGGTCCTTTACGATCAAGAAGATGATATAATAGGTATAGGAAAATTTGAGCCATTATGGCATGGCCCATATATTGTCAAAAGATTTTTTGCTAAGGGTGCCTATGAGTTGGTTGATTACGATGGAATTCCGTTGGCGCAGCCTAGAAATGCGTTGTATCTGAAACGTTACTATGCTTAATCATGAGCGTAGTAATCTTTTGTATTATATTTTATATATATGTTGTTGATTTTCATTCACTATCTTAGTTTTTTTTTGGATTTTTCTTGACATGAGTAATCCGCTTACATTTCGTCGCAGATGTATGAATCTTCGAAAGCATTTGTTGGATATGCTGATGGTGCTTGATGGGGCCCAACCCTCCTTAAGACCTGCGCTTAAATTATGATTTGACTTGTTGAATAAATATTAAGATAAGGTTTGAATTAATGTTTCAATCATTGGTTGTATCATATGATACGTTACATATTTGATTAATTTCGCAATCACTGTGTATTAATGGTAATTCGTCCTTGTGAGAGGACGTGAAATGGACATATATCCTGCTTCTCGAGACTTGCTCTCCCACTCTATCACTAGCCCTAACACTACTCAGCTACATTGATTTCATTTGTTCAAAGTTTGTGAGGGTTTTCTTTGTGATTGTCTTCGCCGATATGGTGGCTCTGTTGGCTCTTTTCGCACTGTCTCTGTGGCAAGGGTTTTTCCAGATCCTTTGTGGCTCTCAACAAGACTTCAGCAACATGGCGGTTTCTGGTTATTGTTTCTTATTCATACCTTTTATAGGAATTTCATTTCGGCATTGTCTAAATTTCGCCCTCAAAATGAATTTTTTGTTTGATTGATTATTGTTTGCAACTTACAAGTCGAGGTCGGCAAGGGTTCCAGCGTGCACCTATGTTTATCAGTTCCACGTGGTAAGTCGTTCTTCCCTGCTACAATTTCTCAGCGTTTTTTCTGATTTATTAACGATCGTTGCTCCTTATGAGCAGACCCTTGTCGACTGGCAACCGAAGCTCCTCCTTTGTTCGGCATTTCTTCCTTCTGGTAAGTTAAGCTCAATAAACCCTCCCCATTTCTCTTATTCAGATTTCAATATTCGATTTAAAATCGTTTCGAGGCTTAACTCTCGAAATTTTGTTTCTCTTTGTAGGTGGTTATATTTTGTACAGTCATGGCTCTTCACATTTCACAACTATTGACCCCAAATGGGTAGGGTCTTAACCTTTATCTACCTCTGGTGGTTTTTGTAATTTTTTTTATTCATGGGTCTTAGCTTCCACACTTAATTATCTTGTTCTGGATTCCACTATGTTTGGTTTGTTACAAGAGTCTCCTTCTAGGAAAAATAGACCAGGGTTTTAATAACAATTCCGCAGTCAATTACTAGTCCAGTTCTGTTGTTTTCTTTCTTAGTTTGTCATCTGAATATGAACGTCGTTTTTTATGGGGTTTCAAACCTAGTTTGTATACTTAATATGTAATATATTTTTATATTCCTTCATGACTCATCAATAGAAACAGGATTTACTTATAAATGGTGGAATTTAAGTTCTGTTAATATGAAATGGTGAATACCTGGGAATATGTTTGGTACGCCTGCTGATTCATATATATCTACAAAATTTCTTGTCTGTGTGGACTCTCCTGCAAGTGTATGCTTCAGTTTGTCAAATGTTGTAGTCGCTCCAGTGCCTGTGTAAAAATTTACTTCTGTTTGGCTTTGTTACAATTGCACATATGTTCAGTTTACCATACACGATGATATAAATGATAGATAGGAAAAGAAAAACAAATAATATTTAACTGCAGAGTAGTTTTCAGATGATTTCTTCAAAAGTCTCCTGAATGCGTTTTATTGCTTTCTCCGTTTTACTATGATGGAAAATCAACCTTTACAGAATGTCTTTTCTTCTCTTTTGTACTATTGTATGAAACAATTTTGTTTTCAAACTGCCAACAGTTAGATATGGTTACATTCTTAATCTATTCTTTTAATTTAGGAAATGAGTTCTAAATATTAACTAAAAGAAATTTTAAAATGGAATTACAAAACATAAATGACTATTAGGCGCTAGTTATACAATTTCTAAAAATAAAATAAAAATAAACCCAAGTGCAATGACCTGTAAACCAATCAATTGTAACTTGTAAGAAAAACACCTGTTTTTCTGTTTACCCTGAGCTGGATGCTCCTGCATCAGTGCTAGTCATAGTACGCAAAATCTATCTTCTGCAGCGTGGGCCATTTGCGCTCTAAACGGTGAGTTAGTGAGTTTTCAAGGGATTTGTATTGGTAGATCGACAAACAATATCGCTGAGTATAGCTTGTTGATTGAACTCCTCTATGATTCCATTTCATTTTGTATTAACTGTTATAAATTCAACAATGCATAGATTGTTCCTAAGAGTTTGAATTTTGGAAAGACATTTTGATTTTACTCAATATCAACATATTTCCAGAAATTTGAACACATTTACTGATTCATTAGCTAATCAAGTTGTAGACAGACATTTGCAACATATGTAAACAAAACATTCACATCATTGAATATGATTTCACAATCAACATAGGAAAACACTGAAATCATATAGATAGATAGTTATAGGTTTTTACAAAATTTGTGCCTAAGACACATTGGTCATCTGACCTCAAAATGTATGCAAAATGTCAAAGTAAACTAGTGGTGCTCGTGGTAACATGCTATAGATCTAGATATCTTATGCAGTAACTACATCCAGCGGTTATGAACCCCAATAGTGTGTCCCTGCAGTTGCATGGGTAACTCTTCAATCCAACAATCTGGAATCCTGAAGGTCAACCCCTCTATGTGCTACCGAAGCTCAGCCAGAGTCTCAACCATATCAAGATCATGAGGGACTGCTCTCTTGACAGCCCTCTCTACTGGCACATCTGCCTCATGCTCTGGTTCCTCTATTGGTTGAACACGACCAACATCTGCATTACATCAAACATTTATTTAGCCTTGGGAAAACATCAAAATACAAAACATTGTATAAACCTTAGGAAAATAAAAAACATGATTGAAACATTCTTACCCATTACACCCCATTGAGCGCCCTCTGGTAATGCTAAATTTGGATCTCCTCGGAAATCAATGACTGTGTATGCATACTCATCAATGGCAACAATCTGTTGCTGGAACTAGGCAAAGACCACAATCGAGAACACGATGGTCTTTTCTTCTCTTTTGTACTACTATATGAAACAATTTTGTTTTGAAACTGCCAACAGTTAGATATGGTTACATTCTTAATCTGTTATTTTAATTTAGGAAATGAGTTCTAAATATTAACTAAAATAAATTTTAAAATGAAATTACAAAATGTAAATGAATATTAGGCCCTGATGATAGAATTTCTACAAAAAAAAAAAAACCCAGGTGCAATGACCTGTCAACCAATCAACTGTAACCTGTAAGACAAACACCTATTTTTCTGTTTACCCTGAGCTAGATGCTCCTGCATCAGGCTCCTGGGGTAACAAAAATTCATGACTCCATTCCATGAGTTCCTCAACAGAATAGCCTGCTCGTTGTATTTGTGCTGCATCAAGCCATGAACTGTCCTCAATGGGACGGTTCTTCCACTTGACAAGGTGCTGAAGGTATTATTTCCTGTGAGTGCGCTTGGCTACCTGGGTGTCAAGAATGCTCTTGATCTCAAGGGGCTGAGCCATAGGCATTTGCCTCATCCAAGAACCATTTTCAATCTGGGTGTCCTATTCTGGTCGTGCCGCTCTGTCGTCTTCAGGACTGGCAGTATATAGAAACAGATCTGCCACATTGAAGATGGGCGAGATGCCTATTCCTAGTGGCAGTTGTAATTCATAGGCATTGGCAAAGAATTTATGAATAATTTTACAAGGGCCGATCTTCTTATATTTCATCTTGTTATATTCGCCCTTAGGAAATCATTCTTTGCGTAAATGCGCAAGAACTTCGTCCCCTACATTAAACTGAAATTCTCGCCGCTTTAAATTTGCTTGCTGCTTATATTTTTGACTGATGTCCTATAATTTTGAATTTACCTGCTCATGTAAGTCGTTCATTGCCTTGGCAAAATCTTCCCTGTCAGCACTCCTCCTTTCCAATTTTCCCAAATCCCGCAGTTCATGCACTCCGTGAGGATGCATGCCATACAGAACATGAAAAGGACTGTATCTCATGCTACGATTTGGTGAATCTTTATAATCAAATTCTGCCTGAGCATGTATACGATCCCACATCCATGAATTTTCTCCAATCAAACTCCGTAGCAGGCTTCCCCAGCTCCTGTTCACCACCTATGTTTGCCCATCAGTCTGTGGGTGATATGCGGAGCTAAAATTCAACTGAGTGTCCAACTTCTTCCACAGGGTACGCCAAAAATGTCCTATGAATTTCACATCCCTGTCAGAAATAATTGACCTCGGTAGGCCGTGCAATCTGAAGATCTCCGTGAAAAACAAGTGTGCTACGTGAGTGGCATCACTGGTTTTTCGACAAGGAATGAAATGTTCCATTTTAGAAAACGTGTCTACTACCACCATCACCGAGTCGAAACCTCGCTATGTCCTTGGCAGACCCAAGATAAAGTCCAAGCTAACTGAGTCCCATGGTCTACTTGGAATAGGCAGTGGCGTGTAAAGTCCTTTGTTTTGGCTGTGTCCCTTCGCCAATTGGCACACTTTACACCTAGTCACATATAGTTGCACGTCCCGTCGCATCTTTGGCCAGTAATAAAAGTGTCTGAGCTATACTAAAACCTTGTCTATGCTGAAATGTCTAGCTAGACCTCCGCTATGCTTCTCCCAAATAATATTCTCTCTCATCGAACAGTCGGGAATGCATAATTTCCCCCCTCTAAATAACAACCCTTCCTATAAATTATATTCCAACCATGGACTATTGCTCCTCAACAAAGGATTCTGATAGGCTTCATAAGCCTCTTTGAAATCCACATCTATTTGATACAAATACTCAGCACTTGTATCGTAGTCTCCTGTAAGAGCAAAGCTCTTCTGCTCAATGCATCTGCTACCTTGTTGGCCTATCCACTAATATGTTTCAATACAAAGGTGAAACTCTGCAAGTACTCAACCCACTCTGCATGCTTGTGGTTTAGTTTGTGCTACTGCATAATATACTATAATGGAGAATTATTAGAAAATAAAACAAATTTGTTACCAAACAAATAATGTCTCCAATGCTTTAGTGCTTGGACGACAACATAAAATTCTTTATCATAGGACAAGTACTTTTGCCTGCTTTCATTCAAATTTTCACTGAAATAAGCGATCGGTTTGTCTTCCTGGCTAAGTACTGCCCTAATGGTTGTACCACTAGAATAACAACGAACTTGGAATAGTTTGTTAAAATCAGGCAACCTCAAAATCGGTCTTTCAATGATCTTCTTTTTCAAAATATGAAAACTTCTCTCCGCTGCTTCAGTCCAACAGAAAGGTTGTTTTGCCTTTTTTATTGTGTCCAACATAGGTGCACAGATTCCACTAAAATCTCTGATAAATTTATGATAAAAAATTGCCAACCCATGAAAACTACGAACCTCAAACAGGCTCTTTGGGGATGGCCAGTTAACAATTGCTGCAAGTTTTTTTGGGTCCATCTTCAGTTCATTCTCTGGAACCACAAAACCCAAGTAAACCAATTACTTTTGAAAAAATGTACATTTTTTTATATTTATCAGCAACTTGTTCTGTTGCAATTTCTCCTACACACTTCGAACATGTCGAAAGTGTTCCTCTTTAGTCTTGCTGAAAATTAAAATATCATCAAGATAGACAATCACAAACTTCCCAATGAACTCTTTCAGCACTTCGTTCATCAGGCGCATAAAAGTACTAGGGGAATTACTCAAACCGAATGGCATTACCAGCCACTCATACAGTCCTTCATTTGTTTTGAAAGTTGTTTTCCATTCATCCCCCTCTCGAATTAAAATCTGGTGGTACCCGCCCTTCAAATCGATCTTTGAGAAATATGCTGCACCACTTAAGAAATCCATCATGTCATCCATTCGTGGCAATGGGAATCTGTATCTAATAGTAATTTTATTTATGGCTCTTGAATCTGTACAAATTCGCCACTCTTCACCTTTCTTAGGAGCTAAAACTGTTGGTACTGCACATGGGCTCAAAATTTCCCTTATCAACCCTTTATCCAAAAATTCTTGTACTTGTTTCTTCATTTCTTCATTTTCCTTAGGACTCATTCAGTACGCTGCCTTGTTTGGTAGACTAGCTCCAGGTATAAAGTCTATACGATGACTTATACTTCTCTTAGGAGGCAATTCATCTGGTAAATCATCCACTACAATGTCACTGAATTCTTGCAACATGTCTTGAATTTCTTCAGGAAGATTTGTAATTTTAGTATGTAATAACATTGTTTTTGGCCTCCTTAAAACAACATATTTGATTTTGTTGTCCTCGATCTATTTTAAAAATTCCTTTCCTCCCACCAGTAATACTTTGACTTCTTTGGTTTCTGCTATCTCTTCTTCCTTGATAGGTACAAGTGTATGCTTAATCCCATCTTCAACAAACTTGTAACAGTTTGTCTTTCCATCGTGCACTACTTTTCTGTCATACTACCATGGTCTCCCTAACAGTATGAGACACACGTCCATAGGCATAATATCACAAACAACTTTATCCTTGTATTTTCCAATATGGAACTCTACTTCACATTGCTCATCAACTAACAGTTGATGCCCTTTCTGTAACCACGACACCTTGTAAGGAGTGGGGTGTTTCAGTCTCTTCAACCCCAATTTCTCCACCATCTCTATGGCCACTAGATTATCTATGCTTCCATTGTCGATAATCAATCTGTAGCATTTTCCATGTGATTTGCAAACTGTGCGGAATAATGCTTTTCTTTGAGTCGGTTCAACTTCTTCTTTTGTTGGTTTCAGCAATACTTTGTTCAACACTAAGGCATCCCCTGTTTCTGGTACATTCTCTACCTCTTGGGGTGGTGCCTCCGCTTCCTCCATCTGAGCAACATATGTTCCTCTTCCTCCTATCTGTTCACCCTCAGGACATTCAAAAGATTTGTGCCCCCACTTATGGCACTTGTAACACTGGATGGCAGCTCCTTTGCCTCTTCCATTACCTCTTCCACACTGGTATGGCCTTCCTCCTCTAGTGTTATTGTATTTTTCTATTTTTCCTGGAGTCTTTGAACGACTGCCTTCATCACTGGGATTGGCAGCTCTACCTCTGCCATAGGCTCGTCCTTTCCCTCTGCCAGATCCTCCTCCTCTTCTAGCATTTTGTTTCTTAGTTTATTTTCTCCTCTGCCTTTAAGGCACTCTGATATGCCTCATCTATGGTTCTAGGTGAAAGAATACTTATCTCATCTAATATTTCCCACCTTAATCCATTCACAAACCTCATTTTCTTTTCAGGGGTGTCTTCTATGTAACCAACTCTCAGGTTTACCCGATAGAATTCTTTAGTATATTCTTTTACAGTCAACTCCTTTTGTTTCAAATTATGTACCTGCTTGTACACAGAAATCTGGTAGTATTTGAGTAAGAATTTACCCTTCAATTTAGCCTCCATCCTGGTCCATTTTTTTATAGGTTGCGTTTCAACCTCTTCCTCTATGCCTGGACACTATCCCACCATAAGGACGCGTGTCCTTTAAACCCGGTGGCAGAAAATTTAACCCTTTTATCCTCGTTGATCTCCTCATATTCAAAATATTTATTTAGCTCACTGAGCCAATCCAGCAGTACCTCTGCTGATAAACTTCCATCATAAGTCGAAAGCTCATGCTTTGGCTTACTATTTGATAGTAAAACTGACCTCAACATTCTGAGTTCAGGTCCTTCTCCATCTAATCCATTTTTTGTCTTTGTAGCTTCCTCATCATAGTCATCTCCTCCCTCAGGATCCCTTCTTCTTCCTGCTTATCCTACTGGCAAACGAGCGTTCAATATTCGAATCTCTTCTCACAATCCTTCATCTACTACTCTTTGAATATCTCTCCCATGACCTCGTCGACCAACTTCCATTTCTTCTAATACACAACCTGCTCTGATACCAAAAATTGATGGGGCCCAGCCCTCCTTAAGACCTGCACTTAAATTATGATTTGACTTGTTGAATAAATATTAAGATAAGGTCTGAATTAATGTTTCAATCGTTGGTTGTATCATATGATACGTTATAGATTTTATTAATTTCGCAATCACTATGTATTAATGGTAATTTGTCGCTGTGAGAGGACGTGAAATGGACATCTGTCCTGCTTCTCGAGACTTACTCTCCTGCGCTATCACTAACCCTAACACTACTCAGCTGCATTCATTTCAGTTGTTCGAAGTTTGTGAGGGTTTTCTCTGTGATTGTCTCCGCCGATATGGTGGCTCTGTTGGCTCTTTTCACACTATCTCTGTGGCAAGGGTTTTTCCAGATCCTTTGTGGCTCTCAAGAAGACTTCGACAACATGGCGGTTTCTAGTTATTGTTTCTTATTCATACCTTTTATAGGAATTTCATTCCGGCATTGTCTAACTTTTTCCCTCAAAATGAATTTGTTGTTTGACTGATTATTTTTAGCAACTTACAGGTCGAGGTCAGCAAGGGTTCCAACGTCCACCTCTGTTTATCAGTTCCACGTGGTAAGCCATTCTTCCCTGCTTCAATTTCTCAGCGTTTTTTCTGAGTTATTAATGGTCGTTGCTCCTTGTGAGCAGAACCTTGTCGAATGCCGACCGAAGCTACTCCTTTGTTCTGCGTTTCTTTCTTCTGGTAAGTTAAACTCAATAAACCCTCCCCATTTCTCTTATTCAGATTTCAATATTCGATTTAAAATCGTTTTGGGGCTTAACTCTCAAAATTTCTTTTCTCTTTGCAGGTGGTTACAGTTTGTACAGTCATGGCTCTTCGGATTTCACAACTATTGACCCCAAATTGGTAGGGTCTTGACCTTTATCCACCTCTGGTGGTTTTTGTAATTTGTTTTATTCATGGGTATTAGCTTCCACACTTAATTATCTTGCTGTGGATTCCACTATGTTTGGTCTGTTACAAGAGTCTCCTTCTAGGGAAAACAGACCAGGGTTTTAATAGCAATTCCGCAGTCAATTACTAGTCCAGTTCTGTTGTTTTCTTTGTTAGTTTTCCATCTGAATATGAACGTCATTTTGTATGGAGTTTCAAACCTAGTTCGTAAACTTAATATGTAATATATTTTTATATTCCTTCAAGACTCATCAACATAAACATGATTTACTTATAAATGGTGGAATTTAGGTTCTGTTAATATGAAATTGTGAATACCTGGGAATATGTTTGGTACGCCTGCTGATTCATATATATCTGCGAAATTTCTTGTCTGTGTGGACTCTCCTGCAAATATATGCTTCAGTGTTTCAAATGCTATAGTCGCTCTAGTGCCTGTGTAAAAATTTACTTCTATTTGGCTTTGTTGCAATTATGCATATGTTCAGTTTACCATACACGATGATATAAATAATAGACAGGAAAAGAAAAACAAATAATATTTAACTGCATAGTAGTTTTTAGATGATTTCTTCAAAAGTCTCCTGAATGCATTTTATTGCTTTCTCTTTTTTACTATGATGGAAAATCAACCTTTACAGAATGCCTTTTCTTCTCTTTTGTACTACTGTATGAAACAATTTCGTTTTGAAACTGCCAATAGTTATATATGGTTACATTCTTAATCTATTCTTTTAATTTAGGAAATGAGTTCTAAATATTAACTAAAAGAAATTTTAAAATGAAATTACAAAATGTAAATGACTATTAGGCCCTAATGATATAATTTCTAAAAAAAAAAAACAAAATAAACCCAGGTGCAATGGCCTGTCAACCAATCAACTGTAACCTGTAAGACAAAAACCTATTTTTCTGTTTACCCTAAGCTGGATGCTCCTGCGTCAGTGCTATTCGTAGTACGCAGAATCTATCTTCTGTAGCGTGGGCCATTTTCACTCTGAAAGGTGAGTTAGTGAGTTTTCAAGGGATTTGTATTGGTAGATCGACAAAAAATATCGCTGAGTATAGTGCATTGATTGAACTCCTCTCTGATTCCATTTCATTTTGTATTAACTGTTAGAAATTCAACAATGCATAGATTGTTCCTAAGAGTTTGACTTTTGGAAAGACATGTTGATTTTACTCAATATCAACATATTTCTAGAAATTTGAACACATTTACTGATTCATTAGCTAATAAAGTTTTAGACAGACATTTGCAACATATGTAAACAAAACATTCACATCATTGAATATGATTTCACAATAAACATAGGAAAACGCTGAAATCATATAGATATATAGTTATAGGTTTTTACAAAATTTGGGCCCAAGACACATTGGTCATCTGACCTCAAAATGTATGCAAAATGTCAAAGTAAACTAGTGGTGCTCGTGGTAACATGCTATAGATCTAGCTATCTTACGCAGTAACTGCATCCAACGGTTATGAACCCTAATAGTGTGTCCCTGCAGTCGCATGGGTAACTCTTCGATCCAACAATCTGGAATCCCAAAGGTCAACCCCTCTATCTGCTGCCGAAGCTCAGCCAGAGTCTCAACCATATCAATATCGTGAAGGACTACTCTCCTGACAGCCCTCTCTGCTGGCACATCTACCTCACACTCTGGTTCCTCTATTGGTTGAACACGACCAAAATATGCATTACATCAAACATTTATTTAGCCTTGGGAAAACATCAAAATACAAAAACATTGTATAAACCTTAGGAAAATCAAGAACATGATTAAAACATTCTTACCCATTGCACCCCACTGAGCGCCCTTTGGTAATGATAAATTTGGATCTCCTCGGAAATCAATGACTGTGTATGCATACTCATCAATGGTGACAATCTGTTGCTGGAACTAGGTGAAGACAACAATCGAGAACACGATGGTTGATTTTCCTACATGCCTACCCATGAGTTCTACCGATCTCTACATCCGCAGATCTCTAGGATTAGACAAATCCAATGTCACATGTTGTGGCTGCATCAGTGGAATCTGTTCTAAAGTGAAGGATATAAGGATCGAACCATAATTGAAATTCTTCTTCCTTCCTCCCTTTTATTTGTTCAATTCTTCCTTTATCTGAGAAAGAATAGCTTTAGACCAATTGAAGATTGTTGGCTCCAAACACTCTAGTGCATACTGCATATACGATCTATTCACTACATGTAGTGTAACGGTGCCAGCAAGTTTTGTGATCGTGAAAAGAATAGTTCTCAAAGGAAAATATCTAACATCCTAGATGTTTATCTTTCCATATTTTCTTGGCTCTGCCCTTGGATAAAAATGTTGCAAAACATAATCTCTCACAGTCTCTCCTCCAACAATAGACCCTCAAAGTGAAATAGGCAAGCCTCTCCTTGACAAACCTATGAGAAAGTATACATCCTCGACTGTTATGGAAACCACTTGGTTCTTAATACGAAATGCCTCGATAGCTGGATCCCATGCTCGAACTAAGAACTCCAAGAGTTCTATTTGTTGCCTCGTCCTTGACAACCTAAAGTACTTAAGCAATCCACAATCTCTTAGAGCTCTTACTGTACCCAGATCATTTAGGGAAATCATATCCCGTCCTTCATGTTCTCCTTCCATCCATATAATCATCATTGTAATCCAATGGAAACCTAAAACATAACCATAAGAACCATTAGATTCCATTCAACGAAAAAATTTAGGTAGATTTTGGGCATAATGAAAAAAAAAAATCTAGATTGTGCTCAACGCACTCCCTAACAAGAGACAATGTGTTGTGTATGAAAGTACCTTCAATTTACTTGCTATGCAACGCAGGTTTCGACATCCAAGGGTGCGTTGCCCTCTTTTTGGGAAGAATTTACCCTAGGGACCTTAAAACCCTGAAAATTTGTAGAATTTGGAAATGAAATGATTACTGATACTGACCTGGATCAAACAGAAACTAAATCCGTCCACAGAAACGATCGCAATCAGCAGCTGAAGCTTAGGGGAAAAATCAAGTTAAGAGCTCCAAAATGCAAATGGTAACTTTGAAATGGTAAAAATGAATAGTGAAACTACTTTTAATAGTCATTTAATTATTTGCAAATTACATTTATTACTGTGACTATAGTTTTATTATGTTTTTTAATCATGAAACATGTATTTTTAATCCATTTAATGTTGCTCTGAAACAGGTCCTACAACTAACGAACAGATTAGTCGTGCAAATTTATTTCAAGAATGATTTGACCACAAAGCATACTTTTTCTCCTTATTTTTGAGCTTTGTTAAAAACGAAAAAGGATTTGAAGCACACTTTTATCTCTTTTTCGAGCTTCGATAACAACGAAAAAGAAACCTGTAGAGTCTTCTTTTAGCTCTTTTCAGACTTTGATAATGTGAAAAGATTGTCGAGCACTTGTCTTTTCGAGCTCATAAAAGTAAATGAATTGATATCTACTCAATATAAGTTTAACCCTTTTCTGAACTGAGATAGATTATTTATGAAAAAGAATGCCTTAGTCGAACATGGCTAGGAGGTTCTCTCAGATATTATTTTACACTTTTTTGGATCTAAGTGGAAACTTTACGAAAAAGTACTTATGGAGTTTTCTTTCGTCCTCTTTTTCAAACTCTCTAAATATGAAAAAGGATCGGGTTGTTACTGTCGTTAGGCTCGTTAAAACATAAACTAGCGATGGGCTTGTCGATCATGGCAAGAATCAAGTTTCATTCATCACTAGACTCGTTAAATTATTAAATAGTGATACATTATTCACCCGAAGGGTTGAATTATAGATCAAGCATATGTTATCCTCCTCAAGCTTGTTAAAAAATAAAGAGGTACTGGTCGACAAATGACTGGGAAAAATTTGGGAAAAATGAGAAAAATTCTTACGGTAGCAGTGTCGTCTTGAATATGACACTTCACCCATCTCGCATCGTTGGGTTGGGTAATATTCTTGAAGTTTCATTCATACCTATGGTTTATCATACCTTCAATTCGGTTTTGGGTCAATGCTGCCAACTCATCTTAGTGTCGCTGATATGTTCAACAGAAGTCATCCATTGAATACTCATCCTTTTGCAATACTCATAAAACTTCATTCTCATGACCGTTATCCCTGAAAATTTCTATATTAAGTCATACCTTTGTCTCCAAAATTAGTAACTCTCGTTTCATAATAAGGTGGCTTCCTGTCGATGAAAAATCATTATCTAGGAAGTTCAATTAGAAACATTAGATTCCAATACCATGAGGCTTGTTACATCATACGGCATCGACAAGATCTCGCTTCTAGACTTTTGACCAAATATTTTGTTTGTCGTTCGACATCAAATCATCTATTTTCGCCTTATGAAATTTTTACTGCTAGTGACTTTGAGGGGCCATCGACATCAATGGTGGTTCTCTCATGTTTTTTAACAAATTTCACATCATTGGTTGGTAATCAAACTATGTCTTACCACAGCCCACTACAAATCATATATTCACATGGCTAGACTTGTACTCGAATGATCGAGTGAATGAGATAAGAAGACCCCGGATCTAGTTTCAGCCATTCGGGCTGCAATTTTAGGATCGTTGTACACATCATCTGTACGGTGACCTTACATACATATTGTCATCCAAACATGGGCCTATATCTATAGGCATGTTTGCATTGGGCAACATTCCAATGTCGATGACTTTCTAAATTATGTACATGTTATTAGATTGTTTATGTGTTGAACATGGGAATGCCTACCCTCAACAATTATGATCAAATAGGATATATAATGATGTAATGTATTATAATATTGATGCAAGTGACCACTCCGCTTCATCTCCAGCCCATCACTATGTAAAGCATCTCCATCAAATGTTTTTATTATTTTTACCTCATGCTTTTGGGGGCAATTGTTATAGGTCAATTTGGGAATCATTCCCAATGACCTCGTTAATCAAGTATCATCTCCAGGACCAATGAATAGGGTCTATCATCCCCTATCATTTTAGTTTCTACATGCCCTATGTAATATTCCTACATTAGCATGCAGCTATTAGGAATATTAATTTTTCTCCAAACACATAGTTAGATGAATAAATGGGTAGGGAGACCCATAAATATTTCTAGCAGCAATAAAAACCATCTTAATGGGGAAAGGATCATATTCACAGCTGGATAAAAACACCTTCGTGTGTGAACAAGGCTTAATGCATGTAGACAAAGTCAAGTTTGACCAAGTCAACTAAGCGAAGATGGAGGATGTGGAACATTAATGAAGATAACTTAGTGGGAATATAGATCTGTTTAGATAGATAGAATAAAGCCACATTCAGTGTGGAAGAAGACTTTGCATGGAGATCCAGTCAAGGTTGATCCATTCAATATTGACTAAACCAAACAACGATGTAAAAAGATGAGTAAGACTAATGGAGACAACATAATTTTGGAGGGAGATTCATTGCATGAAGATGGAAACCCTAATGAGTGGGACCCAAGGTGAGAAGGCTCACATTGTTTATAAGGAGGAGGATGGCATCCATAAGGGGTTAGATTATGATTATGATTTTATGATTATATGGTATGTTTAGACATCTTTTCTTTCTCTGGCTGTTTAGTTGAGATAGAGTGTTGTTTAGCACAAGGTCTTCCTGTTTAGGAATTCCTTGTCTTTCCTTGAGGAGCTCTTGGAAGAGTCTTGCACCATATTGTCCACTATCTGGCTTGAGGCCAAGCTTCATCTTCCTTTGACAGCACAAATCCTGTTGAGGATTTGACTGTTTCAGTAAGCTGCAGCAAGTGGAGGCTAGATCTTCAAATCTAGGCCATTTTAGTGCTTCTGTTCAGTGGAGGAGTATTATAATCCATTGGGAGGAAAATATTGAAGGTTTTGAGATATATTTTCATATCTGCTATAGGCTATTATAGCACTATTTCTCACCTTCATATGATTCATGATTGCTTTTATGGCTTTGGGCACCCATTCCTACATTCTGGACCAAATTCACTAAAAAACAAGCAAAATCCCCATACGCGGCTATGCCTGACTTTCATGCATACAATATCCACATGTACTTTCTCCACATTCTCCACGTATGCCATTAAAATCATTAAAAATATATATAAAAATTCCCTATTTTCGAGCTGGGTTGATGGTTACTCTGGTAGTTCAACCACCCCAGCACGTGGCCAACTATTTCCAACTATTGAAACTACTTTGAGGGAGTATAAAAGCCCCTCATGTGCATGGCCTAAGGGAGAGAGAGAATTTATTGATATTATACTCTGTTGGTATTCCCTATCCAAGTCTGAATTCCTGTGCCTCCTACACTTCCCAGTTCATTATAGGAAACCCTTATTTCCTGGAGATGCTCATCTCTTTATATGTCATCTCGTATGCACCAGTTCGGAAGGAGTCTTAGTGAGGCAAGGGTGGGACGGATCCGGACGACGGTCTGCTCGAAGATCATGGAAGGATTCAGGTGATCTCTCCACTCGTTATTTCTGTACATGCTATTTATAATACAGAAGTACCATCTTGTTCCCAAAATATATGTGTTAGTGTCTGCTTGCAGATGTGAGAATATTGTTATTTAAGCATTTATTATGGTTTATCTAATGTTTCACATGGATTTCACTAACATTTAGAGTACATATATGCTATACAACCAATTCTTCGTGCTTGTTTCTTCTTGTCTTTCAGGTTAAGAAGGAAGAAGGGTTGCTGGGGGTTTGGACCTCGCGGGATCTGCTTCAACCGTAGGACCTACGGGTAAGTTCCTCGATCTGCTCTATTTAGTTTTTTATGAACATATATGGTTGTGTGAGTCCTTCTTGAGTAGCATGCCCCGGCTTCAGGAGGTTGTAACCCTCTCAACCTCTAGGGTGATTTCCCGAAATGAACTCATACCCCGATCGATTCTTGTGATTCCCCCATTGGGTGGTTTCAGCCGTTTGATAGGTTTCCAATGCTTTAACTTTTATTTCCAAATTCAAGCCATTTCTCTTTCTCGCCGATCAAGTCCTAGTTTCTTGTCCAGGCTTGATCCTTTTTGTTTTTCATTATCTACCTTTATATACGCGGTTTTGTCTTCACACAGTTGCATATACACGCATTTTTTGTTAAAGGGAGTCGCGTATACGCGGGTTTCCTTTAGCACAGTCGCGTATGCATGCTTGTTGCTAAACTGTGAAGTTGCGTATACCTAGGCAGATTTTGAAATTTTGGATTTCTTGACTTTTTAGTCCTTTCTGTCTGTGGAGACCTGTTCCTGCAGTGTCTTTGTACTCTCTAGATTGTGAAGAAAGTGGTCTTTGGTCTTTTCTCTCTCTTGTTTGATCGAAAACTAGTCTTTTTGGCAAAGTGTTGTTTCTGGTGCTGGCACTTCTAGTTCGAGTACCAAGATCTCTTTCTAGGGATTCTTGGTTGTTCTGCTTCATCAGAACAGAGAGCTCCTACTCATTTACTCTTTCCTATCTTTGTGTTTTGCTTTGCACTACGATTTTTTCCTGTTTCTTGGTTGTTTTTCTTGAGTTCAGTCGGCTAGGTCTTAATGTTGCAATTTTTGAAGAGTCTTTCTTGATTCTTTGAAGTTTTTGTTTGCGGCAAGGTTGTACTATTCTTCTAGGCTGAGTGGTTGAGTTTTCTTGTCTTCTTTTGCTCATATTGATCTTGCTACTAGTTAGCCCTATAAGATTTGGAGCATTCTTGAAGTTTTTGCTTGAAATTCAGTACTGTTTGGCTTGAGATTTTATAGTTTTGCTTGGTCTTTTCAAACTCTTCCCTTATAAAACGTAAAAAGTTCAAAAAACATTTTTCTTTGTTGTTTGCTTTTATTTTTGTATTTTTGTTTTCATTTCTTTGTATCTTTTGAAGCTTTGTTGAGGTTTCTTGCCTTTGGATTTTGACTCGATTTTGGAAAGGAATTGTCATCGATTTCTTCCCTTGGTTTTTAAGTTTTTGGTGTCTTCATATTAAGAGTTCTTGATTTTGGGAACTAGCTTTCTGGACAACCAAAAAGAGTTAAAACTGAAGGAATTTTGGGAAATTTCACTCTGCTTTTGGAGATTTTGCATCTTAGAATTTGCATGCTTGTAGTGATTTTCATCAGGTGCACTTAAGCATTTAGTCATTTTCATAGTTTTTGTGAGTGTGAGTTTTTTATCTGAAAAGAATAATACAATTTTTAATCTCATAGAACCTGTATAGAAGTTTCTTTTCATCGAAAGACAATAACTGCATTTGCATGTAGTTTTGTTTTTATTAATTTCTTTCTGCGTCAAAACACCATAAGTTTCATTTCCACATCCCTTTGACTTAACATAATAGCCCATTAAAATAAGCGATTTAATTTAAACTCAACTAGAAAGTTTTCTAAGTGTCATACACCAACTAGCTAGGTTGTAGGGCCTTGGAATAGGTGAGTGGAGAGTTAACTCTCCAAGGCCACTCAAACAAAACATAGAAGTTGATTAATTGAGCAAAATCCAACTCCGTTAGGTGGACCGGGAAAGCTCTCCTCCAGAGAGTCAAGCGCGAGGGGAAGTGAAGGCTGAGAAGAGGGATACCCCCTCTCTGATTAGCTGAATCTAACCTCAAGACCATTCCGCCCGGCTTCTGACACGGATTGGTGCCCATCGTTGCCACTCCTAGGTTCCACACAGGTGACTGCGGGGGGGAATACCCGTGGTACCTGAGGCAGACGTTGCATCACTTTCAGCAGTACTTCTGGGGGGTGCCCTTGCGAAGCTTGGGTGCTTGAGCCAGCAAAGGCTGTCGTTAGGAGGTCAGCGTAGCTGTTTCTGATACCTTCGCTAGTAGGCCTGGGTCGTAATTATCCCAGACTGCTTTCGGGAGGTCCTATATTTTTCGCTTTCTTGTATTTTGGTGTCCAGTCCTCATCACCCGGAGCGGAAATGCTTGAGGGTTGTTTGCTTGGATTGTATCTCAGGGATTAATTTTTTTTTTAGTGAGTGCTCTTTGCTCCTAGCTTTCTTAGCTTTATATTTTTTGAGTCTAATTAAAATTTGCTAAAGTGGCTGATCAAGCGCCTCGTCGATCGAGGAGAATCCGAGGGTTGTCTCCCAAGAGTCCAGAGCCTTCTTCGAGAATGCGTAGGAGTAATTTAGCAGGTGGTTACCGCCCGGTGATGTCTGACGCAGTGGAGAGAGATCCTCCACATGGATTTGAAGGTTTCATAGCTAATTCTGCTGTCGATTCCGAGAGGAGCGTTCCACTCACCTCGCGAGTTTTATTTCCTCAAGAAGAAGATTTTCAAATTGAAGAAGTACCTGAACCTCCTGTGTCAGGTCCATCTCCTCTTCCTCTTGATTATCCGTTCGTTGTTCAATACATCGGACCTGAGTCAGAGAGACCGGAAGATCTTCCATATCATTCATACCTTTCGATGGCCATGACTGGGAACGCGGCCTCTGCTGTGAGTGCTGCAGGCATTCAGACTCCTGCTTCTGTTGAAGGAGGAGGCACTATTGCTTCATCTTTGATTGCTTCTAGTGATGCTATGTTTGGCTCTAGTTTCACCCAAGCACAGGCTTCTCATTCTGGTCCCTTTTGTTTCGGAATGCCCACTAGTGGGATTCCTTCTTTTTCCTTTTCCGCTGTTGCAGCTGGATCTACACCCATGTCTTCCATGGCTAGTGGATCAGCTTATTTTCAGGGTTTCCCCTTTGGAACTAGGCACATTCCTAGTTACAATCCTTCTTTAGGGTCCTTTCCATTTACTTCTCAGACCCAGAGCTTCAACCCTTGGTCTGGAGGTCAAAGTTCAACTACTTTTATAGGTTGGAACCCTGTATTCACTACAGCGGGGGCATGGAATCAGTTTTACGCAGGTCATCAAGGGAATAATTCTTTCCCTTCGTCGAGTGCTTATCAGACCTTTTCTCCTCTTTCTAATGCCTGGAACCCCTATCAAGGGCATTCCTCTTCATTTCATACTTTAGCGGGGGGAACTGGTCTGGGCTTTGGTAACTCTGCGTTGGGAGGAGGTTCTTCTCCTTTTTCTACGAGTCATTTTTGGCAACCTGGTGCCTCATCAAATCCAGGGTATTCTTTTTAGAATGTTGGGAATCCATCCCATCAAGGATGGAATCCTCAGGCTCCGCCTCACTTACCTTTTCTGGCAACGTTAAACTTGCCAGATCTGTCGAAATTGACTAATGATCCGATTCGGTATGGTCCGGGGTGGCCTCCGGTTCCCACCAAACTTCCTTCAGACATTCCAAAGTTTGAAGGCAAGAATGGAGAAGATCCGGCTGACCACATCACTACCTTCCATTTATGGTGTTCTTCGAACTCCCTGATAGATGATTCGATTAGGTTGAGATTATTTCAACGCACCCTAACTGGAAACGCCGCCAAATGGTATATTGAGCTAACTGGGGGTAGTTTTGCTACATTTGGAGAACTGGCTATTACATTTCTGAACCATTTTCAGTTGCCTGTCCGATATGACGCTGGGACTGAACTCCTAGCTAATTTTAAGCAGGACGATGCAACCCACATTTCTGATCACATTCAGGAATGGAGGAGAAGGAAAAGGCTTATTAAAGCTCATATTCCAAGAGAATTCCTTTTGGAATGGTTTCTCAAATCTCTGCAGTCAGATATTTCGAAATATGTATCCCTTTCAGGGGTATTTTCCGAGGAGCAAGCCATTTTTAGGGCCCAGCAGCTAGAACTGATCTATTCTCAGTCTGGGGTCCTCCATAAATATCTGCCCAATTCTCCTCATTCCAAATTAGATTTATCTAAAACTAAGCCCAGTCCTCATGGTGATGGACTGATTGGATCGATCAATAGTGGTGCGGCCAGCCTGCTTACTCAATTGCAGCAATTGTCTTTACAATCTGCTCCTTCTGGTCAGGCTGTGCTTGCTGAGTCATCGCCTTCCCAGTCTTTGTCCATAAATGTTGTCCAAGCTTTTGATCCCAAAGGAAATCAACAATCCGAAGGGAAGAAGAAGGGATGAAATAACAAGAAGAAGGGCAAGAACGGGAAGGGTAATGCGAATAAGACCAATAAGCATGTTGGTGAGGGTCAAAAGGAGAAAAGGAAAGTGAAGTTTCCATGCAAGCTGTGTACTGGAGACCATCTTACGCACCTTTGCCCTAAAATTCAGGATGCGCAGCGCTTGTTAGCCCAGCAGGGTTCTTCTAGTTCCCAGGATGTGTTAACAAACCCTTTTCCCCAAGGGCAACAATTAGTTTTTGGTGCAAATCAAAATCCTAGGGCTTCCTCTGGGGGCACCCAGGAAGGGGAAATTCCATCGAACATTTTCATGATGAGTGCTCACGCGGATATCACTATGAGATCTCGTGATTATGGCGGAGAAGAGTCTTCGAAAGCTAAGGATACTCCTGATGCTACTGAGCCGCTTCACATTACGAAGCCTACTGTTGAGTCTATGCCTCGGATGCCCAAAGCATCTTCTAAGCGATCAACAATTAATCCAAATGCTAGGGATGCCCAGAACTACTCGATGGTGGAAGATCTGGCGCAGAGTCCTTGTGCTATGTCGGCTTTAGAGGTACTCCAGTCTTGTTCGGCTCAGCGCAGTGCTTTTCTCACTGCCATTGGGGCTATTGATCCGAAAAATTCTCTTCTGATTACTTTTGATATGACTAATTTTAAGAAGAGACTTCCCCATCACATGGCTTTTCATATTAAATCATCATATCGGAAGTGTAATATCTTTCAAACGGTTGTTGATGAGGGTGCTTCCACATGCGTGATGTCTCTCACATGTTGGAAGACAATTGGATCTCCCAAAGCTGTTCCATCTACCACTCTTCTGACTGTGTTCGATGGTCATTCTCACAGACCCCATGGTATTGTCCCATCTTTGCCCATCTGTGTTGAGGGAAAAACTGTCAATATAGAGGTTGAGGTAGTTGACGCAAGCTTGGACTACAAACTTCTGTTGGGGAGAAACTGGATTTATGAGATGGATGCCATTGCATCCTCATTATTTCGGATTATTTGTTTCCCCCAAGAAGGGAGGATTGTTACAGTGGATCAACTGGATTGTCCTCCTGTAGACCCGAATGCATCTACTGACTCATCTGTTCCTAAGTTGGATAATAATAAGGCGCCTGTTGAGAATTTAGGAGTTGGAATGTATTCTTCCTTGATGGGTACTTTCGATATTCCTCCTCCTACGGTTCATATTAATGCAATTTCATCCTCCAAGGCTCCTCTTCGAAGAGAGTTCTTCACAACTCATTATTTTTCGGACCCTTGGACCTTACCTTCCCCTACAGCCACATTAGCGGAAGGTCAAGTGGGTGGAATGGCATTTCCGATGTCTACAGCTGAGATTGCTTATCAGTCTATTGTTGACTCTGCAGAATCCAGTCCAGCTCCTCTTTCGCCAGAAGAGTTGGATGGAGATGTGGCTCCGGCTTGGACACTTAGTTCTTCTTCGGCCTAGGATTGCCTTGATACTACTCTTCCATCTGAAGAGGCCATCCTGGAAGCCATGACTGGTATAGATATACCGTGGGATGATTTGCATCATCGGTCTTATTTTTTACTTGACTTGAGCGAAGTTGAAACGAGTTTTCCAAGTCCTCCGTCTCCTGGTCCTGTTCACCCAGTCTTGAACCCTTTAGCACCAACACAGGTTTTTGCTGAAGGGAACATGGCTGTGATTTCTCCTACTATTCCGGTGAACATTTCCAGGGATCCCAATATTATTGAGAATGTCTTCATCGGAGCTGAATGTTCCCGTGAAGAGATTCAAATTTACACCGAGCTCTTTAAAGAGTATAGGGATGTATTCGCTTGGTCTTATGAGGAAATGCCTGGAATAGATCCATCTATTGTCCAGCATGAGATCAAGACTTATGAAAACGCTAAGCCGGTGAGGCAAAAACTTCGTCCGGTCAATCCTAGGAAGGCAGCAGCTATCAAAGCTGAGGTTGAGAAGCTGCTTAAGGCGGGATTCATTTTCCCTGTTCCTTTGACTGAATGGGTTTCAAATCCCGTTCCCGTAGATAAAAAGAAAGGAACGATTCGAGTTTGCATCGATTTCAGAGACCTAAATAAAGCATGTCCTAAAGATAATTACCCCACACCATTTATCGATCAGATCATTGACGAGTGTGCCGGTAATGAGATTTTCTCCTTCATGGACGGTTTCTCCGGATATAATCAGATTACTATCCGCCCTGAAGATCAGCATAAGACTGCCTTTATTTGTCCCCGGGGTACTTTTGCATACAAGAAGATGCCTTTTGGTCTTAAAAATGCTGGGGCTACCTTTCAGCGGGCCATGTCATATGCCTTCCACGACATCAAAAATATTATCGAGGCGTATTTGGATGATTTAGCTGCTCATTCTCGAAAGAGGATGGATCATCCTGCTCACCTCCAGCAAATATTTGAATGATGTCATTTCTTTAAGATTAGGTTGAATCCGAACAAGTGCATTTTCGCGGTTACATCCGGTTGGTTATTGGGATTCATTGTGTCTAGGGAAGGGATTAGGGTAGATCCCTTCAAGGTTGAGGCAATACTTCGGTTGCCTCCCCCGTCCTCTATCCGTCAGCTTCAAAGTCTATAAGGAAAGTCTAATTTTCTTCGGAGATTTATCGTAAATTATGCTAAAGTTACAAAGGGATTTATGAGATTGTTGAAGAAGGGAGTTCCTTTTCTTTGGGATGACTACGCTCAACGCTCATTCGATGCTTTGAAGAAAGCATTGACCTCTGCTCCTTTATTGAGTCCACCTGATTATAGCAGGGATTTCCTTTTGTATCTGGCAACAGCAGAATCTACTATTGGTATGGTTCTGGTTCAGGAGGATGATGCTCTTGTAGAGCATGTTATATACTACCTTAGTCGAGGCTTGGTAGGACCTGAACTCCGGTACACTCCGATAGAAAAGTTAGCTTTAGCAGCAATTCATGCTGTGCAGCGACTCCGACATTACATTATTCTGCGAAAAAATTATGTTTTGGCAGCAGCCAATCCATTTCAATTTGTCCTCAGTAGGCGAGTGATTGGGGGCAAATACAATAGATGGATTGTAATTTTACAGGAATTTGATCTCGAATTTATGTCTGCCAAGTCCAAGAAATCATTAGTTTTCACGGAATTGATCTCCGAGTTGCCCTGTGGGGAAGAGATGATCTATGATGAATCCTTTCCGGATGAACATTTATTTCTTATCTCTTCACAGGATCCTTGGTATGGAGATATAATTTTGTATCTTCAGACTGCGAAGTTTCCCTCTACTTTTTCGAAAGATGAGCGTCGTAAGCTGCGTCACTTGGCCAAGAATTATTTGATTATTGGTGATGCTTTATACCGTCGAGGGGTTAATTCAATCCTGAGATGCTGCTTAACTCTCGAAGAAGCTGAGGCTGTACTGAATGATTCCCACAGTGGAGCTTGTGGGGGTCACTTATCTAGGCTTGCTACAGCCCAAAAAATCTTCCGTGCTGGGTACTTTTGGCCCTCAATTTTCAAGGATTGTATCGAATCGGTCAAAAAGTGTCATCTGTGTCAAGTCTATACTCGAAAAACGCGCGCTCATCCAGCTCCGCTTTTTCCAGTCATTACTGTCGGTCCCTTTACAAAGTGGGGAATTGATTATACTACTTGTAACCCGCCTTCGGCTAAAGGTCACAAGTATATTATTGTAGCAGTAGACTACTTTACGAAGTGGGTCGAGGCTATGCCTACTTTTGGGAATGATGGTGAGACTGCAGCTCTTTTTCTTTTCAGCCAGGTTATCGCTCGTTTTGGTATTCCTAGAGAGATTGTCACTGATCATGGCAGTCATTTTCAGAATAATATGATGGCTGAATTGGCTCTCAAATTGGGTTTCCGGCAGGAGCATTCATCTCCGTATTATCCTCAAGCCAATGGGCAAGTGGAAGCCGTGAATAAATCCTTGAAGACAATTCTTCAAAGGACAATTGATAAAGCTAGATCCAACTGGCATATTATGCTATATCCTGCACTTTGGGCATACAGGACGTCAGTGAAAACTGCAACCGGCTTTACTCCGTTTCAGCTAGTGCACGGGGTGGAATCCGTATTTCCTATTGAATGCGAGATTCCTTCTCTTAAGTTAGCTGTTGAACTTCTTCCTGACACTTCTAGTCTTGAAGAACGGCTCCTTCATCTGGAACATCTCGATGAGCAGCGTCGGGATGCTGCCACGATGAATGAAGCGCATAAAAACCGAGTTAAAGTTCAGTACGATAAGGCGGTCAAACCCATGGTTTTTTCAGAAGGTGACCTTGTTTTGGTCTATGCCCAAGAAAAAGATGCCCTGGGGGTAGGAAAGTTTAAGTCTATGTGGTATGGCCCCTTCATCGTTAAAAAATTCCTTAAGAAAGGAGCATATACCTTGGTTGATTTCGAAGGGAACGAGTTGCCGGAGCCCCGAAATGGGCTCTATTTGAAGAAGTATTATGCCTAGGCTTTGGCCTGGTATGTTGCTTTTGTATATAGTAGTTTTTTGCTTTGTACATATTTGGTTGATTTTCGATCTTTGATGAGTTGGTGATGTTTTTGATCTGCTTTGGCAGGTTGTGTCGGATGTCATGAGTCATTTTGGTTTGACTGATGGTGCTAGTAGACACACCCGGAACTTAGCTTCCGCGGCTTGGGTGCTTCATTATCCTTCCGGTCAGCTGTTAGTATCAAGAGGGATCTGTATTGGTCCTGCTTCCAATAATATAGCAGAATACACTGCAGTTGTTTATCTACTCTCAGAGGCAATATCTTTGGGTGTTGATTCGTTGGTAGTTTTCTTGGACTCTCAGCTGGTGGTGTTGCAGTTGAACAATACTTATCGGGTTTGAGATCCATTTTTATTACGGTTGTTCTTGAGGGTACGTTTGTTACAAAGATCATTTCAATTTTTAACTTTCATTCATATTCCTCGAGCTGACAATTGGTTGGCTAACTCATTAGCTAATCAAGCATTGGATTGGCATATTAATCATTCCATACAATAAAATTTAATCATAAAAAACATCATACATTTTGATACATTTATCACATCACATCAAATATCGTTGTATATATATCATCAGAGTGTTCAAAAACTTTACAAAATTTGGATCCATAAGGTCATACAAAATTTGGGCTTATGCCTGATCATGTTCAGTCTAGAAAATATACAGTCATCTGATACATAATATCTATCTACTCCTGAGGTCCCTGCCCAGAAGTCATGTTCCTATAGAACATGATCGCGGTGGCAACTCGGCGGAATAATCATACCCAGTCTCGGGGCACTCCTACCACCCGTCTCTGGATGGCTTTTGGCAGATCTTCCACGGCAGCCATAGGTATTTGGCAGGTTAACCCCTCCAAGTTTCTTTGTACAGCCTGCAGGGTCCTATCCGAATCCACTGGATCTGCTTCACCCCTGTGACGCTTGTGGCGCAGGAAACCCTCAGGTCTAACTGGTCCAATATCTGTATCATGATCATATTTACATTGTCAGTCATTATGAATCCAATAAAAAACATGTTTGTTTTTCATTTTTTCATACATATTTGAAAAAATCCAAAAAATTATATAAGTCAAAAAATTGCAAACTTACCAACTGTGCCCCATGCTGTGCCTGGTGGAAGAACAAGATCTGGATCTCCACGAAAGTCCATCCCGGCATAGGGATAGTCGTCCACATCGATGATTTGTTCTCCCCACCAAAGGAAGAACTCATCATCCCAAGTGGTCCGGGGAACTTCACTTCCCCCTAATCTCTTCATCATGTCTGCCCAATGAGCAATTCTTGGATCTCTAGGGTTGTTGATGGTAGAGATGACTCTGGGTCTCAATGCTGGTATCTTCTCAAAGAAGAATGTGATCAAAATTGTACCGTATCCAAAGTGTTTTGTCTTTGCTTGACGGATTGAGGTCAATTTTTGATTCATGTTCAGTAAAAGGGCTGTGCACCAATCATATACATGAGTCAAGCATTCCACTGCTATGCTCATTTGCGTCCTGGACGCCTGATGTAGGGAGGCAGATCCTGCCACTCTGCCAATGGTGAAAAGGAGGATTTTCATGTGCAAATCCCTTAAATATTTAATTGCAATCTGAGTTCCAACTTTCTTGGAACCCTCTACGCAATACACGTGGACATAATCTTCCACGGTTAGCCCTCCCAGGGGCTTCCCGTGCAAGTAGGTTCTCCCCTCTGGGAGAGTCCAGTGATAAAATATATGTCTTCCACTTCAATGCGTACTAGCATCTGATCTATCATAAAGCAGTCCTCTTCCGGTTCCCAATAATTTACGAGCATTTATAGCAACCGGACATTGCTTTTCATATTTGGCATTTTGAAAAATTTGAGCAATCCACAATTCCGAAGAATATTTTGCGATGCTCGATCTCGCATGACTTCTTGATCAATTGCACTGTGTTCACGCTCTCTCCATGAGATTGTCATCGTGTCAAAATTCAATAAATCCTTCATTAGCCATGCATTTTTCATTTGGGCCTGCGCATACGCGGCTTTCTTTATGCACAGTCACATGTATACGCGACTTTACTATTACTAACCCACGTATGCGCAAGTCCGTGTTTTTTAGCAAGGGTTTCTGTGGTGAAAATCACTAAATTTTAATTTATAACAAACAAAATGATTTGAATGGATGATTGAGGAGCCTACCTGAAAAATTCGGTGCGATTCGACGGTCGGTTGCTCCTGATTTGACGAAAGAATTTTTTTTCTCCAGAGCACTTTTTTCCAAATCAGCAATGTAATAATGAACCAAATATGAGGTAATTTGTCTATTTATGGCTAAAAAGTTGAAAATTTTCGCAAAAATTTGTTATGCTTATTTTTTTCGATCTATCTTAAGCTGCATAACCCGGATGCTTGGAAGTGCCCAGTTTGGTATGTTTTCAGGTACATTTTGACGATTTTGAGATTTTTCCCGGTTTTTGATCCATGATTACCGACTCGTCACGGCAGGTATATGATCTTCACTGGCATATAGGTTAGGGAAATCATTTTCCGTTGCATCTTGCATACTAGCCTCCATATTGATCACTTGCCATAGGGTCGATCCCATCAGGTCATGAGTATTACACCCATTTCACTCGCCGATTATTTAATCATGACTTGGTGGTAGAGCCTTCCTTTACATGGGCTTCCTAGTTAGTTCCTCGCTATCACTTATTGCCCATGCTGCGTTTTATGTAGGCTCGGGAGTCCTCTTTAGTCCCGCCATGACTTACGTGTTGAAGCTTCATTCTTCTTCTTCCTCACTATCATTTTTCTGGCTATTACCCTAGAGGATCCCTGGTGTCGTTAAGTTGTATTACTGCATTGCATATTGGCTACTTGTTTATCCTGGCCTTTAGCCGACTTCATTTGGACTCGATGTTTAAGCCAACTTTTGACCTTGTCTATCTATACAAGTTAACCATTGCATGCACTTAGCTATCGCGACTTGACACCCTTTTACCCATGGATGGAACATTCCTTTGAGTATCGCTTACCAGTTTCCGCCACCTTGCATTGAGCATAGGATTGTTCCAATCCCAGGAACTAGTGCATCTGATTTTTGATACTTGTTCTATCCATTGTACCATAGCATTCTTTTATTATTTTTCAGACTTATTATATGAAAAAGACAAAAAAATCAAATATAACAAAAAGAGCGGGAACGGGATGTATCTTCGTTGTTTTCATGGCAGTACAGAGTCAGTTTGTCGCCCTTGAACAAAGCACATATACTTATATATATTTCCTACATTTGGGATGGTTTTAGTATTTGACCTAGGTTCAGCCTTTACCTTGTTTCACTTGTCAGTCCTCCCCCATTTGGTTATCTCTTCCAATCATATGGAGAGTTTGTTCTGCCTCCTGCATTACAGACTTATACAGTGTCACTTTTTACTGCCATGGTCATCACGAGTCGTGCTTTTGTTCAAGGGAAGTCTAACCAGAGTCGGCCATTCTGCGGTGTCTCTTGACTCATTATTCAGTCGGCCTTCCTGATCTTGTCAGTATCTTGTTCTATCACATCAGATGTTTTGGTCTTCTGCTCGTGCTGGTTTGAGAAGGTCCCCATTGACTTCTTGCCGGCAGGTTTGTCTCTTATCGACTACGACACATTGCTCTGGGAGCAAACCTAGAGCTGCACCCTGGCCCTATTTCCATCATTGATAGGTGACCTTGTGCTTAGCATTTGATCATCATTATGGGTCTTTGACTGAGTGGTTTCCCCTGTGTTCGACGTCAGCATACATTATCACACTTGGGATTCGTGCAGTACCTTGATTTCCATTTGACCCTATCGATGGATTTCTCGCCTCTGTGTCAGCTTTCATTATTGGTTGGTTCAGAGGGTTTCTTCCGTGCGCTAGCTTCATCTTGTGCATGTTGGAAATGTACTTCAGTTTTGGTTCCATCACTCTACTTCGTCCGATTCCTTCCAAATCTTGGCCTGCGGGTTACACTCGCGCTGGACTGATGTGGGATGCCTTAATGCCTTCCTTCCAGCAGATCTTTTCCCATCGACTCTAACTCATTGCTCTAGGAATAAGGTCTAGAGTCTTTTTTTCAGTACCTTAGGGTTTGCAGTCATCAATGGCAGACTCTTCGCTATCGACAGTGGGGATTCATCATTGCCTCCTGATTGGTAGATTCTTTCAAGTGTTCGACTTCAATTCATTCATTCGCACTTGTCAGATTGTACTGGGGCACCTTGACGCTCATTTTCATTATTGGTGGGTTGTCTCGCATTGGTTAATGGTATACATCATTGAACGGTAATCCAACGATTTTTCACATGGTCGACTTCAGCTCATTTATTCCCATTGTGTAGAATTGTGCCATAGTGATCGGTGAAGACCTCGGGTTGCATCACCATTTCTCGGTTCACTTTTGACAGTCCATTTAGTTTCTCCCAGTGATGCCGTCCACCCTTATATGTTGCAGTTCAGTACAGCAGCATCCTATATGTTGGCTCCCTAGTTGCGTGATTGTACCGTTTGTACCACCTCTTATGATTCGGTACTTGGAGATTCAGTTACTTATATGATCAGACATCCAGTTGCACCATCCTTGATCAGCTTTCTATATGTGATACTTGGACATTGATTCAGACTTATATTTCCGGGCCATGCTCAGATGATTCATTGTGTACTTTCAGTTCAGCTATACTTGTATACATGTTGGATCTATTCAGTACTTTTTATATGATGTATTTTTGACTGAGCATGGGTATGCTCGCCTCAGCATGAGTTGAATCTCTGTTTTCTTTCATTGGTTTTTGGTAGGATGAAATTTGGTGAAGTCCTCTCTTGTCCTTGCGAAGTTCTTTCTATGTGCATAATACATTTCGGCCATCATGTACCCCTTCCGACCTCATATATTAGGGGGCATCTGTTATAGCATCATTTCTCACCTTCATATGATTCATGATTAATTTTATGGCTTTGGGCACCCATTCCTACAGACTTGGACCAAATTCACTAAAAATAGTGTAAAAATCCCCATACGCGGTTATGCCCAGACTTTTCCACGTGTATACGCGAGTCCACATGTACTTTTCCGCGTATGCCATTAAAATCATTAAAAATATATATAAAAAAATCCCTATTTTCGGGCAGGGTTGATGGTTATTTAGGTAGTTCAACCACCTTAGCACATGACCAACTGTTTCCAACTGTTGAAACTACTTTGAGGGAGTATAAAAGCCCCTCATGTGTATGGCCTAAGGGAGAGAGAGAAATTATTGATATTATACTCTGTTGGTATTCCCTATCCAAGTCTGAATTCACGTGCCTCCTGCACTTCCCAGTTCATTACAGGAAACCCTTGTTTCCTGGAGATGCTCATCTCCCTATATGTCATCTCGTATGCACCAGTTCGGAAGGAATCTTAGTGAGGCAAGGGTGGGACGGATCCGGACGATGGTCTGCTCGAAGATCGTGGAAGGATTCAGGTGATCTCTCCACTCGTTATTTCTGTACATGCTATTTATAATACAGAAGAACCATCTTGTTCCCGAAATATACGTGTTAGTGTCCGCTTGCATATATGAGAATATTGTTATTTAAGCATTTATTATGGTTTATCTAATGTTTCATATGGATTTCACTAACATTTAGAGTAGATATATGCTGTACAACCAGTTCTTCGTGCTTATTTCTTCTTGTCTTTCAGGTTAAGAAGGAAGGATGGTTGCTGGGGGTTTGGACCCCGCGGGATCTGCTTCAACCGTAGGACCTACGGGTAAGTTCCTCGATCTGCTCTATTTAGTTTTTCATGAACATGTATGGTTGTGTGAGTCCTTCTTAAGTAGCATGCCCTACTCTGTGGAGGTTGTAACCCAACGAACCTCTAGGGTGATTTTCCCCGAAACATAAGCCAACATTAGTTTGTTCCCTACAGTGTAGAAGAAGTCTAGATTTGCATAATTTTTGAAGGAGCAAATGCACAGTGATTCAGTGCACCATTTGGAGAGCTAATTCTCTGAGTGTTGGGGATCTGCCCTTCACTTTAGAGATCTGTTGGAGGATATTAGTTTATAGTTTATATCAGATCAGATCCACTTTCTAGATCTGAATATTTCCATAGATTTACATTCTTAAAACTCAAATCTACATTTTGTACATGGTGTATTGCTAAAAACCCCAAGGGGGATTGATAAAAGAGCTTGTATAGTGCATGGATCTACTATAGATCTAAATTTTTGTCCACATACTTGCTATAGATCTGATGTATCACCTACTTCTGTTGCAAAGGTAATAAAATAATGCTGTCATGTTATTCCAGCTTTCATACATGGTTTCAGTCCCTATTTTTGCATGATTTTGAGATATTTATGGCATGGGAGGTCTGCTTAACTATGCAATAGTGATTTGTTTCTGATTTCCTTTCATATATAGTTACTATAATATTAGATCTAAGGGATCAATGCGCTGCATTTAACTTTAATTGCATACATTTATAAAAAATACATTATTTTAGCATGTATTACTGAGTAGTCCCATTTTGGGATATTACAATGGTATCAAAGCATGATCTTTGGCTTAGCCTGTGAATTTCAAGCTAAGATGCAATAGAAGAAAACAAAGATCAAAATAATGGGAGGAATGAGTTTCATCTCATCTCTTTTCAGATCTAAGAAGGACCTCACCAAGGAGGTCAAGCAAAGATGAAGGAAGGAAAGAAGTGAAACCACGTTAGGGTTTCAAGTTGAGGAAGGTCCATGTACTTCCTATCAGCAAAAAGAAGATCTGGTATTGCATAGAGCTCCAAAGAAACATACTATGACCTTTTATTTGAAAGATAAGAGGCATAGAAATGAAGAGAACTTAGATCATGAGATTGTAAGTGAATATCTTGCAGAAAATAAGTCTCAACCTAGAGGTATCAAGGAGAATCTAACTCTCCCACAGTTCATTCAACTCAAAGAAGAAAGGATACCTTTTAGCATAGAAGAATGAAGGGAAATAGATTTCTATTGTCTACTTTTGATGGTTCAACCTCATGCACAACAAGGGCTTGGGGAAAGAAGTTGGATGCATTTTTCCTACTACATCCAGTATTAGAGAAGGAATTTGTTGAGATTGCAGCGCTGCACCTTGAAGGTGAAGCTAACAATTGGTGGTTCAACCATTTCAATCATGCAAGAGTGACTGCATATGCAGATTTTACTCAAAATTTGATCAAGAATTTTGACAAGAAGAAATCAGAGGGGAAGAAGCCCTGACCACCATTTACTGCAGGAGCACTTGTTTCAGGAGAAAGGCCACTTGCACCTTTGCAAGATGATGTTGATCTCTTGATAGCTATAGTACCATGCACTATTCTGGAGATGCATGAAGAATAAGAGACTTGTACCAGCGATGATGAAGCTACAGAAGAGCAGCCATAATCATCAGTAGTTTGGGAAGCCATCACATTGGAAGAAGGAACCCTTGTAGTAGTACAAGATGTTGCCAAGTTGTACCAATATATGCACATGTTTCCATTTCTTGTCATTTAAATACATCATATGGAGGATGATGGGGATGTATCATTGCATGACTAAGGGTCAAAATATATTGCTGATTTGGAGCAACAAACTTTCACTATGCTGAGCATCCTTGATTCATTCAGGGAAGAGAAAAACAATCATCCTAATGTATCATTGATGAGCTGCACACAACCCTTGAGGTTGTAATGTAGTTTCTTGTTGGATGGGATGAGTATTGTCCTGAAAAATACATTGAAAAACTATGTGTTCAACATTGGATCTGATATTGAGGTAGCAGCTGCACCATCATGGAGATCAACAACACCGTCATTTAGCGGCAGTTATGAGTTGGGGGCCCAACCATTGTTGGAACATTCTGATGACCTTCCCATATATATAAAAAAGGGGGAGTAGATAAACGATGGAGGACATCTTAGGATTGATAACATCTCTCATGTTTGTGTTGGATACTCCTTGATGAGCCTTACACATCATGATGGGAGGGTTTTTCCTACCACCTATTTGGATCCTTATGGGGTCAACTTGGTCATTGATGAGTGGTCTTCATTTGGAGATCTCTAGAAGACTTAATTTAAACATACCATGAAATGAAAAGACAAGAATCTGATATGGGAGGATGGTATTCTCCATTGGAGGGATGCCACTTTTGGACATGATGATATACACTTACCATGGGTTGGATGGGTGATGTTGATGAGTAAGAGGTTGAGAAACCATTTGCAGATCTATGACACTAGACAACAGGATGCAAGACTGCATTGGTTACTCTTGAAATATTTTGGTCAACCTATGACACATTCTATTTCAAAGGGTATGTGGATGGATGGAATTTGGCATGGCACTTACATCATATGGAAGAAAGGAGTTTGGGTGTATTGGAATTATGTGATATCTTTCATATCAACTCTCATGTGGTTGCTCCATGAATTCTATGATGATGGTGTGGGGAGGAAAATAGAGTAGTTTTTTCTTTGGTTGTTACTGAGAAAGTATGGGTTGATCTTCTCCCATACTTTGCATGATCTTGCAGGAGTAGGAGATGGTGCTATCATGGTGCAAATGGGCTACTCTTTAACCTTGTAGGATGATAAGATACATTTTAATATTCCAAATTAGCCCAAGCTAATGGGAATATACAATTTTGTTTCATTATCTTATGGCAAGAATAAATGTGTAAAGGAGGACAATAAAAACTCCCAAAAATAGTGAATAAATCAATGCCCCATGTGAACAAGGTTAAATCTAGGCTATTCTAATAAAACACCCTCATGTGTGGAAGGGATTGAGATGTTTGACTAGGTCAACCATGACCAAATCAACAACGATGTCTAGATGTAGTGAACCTCCTAGATGCACAACGCAGTTTTAGATGGAGGCTACACATGTGAAAGGAGTTAAATCATTGAGATGGTTTAGGGTTTTGCAAGACTTTTATCTTATAAAAGGAAGAGGAGGACAACATAAGATGGTTTTTGATGATATTAAATTTCTGAATATATTTTCTGTTTAGACATATATCATTCTCTTGCTGTTTAGCTAAGAATAGTGTTTCTTAGCACTGGGTGTTCCTGATCGAGAATCCCACCTCTTCCATTGAGTAGCTCTTGGAGGGGTCTTTCTGATCTTGTCCACTATTAGGCATTTTTCCAAGCTTCACCTTACACCTACAACGTTGATCCTGTTGAGGTTTGGGTTGTCCTTGTGAGATGCAGCAAGTGGAGGCTAGATCTACTTAGATCTAAGCCATTCTAGTGCCTCTTTTCAATGGGAGAGTCTTTTGTCCCCCTGGTAAGAGAGTATTAGACCTTTGGAGCTGCATTTTCAGATCTTGGCATCAGGCCAAACCAGGATTAGAGCCTATAGCACAGTTTTCCTTCCAAGACTGCGTTATTTGCAAGTATATAGTTGTAGGGTGTTTTGGCATATTTTTGGAAGAGAGGTACCTAGTGTTGGGGTTTCTCCCTTCACCTGTGGTGATCCATGGATTATAGATATAATCCATGTTATGTTTAGATTTTATCTTCTTATTATTGTATTTTACTTCAAAATTTTATGAATATTACTGCAAATCTGCAACTTTAGATCTCAGATCTACTCTTTGTATATCATGTTTTGCTCAAAACCCTAGGGGGAATTTTTAGAGGAGATCTTCTAGTGTACAGATCTGATATAGATCTAATATCTTGTATAAATATCTGCTCCAAATTTGAAGTGTAATATACAACTACTAAAACTCTTTAAAATAACGTTTTCAAGCCCTTTTTTAGTCTAATATGTTGTTGCAGCACCTCTTTTTGAGGGTTTTCTTCAAATAAGTCTTCTATTTTCCTCTTGTACATTCTATGCCACATTGTAAAACTGATTTTCTAATGTATAAGTGATTGATGAGTCTCTATATTGGCCTCCTACTCTTACTTTTCTAAACTGCATTATTTTCTGAGCAATATTCTTTAATATTGTTGTTGTTCCCATTTTGGGTTATTACAGTGGTATCAGAGCATCATCTTGGCACAACTCATGCTTTCTTAAGAAGCCAATATGCCTTTCACAGAAGAAGAGCCTCTTACTGAAAAATAGAGGAGGTATGTAAGAAGAAGACAGAAGAAGTATGATTACACTGAAGACACATAAGAAAAGGGTAAAACCCCTTTATTTGGAAGATTGAAAGGAGAAAAGTTCTCTAAAACTCTTTCTCAAGCTATGAATGAGATGAAAGGGGAAATCCAGGTAATGAGGAGGGAAAGACATGTAGATCCCCCAAGAATATTTTTACATCAAGGAAGCCCCAGTACTTCTTACTATGTGTGTGAGCATTCAGCGACACAACCTGATCTACAACATTGGAGCATGCCTACTTTCTTGTCAAAGAAAGAAGGGAAAGGAGGAATAACAAAGGAATTTCTTCATTATTATCTCCAAGAATATTTGTCTCAATCAGATAGATTCAAGGATAACCTCAATTTCCTAGAGTTTTGTTAACTTAAAGAAGAAAGATCCATCAACTATAGTAGAAGAAGAGTGTTCAAGTAGCACACTTTCGGTAGATTCTCTCTACCTAATTTTGATGGATCACTTGAGAGCTTAGTAAAATCTTGGGTAAGGAAGCTTGAAACATATTTCCAATTGCATCAAGTTTCAGAAGAAGAATCCATGAGGATAGTATCGCTGCATCTTCAAGGTAAGGCTTATGCCTGGTGGCTATTTGAGTCTTCTTCCTTGAAAAGTGTAAATATCTCTTCTTATGCAAGGTTCACTAGGAGACTAGTGAAAAGATTTGATGTAAGACAGTTTGAAACTTATTGGGAAGAACAAATCAAGCCCAAGAAATCTTATTCTTTGCATGAGTTGGAAGAATCCATAAAGCCAACTCCATTTCTAAACATTGTTGAAGGGGTTGAAGATTTACTGCATGATTTTCCAAAGGCAAAAGCGCCACTTCAGCAAGAAATCTCTTCTCAAGGAGAAGACATGAGGGTTCATTCTTCAATAAGAGATCAAAGAAAAGGGTCTCTTAATGATGAGGCATTATCCCCTGATGAGGAGATAGGAGAGAGAAAGCAAAGAAAGTCCTTCAGTCCTATGATAACAGGAGGAGATCTGTTTTCATTAGGAGATGGAGATGAAGCAATTGCTTCCACTAGAGGGGCTCTTGCATATTTGCAAGAAGTTCTAAGGGATTTTACATATGGAAGACATGAGCAGCATGTGTCTATGAAAATATACAATGAGACAGAACAAAGGAGGGGTCACAAAGCTGACATAGCAGAAGATGATCCACTATTGCTAGGAGAAGAAAATGTAGAAAATGCTCAAATCAGAGGCACTCTTGCGTCACTAAAAGTGGTCTCCAAATTTCATGTGACGTCCACACATGAAACATAGTTGAATTTTCGCAATGGAAGCAAGGACATGAGGATCCCATCTATTATGCATATGAGGATGGTCCCTGAAACCTCATTATCTAGTGGAAAACCACCTGGGAGGCCACCTGATTCAGATTTTGTGGGGAAGACCTTACAATATATTGCTCCCAACTTAGATCGAGGAGGGAATGGAGCACTTGAAGACAAAGCTATAGTTTTGGGAGACTTGGGTAAGCTCAAGGAGGAGGGAAATATTCTTCCCCTATCATCATCACCCAATCTCTTTTCTGATTCTGCGCTGTGGGAGGATCAGAATGGAAGGAACAGCCTTCCAACACACACCTTTGGCACAGGATATGTCAAGGAGAGGATCAATAACATGAAAAAAACTTTTGTTTATGCATCATTAGTTCTGTCATTGTTAAGCAGTGTAGATTTGTATTGGAAATCCCAACTGCTATTGAATTATTGCAAAGATCTTCACACATGTATGATACTTGATTACCAGCTACATGAAGAGGGCTTCTTAGTCCAAGGGGGAGTCATCTATTATCATGGTAGAATATTTTTATCTAAATATTCTAAGCTCAAGCATAAGATACTACAAGGAGCATACAAAGAGTTTTGTTTCAACCATATGCATTCCATGAGGATCTACAACATCATCATGGGGAGCTTTGATTGGGAAGGCTTGGAAGAAGAACTACATCAACATTTTCAATAATGCATGAGCTATGTGGAGTTGGGGCAGACATGGGACTCTATGCAAGAGTCATTTCAGCCATGTCTTCCTTCCTTGGAAAGAGGAGAAAGATCCATGCACAACTCCATGTGTATGAGAGAGAATGTTGGTAAAAGATCTAATCATGTAAAGCAAGTTTTATTTTCTGATTGTACATGTTCTTTTACCATTTTTATGCAGGCCATAACTCCTATAAGGAGTAATGTATCATGTAAATCTCATGGAAATTGTTGGGCCACTAAAATTTCTGAACTTGGCCACTCCCTTGATGTGCAAAGGGAGATTTTCTTTCATGATGGGTGTTTCCCAAAAACACCAAACATATCAAACTTTCAACCATGGTGATATGACATGTGCAGCAAGTAAGTGGTGGGGAAACCACTTAACATGTCTTGATTTGAGGCAGGCAGGAGATGCACTACATTGGTATCATATGTGAGATTATGACCCACCTCCTCATGCTCAAATTTATGTTTCCTTGTATGCAGTTTTACTTCCATACATTGATGATATACTTGTAATTTTTATGGGCTTGTATGGAGGGAGGATGGGGAGCATGTATGTACCTTATGGAATGAAGAATCTCCATGTACCTTATGCTACATGTTTCAGGGATAGTATTGGTTCAGCCATGTTTGTTTCATGTGAGTTCTTGACTCCTTGTGGGATGGATAATGTACATCTCATAAGAACATTGGAGAAAAAATTCATGGAAGGTTGGTTTGATGAACACTCAGCTCATGGAGGAAGCTTATCACTTGAGTGTGTCACAAATGGAAGAGGAAGAGAGTTGCAAAACTCACCTTATCAGTTTCTTGAGGACAAGAAACAGTTTGGAGGGGAGGACTATAATATTCCCAGTTAGCCCAAGCTAATGGGAATATACAATTTTGTTTCATTATCTTATGGCAAGAATAAATGTTTATAGGAGGACAATAAAAACTCCTTAAAATAGATAATAAAGCAATGCCCCATGTGAAAAAGGTTAAATTTGAGCTATTATAATAAAACACCCTCATGTGTGGAAGGGATTGAGCTATTTGACTAGGTCAACCATGACCAAATCAACAACGATGTCTAGATGCAGTGAACCTCCTAGATGCACAACGCAGTTTTAGATGGAGGCTACCCATGTGAAAGGAGCTAAATCATTGAGATGGTTTAAGGTTTTGCAATAATTTTATCCTATAAAAGGAAGAGGATGATAGCAGAAGAGGGTTGTTGATGATATTACATTTCTGAATATATTGTTTGTTTAGACATATATCATTCTCTTGTTGTTTAGCTCAGAATAGTGCTTCTTAGCACTAGGTGTTCATGATTGAGAATCCCACCTCTTCCATTGAGTATATCTTGGAGGGGTCTTGTTGATCTTGTCCACTATCAGTAATTTGGCCAAGCTTCACCTTACACCTACAACACTGATCCTGCTGAGGGTTGGGTTGTCCTTGTAAGATGCAGCAAGTGGAGGCTAGATCTACTCAAATCTAGGCCATTCTAGTGCCTCTTTTCAGTGGGAGAGTCTTTTATCCCCTTGGTAAGAGAGTATTAGACCTTTGGAGCTACATTTTCAGATCTTGGCATCAGAACAAACTAGTACTAGAGCCTACAATGTATTTTTCCTTCCAGGACTACGTTATTTGCAAGTATACAATTGCAGGGTGTTTTGGCATACTTTTGGTGGAGATATCTCTAGTGTTGGTGTTCTGCCCTTCATTGTGGTGATCCATGGATTATAGATATAATCCATGTTATGTTCAGATCTGATCTGCTAATTATTGTATTTTACTTCAGAAATTTCTAAATATTACTATAGATCTGCAACTTTAGACCTCAGATCTACTCTTTGTATTTCATGTTTTGCACAAAACCCCGGGGGGAATTTGTAGAGGAGCTCTTCTAGTGTACAGATCTGATATAGATCTAATATTTTGTACACATATCTGCTCCAGATCTGAAGTGTAATGTACAACTGCTGCAACTCTTTAAAATAACACTACCAATCCCTTTTGTAGTCTAATACATTGTTACAACACCTCTTTTTGAGGGTTTTCTTCATATAAGTCTTCTATTTTCCTCTTGTAAATTGTATGGGCCACATTTTAAAACTGATTTTCTATTGTATAACTGATTAAGGAGCCTCCATATTGGCCTCCTACTCTTACTTTGCTAAAATGTGTTATTTTATGAGCAGTATTGTTTAATATTGTTGTTGTTCCAATTTTGGGTTATTATATACTTCCACCTTGGGAGGGATCTCTCACAGATAGTAGCATTATGTTTGATGATGACTTTGACATGTGGGATGTCAAAGGATGGAGCTATTAGATGACAAGAGCTTTATTACAAAGGCCAACATCGCTGTCACTTAGGAGCTTGGGTCTTTTGATGGAGTGTTCCCAGGATCACTTCATATATGATGCACCTGATGGGCATGTAGGAGATGAGAGTGATGGAGTAGTGGATGGAGACATTTATTACCATGATATGATCTTCTTGACTTGGATTTTCAAGCACAAGAAGAGAGATATACATGCAACACTTGTGGTCTTTCTTTCCATGCACTTTGAGCATATCATTCCTTGATGGAGGAGTTCACTTGGGAGGGCATCCAATAGGATGTATATCAACATATGGAGAGAGGCATAGCCTGGATGATGATGGAGAGGTTGTCACAACCACTTCCCTAATCATTTGGAGTAAGGGAGAATTTTCAATTGAGCCATTTCAACTCAATGACCAAAGTACATGATAGGGGATGTATATTTATGCTTTATGATTTGTTCTCCTTTATTTTTTACGAGCAACATATTGTACCAAGGATGGTATTTCCTTCTTGTATTTTGTATTGTGATGTACTTGAGGCAATTTGCAACATTGTTGTTGGCCAATCTATTTGTGGATTCTGGGGGATGCGACATCATTTTTGGTGTGCAACATTGGCACCACATGTTACTTTCATGATTTCATCTTGTAGGATGATTGTGGTAGTACACAAGTGGCTGAAAAGACACTTGTTATACTTTTTATTAAGGTAGGCAAGGGATGCACTGCGCTGGTTCGACATTTGGAACTATGATCCACCTCCTGGTTCTCACATGGAAACTTGCTTTTACTTGTTTATGCTTCCATATATTGATGATGTTCTTATGTTTATGGGAATCCTTGTTGGGAGGGTGGTACAAGAGTTGGAGGTGCCCATTGGGAGTATGAATTTCCATACTTTACATGTTTCAGGAGAAGCAATCAGCAAACCATGATTTCCACACTACACCTCTTGTCTTCATGTGGGAGGAGCCATTTGGAGAACTTGAGTTCTTGGGAGAGGCACTTCATGGATGTTTTGATTGATGGGGTGACTTGGATCATTCTTGGAGGCCGTGATATTTCAACCCAAGATCAACAGCAGCCCCATACATATCATAAGTGGAGAGAGAAGCAGCGTGGGGTGAACGTTTTAGTCCCACTTATTCAGCCATGCAGCCCACCTTCTTTGCAAGAGCCTAACATGGAGGAGATGTTTCATGAGTTACCATGTTGGAGGGTGGCTCACTTTTTGTGGATGATAACTCGGGGATGGAGGCTTCACATGGGGATGATGATTCCCAATATATTTTTGATTCCATGCCTCAAGAAGGCCTCTAGACCACATATTGTTGTTTCCATGTATGTCCCACTTTTTCATGTTGAGAGCCATTTTGAATTTTCACCAAAGGCATACTTTTACACATGGGAGGAACAACTTGAGGACATTTTGTAGAGAGATCATCTTTTTCTTTGGAGGAACTTATCACTTGATGATGCTACAACGAGAAGAGGGGAGGCACTTAAGCTCTATCCTTGCTGTAGAAATTTGAATAATAGATGAGTTATTCACCGAGATTATCCTGATTACACACTATTTGAGCTTCATGCATAATACATAACCTCTTCTACCATTGATCATCAATTTGCGGAATTAAAAACAATCGCATGCGCACATTGAAACATTAATCAATCACACATATCAACACAATATGTAATGGGGAAAGCTTACAGCTGAAAACCCCCAACTATCTGTATATTATAATGATAGAGAAAATGTAACAATCATATTACAAACTCCTCACAAGCTCTCAGCGCTATCTCCAATTGTTACACACTAACTAGCTTAGATATGAACAAGTCACAAGTTCAAATCTCCTCCACCTGTTAGCCTGCCTCTACTGCGCAATCCAAGATGAATAATGATGAGATCCAAGTTCAAATCCCACTGGCTTGTACTGCGCAATCCTCATTGGCAATATCAATCAATGTGTGTGCAAATCTCATGCACAACTATAGTCACAACTGATAGTATACTCACCCTTTCACCCACCTCTAACACTGGTCTCCACTGAACTGTCCATGCATTGCAGTTAACTGATGTATTCTTTAGTTGATTTATGAGTTAATAATTAGTAAATTAATTAATAATTAATTCACACCACTCATCACTAGTGTATTTATCAGTTAGACTAAATACAACTAGTTCAACTAAGTTAAACCGAACACAACTCCATCAACTGTCTCATCAACTCCACCAAACTCTGCCACATGAGTTCTAACTGAAGTCAACCATGCAATAGCTCAACTAAACCCTAGGAATAGTGTAATTCCTTTTTTAAGCTGCATGTGCCACATCCGTAGCTTGAACTGAAGTGCTGCAAGAGGATAAGATAATGTTTATAGTCCAAATATTATTAAGAGCTAATAATATTCGACCGATCTATTTTTGCACCGAGCGCCCAAAAAATACCCGCCCGCATGTCTAAAAATAGAGGTCAATCTATTTTTCCAACTTGACCAACCCTCCACAAATAGCATTCTGCAACTCATAGAATCATGATCCACATGTCTAAAAATAGACATAGTCTAAAAATAGACTTTGCGCCAAAATAGCCTGCGGGCCCACTTAGTGAAGGCGACTCCTTTCTACTAAGCTCATCATCTTGTTGCAATCTCAACACTCCCTCTCAACAAGATATGGATTATCTGCAACCCCTATCCTACCCCTGTGGTATTCGAATTTGCTCCCGGTGAGCGCCTTCGTCAAGATATCAGCATCCTCATCCTCCGTAGGAATGTATGAAAGTAACATGATCTTCCGTTGCACACAATCTCTGATATGATGATATCGGATGTCAATGTGTTTAGATCTATCATGAAATACTGGATTAACCGAGAGTTTGATGCAACTATGATTATCACAATAAATCACAAAGAGGCTCCATGTGTGACCCGAACAACCCGACTCGTGATCTTCTATCCATATAGCTCTTCGCATGCAATGCTTGCTGCCATATAACGTTGCCTTCATTAACCGAGTGCCAGACATCTCCGTCTCCCATCGACTCAGAAACTCGTCGACCCGATACTACCATCCTCTGTGATGTGCTCTTCATTCATAGCTTCCTACCTCCATCCGCATCCAGAAGGCATAGCCACCTCATCCTCCCCGTCTAATTCAGCAATCCATATCCCGATGTGCCACTAAGATAACGCAACACATGCTTTCCTACCTTCCAGAAGAGCTTGGTAGGCTTAACCATAGCTTGCGAAAGATGGTTAACAACATAGCATATATCGGGTCATGTATTGACCAGATACATAAGCGACCCCACCAACTGTCGATAGACAGTGGCATCCACTACCTTCGCTGAAGTAGCATCCTCCTTCCTCCAACCTCCAGGAAGAGGAGTATCAACAGGCTTGCAGCCATGCATGTTGAACTTCTCCAAAATCTCCCGGGCATACTTACCCTAAGAAACAAATAGTCCACCACTGCGCTGCCAGATTTCCAATCCCAGGAAATAATGAAGGAGGCCCAAGTCCTTCATCTCAAACTCTCTAGCAAGATCCTCCTTGCATGAAAGTATCAACAACTCATCACCTGTCAAAATCAAATCATCTACATAAAGTACAATGATCAGCAACTTACCCTCCACGACAATCTGGTATAGGTTAGGATCCACCTCACTCTTGGAGAATCCAAGTCTGGTGAAATAACTGTCTATCCGTGTGTACCAAGAACGAGGTGCTTGTTTCAACCCATACATCGCTCTCTTGAGCCTGCACACATGCGACTAATTGCTAAATATCTAGAAACCTTCGGGCTGCTCTATGTACACCTCCACCTCAATGACTTCGTTGAGGAACGCAGTCTTCACATCCATCTGATGAATGTGCCACCCCATCTACGCTGAGAGAGCAAGAATCGTCTGTATGGAAGAATACCTTGCAACAGGTGCAAAGGTCTCCTCATAATCGATCCCCTCTATCTATGAGAAGCCTCGGGCAACAAATATTGCCTTGTACTTCTCCAAACTCCCGTCAGCTGCCTGCTTCACTTTGTAGATCCATCTCGAACCCACCACTGATTTCCCCTCTAGCCTTGGGACAATCTCCCATGTACTGTTTCTGACAATCGAATCATATTCTTCCACCATGGCATCTACCCGTGCAGGGTCCTGTTGAAAATGCAGCAAGATGATGGAGCTTAGTGAAATGAAGTCACCTTCACTAAGTGGGCCCGCAGGCAAAATTCTGGCGCAAAATCTATTTTTAGACTATGTCTATTTTTAGACATATGGAGCATAGTCCGGGGATTGCAGTATGAGATTCTTGGATCATTGCTAATGTTGGTAAAAATATATGGGACTCTATTTTTTGGACCTATAGATCGAAGTCTATTTTTAGACTGCCTCTCCTTAAAATAGGGAAGTCAAATATTATTTACCCTTAATAATATTTGGACTATAAACTTCAGTTTACTCTCTTGGAGCACTTCAGTTCGAGCCTTGGAAGTGGCTCATGCATCTGACATAGGAATTACGCTATTCCTAGGGTTTGGTGAGCACATGCATGGTTGACTTCAGTTAGGACTTCAGTGGAAGAAGTTTGGTGGAGTTAATGAGACAAATAGTGGAGTTGCATACCATGATTATTAGTCCGTTGATATCAGTTTAAATAGCTAATCAATTAGTTATGAGTGGAGTGAATTAAATATTATTTAATTCATTAATTAGTAACTCATTATTCACTTACACACTGCCTTACCTACGCACTATGATCGCTTAGTGGAGACCAAGAAAGAGGTAGATGAAAGTGTTGTTAGCTATCGTTGGCGACACTGGCCAGTATGAGATTGCACCACTGGAGGAATTTCCAGATTATTTTCAACAGAACGCGGGATTCAAACCTGATCTCTATATAGATAAAACGGATTGAACATAGAGGCAAGGTAAACATATGAGTTTTAAACCAAGAATTGCTCAAAACTGAGCTAGATTGTGGGTAACTGTATGAGAAAGTACTGAGTACTTGTGAGGAGTATTGTACTGAGTTTGTTACTTGATTTCTCCATTATAATATACAAAATAGCTGTGGTGTTTTCAGCTATAAGCTTTCCCCATACATACTGTGTTAATGTGTATGATGATTTGATGTGTTATCGCTTGATTTTATTTCCGCATGTTTGATGATCTGAGTGGAAGAGATTATGTGTTGCATATAAATTCGAATTGTATGTGATCAGGATAGTCTCGGTGGATAATTAATCATTATTGAGCAAATTTCTACATGGTATCGGAGCTATTGAAGCAGAGATTGATCATCACAGTGATTACAAACTTATTTCGGTAGACAGAGTCTGCATGCGGGCTAGGTAGCCTCCGGATTCATCTTTCTTCAGAAAGTGAAAGGTCTGGTAAATGCCCCTTGCAGTCAATCTCTGTGCTAGAAATAATTTTTTCTCACAGATCTAGAGCGGTTGAGCTTTGAGGTGGAATTTGAAGTTTTGCAGCAGTTTCTGTTTTCTTGGTGCCGGTGTTGAAAATGTTTTTCAACGGTTTGCGACTCGAATATGCTCTTGAAGGCCGTTCGAATTATGTTGCATGGAAGGATCGCATGGAAGCAGTATTAGAAGATAATGGTCTGAAGGAGTTCATAGATACGGATGTCCAAAATCCCACTGATCCTGCTAAAGTTGATGCATGGCAAAAGAAGATGGCCAAATGTCGAAGGATCCTGTTGGAGGGTGTCAATGATCATATTGTATCCAGCCTGCATGGAAAGGCTTCTCCATTCCTAATGTGGAAAGCTTTGACGGATCTATTCCAGAGTAAGAGTGACCAAAGGAAACTGGCGCTCAAAGATAAGCTCAGGAACATCAAGATGGAGAAAGGCGACAGTATCGCCAAATACCTCACGAAGTTCACTTAGTGCAGAGATGAGCTGGGAAGTGTGGGGGTGACTGTCGAAGACGAGGACATGGTCGACCTGGCTCTCCTTGGTCTTCCGAAGGCTTGGCACTCATATCAAGACAGTGTCAATGGTCGGGAGAAGCTGCCGGGATGGGAGCGCCTTTGGGCGGATCTCATGCAGGAGGAGATAAGGAGGACTACTCGGGATGGATCTTCATCAAAGGGAGCCGATGAAGAAAATTGCGCTTTGGTTGCCAAAGCAAAGAAGGGGAAGGGTAAGAAAACTTCTCATTCCGGTGCAAAGGGCAAGAAGCAGGATATGGCGAAAGTGAAGTGTTTTCACTGCCATGATCACGAACATTATGCTACCAATTGTCCAAAGAAGAAGAAGAACAAGCAAGCGGGAAGATCTGCAGATGGAGAAGCTTTGGCTTCATAGTTCGAGCTTGACTTTTCACCGATCGCATGCTTGGTTTCAAGTGTGCTGGGATCGGTATGGTTCTTGGACAGCGGTGCGTCATTTCATATGACGGGAGATCGGGAGTTGTTCTCAGATCTGGAGGACAAAGATTTGGGTGTGCACATCGAGATGGGCGATGATGGCAGATACAGTGCGACTGGTATCGGTACCATATCCTTTCAGAGGGAGTCTGGTAAGCCCTTTGTATTGAAGGATGTCATGCATGTACCTGGATTGAAGAAGAACTTGATCTTTGTGGCGATGTTGGAGGATAAGGGGTATGATGTGGTCTTCAGTGAAGGAAAAGCCTTCCTGCGCAGTAAGACTACTGGAGAGACCCGAAAGATAGGGGTTCGGACCAAGAACCTTTATCAGTTGCAGGTAGATGGCTGCGCAGCTATGGCATGCAAGGCGGGAGAAGTGGTGAGCCAGGATGATGAGGGCGAACTGTGGCACAGGAGATTGGGCCACCTTCACCATGGAGCTTTGAAGATCCTGCAGCAGATTTCTACCGGGCTTCCTAAGGGCACTCTTGCGCAGTCAGATCAGTGCAAGGGGTGTACCTTGGGGAAGTATGTGAAAGCCACCTTTCACGAGAAGGATAGTCGCGCCACGACGATCCTTGAGAGAGTTCACACAGACGTGTGTGGTCCTTTCTCAGTTGCTTCGACAGCAAAGCACAAGTATTATGTGATCTTTGTTGATTATTTCTCTCGAAAGTGCCGGATCTTCTTCATGCAGAAGAAGAGCGATACATTCGCGAAGTTCTGTGAGTTTAAAGCACTGGTCGAGAAGGAGTCGGGGAAGAAGGTGATTGCTCTAAGGAGTGATAAAGGTGGTGAATTCATCTCGGCTGAATTTAAGGAGTTCTGCAGTGCAGAAGGGATTCGGAGAGAGCTCATCGCACCCCATAACCCACAGCAGAACGGGGTGGCTGAGCGGAAGAACAGAACGATCGTGGGTGCTGCACGGGCGATGTTGCATGATCAGGGCCTACCCCTTCACTTGTGGGCCGAGGCATGCAATACAGCAGTGTATGTGCAGAACCGTTGTCCTCACAAGGTTCTTGGCATGAGTACACCGGAGGAGGCTTATTCTGGCAAGAGGCCCGATATTTCCCATTTGTGGATCTTTGGTTCTCCTGTCTACATGCATGTGACGAAGGATGCGAGAAGGAAGCTGGATCCAACCGCTGAGGTCGGAATATTTGTGGGGTACACTGATACACCTCACAACTATCGGGTGTATTTTTCAGACAGTCGTAAGACTGTTGTGCGACGGGATATAAAATTTCAGGAGGAGAAAGCCATGCAGTGTTCGCTTGAGAGGGAGCTACACTTGCATGCAGATGAGGAGCCGTTAGTTCCTAAGGAGGAGCTTCCGGATGTGGATCAGCCACAAGAGGAGGTTCAGGAGGTGGAAGAAACCACCCAGGCAGCGCCAACCATCAGAGGGCGCATGCGCACTACAGAAGCTGAGCGACTGGCTCGGGATGCACAGAAGGTTGTAGGACCACCTACAGCACAGCGCAGACAGAGACAGTCACCGGATCGGTACACTGGATACATGGCTCTTGTGAGTCAATGTGTTGTGACAGAGCCATCCTCTTTTGAGGAAGCTGTGGAGGAACCCGCATGGGTTGATGCCATGATCAAAGAATATGATTCGATCATCAGGAACAGTGCATGGGAGATTGTCCCAAGACCGGTTGGGAAATCAGTTGTAGGTTCGCGATGGATCTACAAGGTGAAGCAGGCGGCTGACGGGAGTGTGGAGAAGCACAAGGCGAGATTTGTCGCCCGTGGCTTCTCACAGATCGAGGGGATTGACTATGAGGAGACTTTTGCACCTGTCGCAAGGTACTCTTCCATACGGACGATCCTTGCTCTCTCAGCGCAGATGGGGTGGCACATTCATCAGATGGATGTGAAGACTGCGTTCCTCAATGGAGTTACTGAGGAAGAGGTGTACATAGAGCAGCCTGAAGGTTTTGAGATCTTCAGCAGTGAGTCGCATGTGTGCCGACTCAAGAGAGCACTGTACGGGCTGAAGCAAGCACCTCGTGCTTGGTACACTCGGATAGACAGCTACTTCACCCGGCTTGGATTCTCCAAGAGTGAGGCGGATCCAAACCTGTACCAGATTGTGGTGGAGGGGAAGCTGTTGATCATCGTACTGTATGTAGATGATCTGATTTTGACTGGCGATGAGCAGTTGATACTTTCATGCAAGGAGGATCTTGCACGAGAGTTTGAGATGAAGGACTTCGGCATCCTTCATTATTTCCTGGGATTGGAGATTTGGCAGCGCAGCGGAGGACTGTTTGTTTCTCAGGGCAAGTATGCCCGGGAGATTCTGGAGAGGTTCAACATGCAAGGCTGCAAGCCTGTTGACACTCCTCTTCGTGGTGGTTGGAGGAAGGAGGATGCTACTTCAGCAGAGGTAGTGGATGCCACTGTCTATCGACAGTTGGTGGGGTCGCTTATGTATCTGGTCAATACACGACCCGATATATGCTATGCAGTTAACCAGCTTTCGTAAGCTATGGTTAAGCCTACCAAGCTCTTTTGGAAGGCAGGCAAGCATGTATTGCGCTATATTAGAGGCACATCGGGATATGGTCTATGGTATAGACAGGAGGATGGAGCGAAGCTTTCTCGCTTCACTGATGCAGATTGGGCAGGGAGCCCAACGGACCGGAAGAGCACATCTGGAGGAGTTTTTAGCATTGGGTCGACAGCAGTTTCCTGGTACAGCAGGAAGCAGAGATCCGTGGCACTCAGTTCAGCAGAGGCCGAGTACATGGCAGCTAGCTTGGCTGCATGCGAGGTTATTTGGATGAGGAAGATCCTCGCAGGATTGTTCAGGTTGCATTTGGAGCCTACAGTGATCTACTGTGATAACCAGAGTTGCATTAAACTCTCGGCTAATCCAATATTTCATGATAGGTCCAAACACATCGACATCAGGTACCATCATATCAGAGATTGTGTTCAGCGGAGAATCATGATGCTTTCATATGCTCCCACGGAGGATCAGGATGCCGACATCCTGACGAAGGCGCTCACCAGGAGCAAGTTCGAATTCCATAGAGGCAGGATAGGGGTTGCAGATAATCCATATCTTGCTGAGAGGGAGTGTTGAAAATGCAACAAGATGATGGAGCTTAGTGAAATGAAGTCGCCTTCACTAAGTGGGCCCGCAGGCAAATTCTGGCGCAAAATCTATTTTTAGACTATGTCTATTTTTAGACATATGGAGCATGGTCCGGGGATTGCAGTATGAGATTATTGGAGCATTGGTCATGTTGGTAAAAATATATGGGACTCTATTTTTTGGACCTATAGTTCGAAGTCTATTTTTAGACTGCCTCTCCTTAAAATAGGGAAGTCAAATATTATTTACCCTTAATAATATTTGGACTATAAACTTCAGTTTACTCTCTTGGAGCACTTCAGTTCGAGCCTTGGAAGTGTCTCATGCATATGAAAGAGGAATTACACTATTCCTAGGGTTTGATGGCATCATGCATGGTTGACTTCAGTTAGGACTTCAGTGGCAGAAGTTTTGAGGAGTTAATGAGACAGCTAGTGGAGTTGTGTTCTGTTTATTTTAGTTGAACTGGTTGAGATTAGTTTAACTAGCTAATCAATTAGTTATGAGTGGAGTGAATTATATATTATTTAATTCATTAATTAGTAACTCATTATTCAACTCAAGAAAACATCAGTTCACTACAGTGCATGATCAGTTCAGTGGAGACCAGTGAAAGAGGTAGATGAAAGGGTGGAGTTAGCTATCAGTGGCGACATCAGTTGTGCATGAGATTTGCACCACACTTGGAGGAATTTCCCATGAAGATTGCGTTGTCAAGCCAAAGGGATTCGAACCTTGGATCTCTATATAGACAGGCCTGGATTGCGCAATAGAGGCAAGGCAATTGGCGGTGAGTTTTGAACCAGTAACCTGTTCAAAACCAAGCTAGATTGTGTGTAACTTTATGAGAAAGTACTGAGTACTTGTGAGGAGTATTGTACTGAGTTTGTTACATGATTTCTCCATTATAATATACACAATAGCTGCGGGGTTTTCAGCTATAAGCTTTCCCCATACATACTGAGTTAATGTGTATGATGATTTGATGTGTTATCGCTTGATTTTATTTCCGCATGTTTGATGATCTGAGTGGAAGAGATTATGTGTTGCATATAAATTCGAATTGTATGTGATCAAGATAGTCTCGGTGGATAATTACTCATTCGTAAAATTTCTGGTTGTGTCCTCCGCATTTCAGTGATATTCGTCGTGACACATTTTCTCACAAGAGCCATGTATCCAGTGTACCGGTCCGGTGACTATCTCTGTCTGCGCTGTGCTGTAGGTGGTCCTACAACCTTCTCTACATCTTGAGCCAGTCGCTCAGCTTCTGTAGTGCGCTTCTGCCCTCTGAAGGTTGGTGCTGCATGAGTGGTATCTTCCACTCCATGAACTTCCTCTTGTGGTTGATCCACATCCTGAAGCTCATCCTTAGGAACTAATAGCTCCTCCTCTGCATGAAAGTGTGGCTCCCTCTCAAGCGAACACTTCATGGCTTTCTCCTCCTGAAATTTGATATCTCGTTGCACAATAGTCTTGCGACTGTCTGGAAAATACACATGATAGTTTTGGGGCATATCAGTGTATCCCAAAAATATCCCAACCTCTGTGGTCGGCTCCAGCTTCTTCCTGGAATCCTTCGTCACATGAATGTAAACAAGTGAACCAAAAATCCTCAAATGGGAAATATTAGGCCTCTTACCAGAAAACACCTCCTCGGGTGTACTCATGCCAAGTATCTTGTCAAGACAACGGTTCTACACATATACTACAGTATTTCATGCCTCCACCCTCAAGTGAATAGGTAGGCCCTGATCATGCAACATCGCCCATGCAGCACCCATGATCGTTCTGTTCTTCCGTTCAACAACCCCTTTCTGCTGTGGGTTATGAGGTGCTATGAGCTCTCTTTGAATTCCTTCTACGCTGCAAAAGTCCTTGAATTCGCCAAATATGAATTCACCACCATTGTCGCCCCTAAGAGCCTTCACCTGCTTCCCCGATTCCTTCTCAACCAGCGCCTTGAACTCACAGAACTTTGAGTATGTCTCGCTCTTCTTCTGCATGAAGAAGATCCAACACTTCCGAGAATAATCATCAACAAAGATCACATAGTACCTGTGCTTTGCTGTCGAAGCTACTGAGAAAGGTCCACACACGTCTATGTGAATTCTCTCAAGGATCGTCATGGCGCGAATATCCTTCTCGTGAAAGGTGGCTTTCACAAATTTTCCCAAGGTACATCCCTTGCACTGATCTGACTGTGCAAGAGTACCCTTAGGAAGCCCAGTAGAAATCTGCTGCAGTATCTTCAAAGCTCCATGGTGAAGGTGGCCCAATCTCCGGTGCCACAGCTCGCCATTATCCCGGCTCACCACTCCTTCTGCCTTGCATGCCATTGCTGCGCAGCCATCTACTTGCAATTGATAAAGTTTCTTGACTCGAGCCCCTATCTTCTAGGTTTCTCCAGTTGTCTTACTGCACATGAAAGCCTTTCCCTCGCTGAAGACAACATCATATCCCTTGTCTTCTAACATCGCCACAGAGATAAGATTCTTCTTCAATCCTGGAACATGCATCACTTCCTTCAATACGAAGGGGCGAATGTGACTTCAATGGAATGGTAACGATACCGATCCCACTGTATCTACCATCATCGCCCATCCCCCGATGTGCACTCCAAGATCTTTCTCATCCAGACCAAAACAAATCTCGATCTCCCTGGGTCATGTGAAAAGACGCACCACTGTCAATAAACCACACTAAACCCATCATACTTGGATACCACATACACCAAGAAAATCCAAATTTCAACCGCGAGGCTAAGGCCTCTCCCCGCTGCAAATCCAAAGATCCCGTTTATTTTTCTTCTTCTCAAGGACAATTTGTGGCATAATGTCCATGCCGTGTGACAAAGTGAGTTAATTTCCACCTTGGACATGTCCTGCTTCTTGCCTTTCGCACCGATTGAGTGAAAAGATTTCTTGCTCTTCCCTATTTTATTTGCAGCTGGGCGGCAATTCTTTCATCATATGTCGTTGATAAAGATCCATCCCACTCCCGCCTTCTACCTTCATGGTACATCCTCACCAGTCAAGCCCCATCCTCGGGAAATTCTCCAACCATCGATGAGTCTTGAGGAATGCCAACTCTTCGGAAGAACAAGGAGAGGCAAAGCTCACCAAGTCCTCATCATCTACGTCACTCCCCCACACTTCCCATCTCATCCCTGCATTGGGTGAACTTCGTGAGGTACTTGGGCATACTGTCTCCTTTCTCCATCTTAATGTTCCTGAGTTTATCCTTGAGCGCCAACTTCCTCTGGTCGCTCTTGCTTTGGAATAAATTTGTCAAGGCTTTCCACATAAAAAATGGAGAAGCCTTACCATGCAAGCTGGAAACTATGTGATCCTTCACACCCTCCGACAGAATCCTTCGACACTTTACTGTCTTCTTTTGCCAAGCCTCAACCAAGGCTGCATCGCTAGGCTTTGGAACTTCAACATCTATGAACTCCTTCAGCCCATTGTCATCGAGCACCGCCTCCATCCTATCCTTCCATGCAATATAATTCGAGCTACCTTCAAGAGCATACTCCAATCGCAATCCTTGATAAGACATTTTGACTTCGACACCAAGAAAACACTGTTGCAAATTCGAATTCCACCAGCTCAAAACTCAACTGATTTTGATCTGAAATTGTGAGAACAAGGTATTTCTAGTACATAGATAGACTGTAGGGGAATTTATTGGATTTTTCACCTCTCAAAGAAAGGATGAATCCAGAGGCTACCTGGCCCTCTTACAGACTCTGTCTAAAGAAATAAAATGTAATCACTGTAATAGATCCGATGATCAACTTCCCTCTGATACCATGTAGAAATTTGAATAATAGATGAGTTATTCACTGAGATTATCCTGATTACACACTATTTGAGCTTCATGCATAATACATAACCTCTTCTACCATTGATCATCAATTTTCAGAATTAAAAACAATCGCATGCACACATTGAAACATTAATCAATCACACATATCAACACAGTATGTAATGGGGAAAGCTTACAGCTGAAAACCCCCAACTATCTGTATATTATAATGATATAGAACATGTAACAATCATAGTACAAACTCCTCACAAGCTCTCAGCACTATCTCCAATTGTTACACACTACACAAGCTCAGATATGAACAAGTCACAAGTTCAAATCTCCTCCACCTGTTAGCCTGCCTCTACTGCGCAATCCAAGATGGTTAATTGTGAGATCCAAGTTCAAATCCCCTTGGATTGTACTGTGCAATGATCATTAGCAATCTCAATCAATGTGTGTGCCAATCTCATGCACAGCTATAGTCACAACTGATAGTAGACTCACCCTTTCACCCACCTCTAACACTGGTCTCCACTGAACTGTCCAAGCACTGCAGTTAACTGATGTATTCTTTTGTTGATTTATGAGTTAATAATTAGTGAATTAATTAATAATTAATTCACACCACTCATCACTAGTGTATTTATCAGTTAGACTAAATACAACTAGTTCAACTAAGTTAAACCGAACACAACTCCATTGTTGGCGAGAAGTCAGGTCTCACGGACAAGACCCAGGCTCAGGAGTTGTGGCGAACAAAGGAGTCTGATGTAGTCTAGGATCACGCCGGCATTTTCACCCTACTTCGGAGAGCAGTGAGTCTCACCCGAGGCGTGCCGCAACCACATGCAGAAGGGGATTATATCAATGGCAAGGAACAGAGTCGCATCTCATGATGGACAATGCATCGATTATATAGACAGAGTCATGTACGCAAGAGCACTTAAGAAGCATTCAAGTATTAAGCAAATAAAATTTTAAACTAGCATAAGTACATTACATGCATGTAAACCTCTTATTGAGACAACAACCTTTCATTATATTAATCTCTTGGCCAAGCTCATGATTACATATCATCTTCAGCGATAGCTTACAACTCTTATACAGATGTCTTACGAAACAGAAATAGAGAAGATTAGGAATCACAGAGACGTCATGCATGATTTCCCGCAGTCGCTCTGTGCTTCTTCTCCTGTCACAAGCCTCACAACCTCTGCATCATCCTCCTTCTTTCAGCCGGGTGACTGTTATTTATTCACCCGCTATTGCGACTATCAGTTCCTCCCTGTGTCTTTTCTTCAGCTGCTTCCAGCTTCTCTCCTGTTATCTGTGTGTTCCGCTTTCGGTCTTCTGCTGTGTGTTTTCTTCATCTGTACTTGTGTGTGTTCTTTCTTCAGCTATCTCATGCTTCCGCGCTACCTTGATAGCTCCGCGACTCCTGGTAGTTGCGACGCGGTCGCAATTGCCATGTGTCTTCATGCCGCAAATCAAAAGGTCATCCTTTATTCAAAATTCAAAATGTTCTAACCAAGATTTCAAAAACAAGGGCCCCAACAGGCCCCGACCACAGTTCCTTGACTCGTCCCTGAGTCAATCACAAATGACAGTTTCCACCTCCATTGCCCCGCTGGATCCCATGCCCTGTTCGGCCTGTGTGCCTTCGTCTCGTGCCCGTTCCTGCTCTGTGCCTCCAAGCGGCTATTCAAACAAGGGCCCCAACTCCGGGACCCTGCGAAGCGCTATATCTTTGAGCCCGGTGAAGTCCGACACAGCTTGTTGCCATCCCTGCATTAGCGAGTCTGCTTCCTCAGTGATCCTGGTGGCAGCGACCTCCTCTATATTCGCCAGGACAGCCCCGAACATCGTGGTAAGCTGGGTCTCGGCCTTTGCAGCTAGCTGTTGTATTGATTTGGCACTGGCTTGAATGGGTGGATGGAGTTCCCGAATTATCTTCTTGGCCGTTGCTGAGTTGGCCTCGGTCTGGTGCATTTGAACCTCAAGCTCGTCCGCCTGGACATATAGTTGATCTAACCGCACGGGATCTGCGGTCTCCTGAATTTCCCTGGAAATCTGTTGCAGCTGGACGGAGATGGGCTGCGTTTTGACTGTGAGGGCGAGTGAACACTCCTGCAGACTTCACAGGAGGTCGTAAGCCTTGCGCGCCGCGGAGTGAAGGGTCGCCTGCATGTGAGCTTCCTGGGTCTGCTTGGCTGCCACTTGTTCAGAGTATACAATCTATGGGTCGGGGAGCGCGGGCCGTGCGGCTAACGCCGCTTGAAGTTCCTGATTCTCCCTGCGTAGAACAGTGAAGGCAGACCGAATGTGGTAAGCCTGGACGGCTACATTTCTCTCCGCTATATCGTCAGGAAGTGGGGCATGGTGAGCCCTTACAGCGGGCCATAGGTCTGAGAATGCCTGAGTGACAATGGTGATCTACTCCTGCAGGTAGGCCTTCTCCATGGTCAGCTGGTCGTGTTGTTCAGTAAGCACCATGATCTGGTGCTGCTGCTCATCATACCGCTGCTGCAGCTCCGAATGAAGTTGTTCGGCCTGCAGGGCCTCCCTCTGAATGAATAGGTATAACTGGGCTGTACCCCATGTTTCTACGTTGGGGTTGCCAAAAGTGCCCTGCTCCGGCATTCGCTCCTGCAAGGGTTGCCCACTGGCCACTGATCTGTTGGAATTCCTAGGAGGGGACACCGGTGTCTGTTGCTGCGTTGAGGTGCCCATGTCGGAATCTAGCCATTCTTGCTGAGTGGTTTGGCCTGTGGGGAGAGGTTCAGCATGCTCAGGTGGAGCCTCGACCGAGTCAGCCCCAACGTTGGCCAGCCGGGTAAATATAGTAGAGAAATAACCCTGGGGTGTGGCCACGAGGTCGACTGGTGGTACTACGGCTGTAGTACTGGAGGTGACTTCAGCCCCGTGGTCTCCTCCAAAGAGTTCCCGGATAAGGGGGTCGGATACAGTGGCAGATGAGTTTGATGGAACGGATGAAGTGGCAGGTGGATGGACGGTGGAGGGAGCGGTGGACGGTGTGGTGGAGGTATGGGGGAGGCAAATATTGATGAATTTAGAGGGGTCGATAAGGGGCTCCTCGGGAACTAATGTCCCTGTAAGTGGAGTGGGTGGCAGATCATCATCAGTAAGGTCCACCACTGGATCAGTGACGATGGTGCGGGCCCGCTTGGCTGGAGGGGGATCTAATTGATCAGGTCCTGGGCCCATTCTGCCCATTGAGGTGATGATGGGGCTGGCAGAAGTGAATAAGTTGGTAGGGATGGGAGAAGTGAGAGGGGCAGTATGGGACAGAGAAAGAGACCGACTGAGCTGGAATTCAGAAAATAAAGGAAACAAAGGGGCATCGCTTGAAATAACTTGGGTCGCCACGTTGAAACTTCATACCTGAGTATTGAAGTGGCGGAAGACGGGGACCAGTGGTTCGAGGAGTTCCTGTGAGGTCCCGGCTGCATCCCCGTCGCGGCCTGTGAGGGCCCTGCCTCGCCCGTCTCCACGGGCCGTTGCGTCGGCAGCATCCGCTCAAAGTTGTACCTGGGAATCCCGTCGCGGATGTGCTTTGTGACCCCCGGCCACGAACAGACGTCACGGTGGAAGGTAGCATCATCCAGCTGGAATTTGAGTGGCGTCAGGTGGAAGGTGGCTTCCGACACGCAAGTGGGGCAGAGGTAAGTGTGCCTGTGGCTTACCCTGAACCATACCTGCTCACTATAGTCGTCCAACAAGCTCCTGGGCACCCGTTGCTGGTTTTTCACCACATCTATCAGTAGCTCGTACCAAGACCGAAACGCTTCCGCATTCACCTATTTAGTGCTAGGGTCAGAGGACACCTGCCATGGGGTGAACTTCATCGCGAGGGGCTGGCTCACGGTAGTTTCTGCCGGCAGCCGGATAGGAGGAGTGTGCCATTTCCACATGGCAAAAGCTACAATCAGGTAACCATAGATGAAACTAGTGGTGCGCTTATAATTCTGTTCGCATGCCGCGAACAATTCTTTGAGCACGAAAGAACACCAATTCAGCCTGGTGCCTTGGACACAGTGCTCCGCAATGGAGATGGTGTCCAAGGTGCACTATCCTTTGGTATAATGCCGCATCGTCTTGCTAACAATGAGATAGCAAGCGAACCGAATCTCCGGCTTGTTAATCAGATCAATTTTGGTGCCTTTCCCCCCCCGGCGAGTGCCATATTTGGCATAGAGGTATGTATCACCCCTCTTTTGTGTGCACTTGGAAGATATCTGACCGGCAGCGGAGACGTCTGCGCCATTCTGAGATAGCCCTGTGAGGTGATGAATGTCTTCAGCGTGAATGGGGATCTCCTCGTTTAGCCACAAGGACCCATTCTGAATTCGGCTGAGGAGGAACCGGGTGCATTGCAGGGCCGGTCCTGTAGTCCCAAAGACAGGAAGAGTTCTTAAATTCATCAGGGACGATTGCTGGAGGCCCCTGTACTCTGGTCACATTTGGTTGGCTGAGCTACCGCCTGGTGTGTAGTGATGCTCCATATATGTCTGCCAATGGAGGGAGGGGAATTCAACCGGGTCGGACAGGTTGGCGTCTATCAATGCTGCACTATCGTATTTGCCAACCAGCGACTCTGTCCTGTGGATCTGACTGTCCAGTGCTGGTTCAACAACAGATAGGAGAGCCTTGGGAATTTTGGTACGGCGCTGGTAAACCTGGAGAATTCTCCTGGAGCTTCTATCTTGGTGCGGTGCGTTTTGAGACTCCAACCGCTCTGGTGTCGCTGCAATTGCCAAATTGAACTGGTCCGGCATTCTCGTGCTGTTGGTCTTCATGCAAGTTATGTCATCACCTGGCACGAGCGGAGTTGATGAGACCCCATAAGGATAATTAATTCCTGCTGGCCTTCTTGCCTGCGATAATCATGCGATCGATCGCATGCCTGTGTGTAATCTGACAGTTGTTGACGGCGGCATGGGGAAATGGGCGGACATGACGGCTGAGGGAATTGCGGATGATGGCAAATGATTATGGTACGGTTACTGCCTACTTATGGTAATTTATGATGCAAATCTGAGCGATCCTACGGACTGACAAAAAGGACTGACGGAAATGACCTGGACTGATACTGGCATGTGGATGGATCCTACAAGGATGACACGCTGGACGGGCGCCGCCCCGACCACAGTCGGCTGCGGTGCGGCCCCCGCAACTGAGCAGTTATTGACAGACCACCTATGAATGGAAAAGACTCCCTACGCTCATCCCGGTTGCGGGAGAGTTATTCAACTAAGCTACGCTACGGTTGCTCTCGGGTGCGAGAGTTATTGATGAGAAGTGAAAGGTACTTACTCCTGGTAGGGTTTCAGGCATGCACCATTCACCCACCCAGGGAGAACTGTACCTTCCAGCTGTGCCAACCGAACGGCTCCTGAGTCGCGAATCTCGATGACAAAGTAGGGTCCCAACCAGTGCATCTGGAACTTGCCTGGAAACTTCTGGAAACGGCTATCATATAAGAGAACTTTGCTGCCGACTTGGAAGGCTTTGTTCTTGAGGTGGCGGTCATGCCACGCTTTCTGCCTGGCCTTCTGAACCTTTTGGTGGAATTCCTCCAGGAATCGGGCCTCATCCAGCTCCTGTAGCTCCTGGAGGCATTCCCGAAGTGACTCCTCTTCTAAGAACTGAAGAGACGTAGCGATTAAAATACTGGGTACAGTGAACTCGGTGGGAATCAAAGCTTCCCGGCCATACACCAACTGGAATGGCGTCTGATTGGTCAAGCATTTCACCGTGGTCCGGTAGGCCCACAATGCCGCTGGGAGATGCTCATCCCAATCGTCGTGCTAAGCATTGCAAATCTTAGTCAAGCCTTTTTCAAGAATTTTGTTAAATGCTTCCACAGTACCATTGGCCTGCGGGTGGTATGGGCTACTTTTATGATGTTGAATCATAAATGTGTCAAGTAGTGACTTGACCGTGGCATTAATGAAATGCGTACCCTAATCGTTCGTTAAGCTTCGTGGGCATCCAAATCGGCTGATGATGTGTTCAAAAATGAACCGGGCAGCTGTCTCCGCCGAACAGTCGCGTACCGCCGCTGCCTCAGCCCACCGGGTGAGGTAATCCGTGGCGGTGATGATGTACCAGGCCTTGGAGTGTCTGGCGACCGAGGCGATGAGACCTACAAAATCGACAGCCCACTTTTCGAACGGCCGCAACACATGCACTGGGTGTAGCGGAAGCTCGTCCCGGTGAGAGGGCCTTCCCGTTAGCTGGAAAACATCGCATCGCTTCACGTAGGCCTTACAGTCAGCATGTACTTTTGGCCACCACAGGCCAGCTTGGAGCACCTTTCTTGCGGTGGGGTTCGCACCCACATGCCCTCCCGCAACACCGCCGTGACATTCCCACATTACCGCTTCCCGTTCGTGGTCAAGGACGCATCTGCGCAACACCTCATCGAGGCTAGTTTGTATAGCTGCCCCGCGATCAATTGGTAGTCGGCCGCCCGGACAACCAATTGGCGTTTCTGGAGTGGGGTGTAATCCTGAGGGCATTGCCCCGAGGTCAGATAGGCGGCAATGTCGGCCAAGTAATCCGGGACCGCTTCGACGTGGAAGAGGTCAGCATCCGGCAGCTGATTGTCCAAAGAGCCGTCGTTCTCTCCCGTCTCCAACCTGGATAAATGATCGTGACCAACATTCAACCTGCCGGGCTTGACAATCACCTCAAACGTGAATTCCTGGAAAAGTAGAAGCCAGCGACAGATCCGTCCTTCCAAAACAGGCTTATTCACCAGATACTTCAATGCAGAGTGGTCCGTAAAGAATTTAAATTTTCTGCCCAGAAGATAGTGGCGGAACTTCTGGAGGGAGTACACCATCGCCAGTTCCTCTCGCTCGGTCGTGGTGTAATTCTTCTCCGCATTCGATAGCTTGCGGCTGGTGAAATAGACCGGATGGTCGAGGGTTGTCTCTCCTGGTTGCGCGAAGACGGCTCCGAGTGCAATACTGGAAGCATCAATATGCACGTGGAACTGCTTATCCCAGTTGGGATGAAGAAGTATGGGCGTCGTCACCAACTTCTCCTTCAAGGTGTCAAGGGCCTTCCTACACTCCTCTGTCCACTGGAATACTTCTGACTTCCGCAACAGTTTCTCCAAAGGGGCCGTAATCTTTGCGTAGTTGCGGATAAACTGCCTGTAATATCCTGTGTGCCCGAGCAGTGCCCGCAACTGCTTCACGGTTTTGAGGGCTTCCATGTGAACTATGACCGCGACCTTGGCGAGATCGACACATACCCCTTGCTTGCACACCACGTGGCCTAAGAGTGTGCCGAATGGAACTGCAAAAATACATTTCTTCAAGTTCAAGGAAATCTGCAGCTGACGACACCGGTCAAACATAATACGCAAAAGGGCAGTGTGTTTCTTCAACAGGTTGTAGACGGTCCAGTCGTCCATGTAGACCTCCAGGAACTTGTGAATGTACTCCTGGAAAGCAGCAATTACAATCCGGGAAAACATAGCCAGTGTGTTCTTCAGACCAAATGGCATAACGTGGTATGCGAATGATCCCCACTCAGTGGTGAATGTCGTCTTTGCTTTGTCTTCTTCGACAATGCGCACCGGATGGTAGCCCACAAACCCAACAGTGAAGGAATAGGCTTCGTTTCCCGCGACATGATCTAGAACTTCATCGCTGAAAGGAGTGGGAAACGGATCGTGGATGCAGGCATTTTTCAGACTCCGGTAGTCTACGCAGACACGTATCTCCGCTTTGTCCTTCTTGTTCTGAATGACAATGGGACTCACCCACTCTGCTTCTCCTACTGGAAAGATAAGACCTGTAGCCAACATCTTGTCGATCTCCCTCTTGACCTTTTCTTTGATGCGTGGGTTCAGCCGGTAGGGTCGGTGCTTCACCGGCCTGGCCCCTGGTTTCAGCACGATGCGCATTTCGCCAAGGTCCCCCTTGATCCCCTTCAGGTCTGCAACCGAGGATGGGAACAAGTCTTCGTATTCCCGGAGGAGGCTGAAAATTTCTTTTGTCATTTCCTCGTCCCAGTAATCTCCCACCGTTGCTAGCTTGGGTTTCTCATCTGTTCCAATGTTTAGCTTCTTCGTCTTTAGTGGCTGTAAATGGACTCCTTCAGTCGTCGGCTCTTCACTGATGTTCCGCTCGCCTTCCTTTTCGTCAAAATAGAGATGCCTGAGGTCCTCCAGACTATCATCATCCAGATCACCGTCAATCCATTGGCAAACCAACTCGTGCCTGGCCTCAGGTCGTGACACAACCGGGCCCCCATCGAGCTCGGGATGGTGGAAAAACAAGACCTCCTTGATTGCCTATAGGGCCCGAGACTCCTGCGCCATCTTCCCTTCGAACAAGAAGCACCAAACAAACTTGTCCGTGACTTCCTGCCAAGAGTGAGTTCCCCGTTTCCGCTCTTCGTCCAGGTACCAGGCCTGGGGGATTGTATCCAGGGAATGGATAAACCTGTGGACCCACAGCTCCTCAGGGTACCTGGTGCTGCGCCACTATTCCTCACAGGCCCGCAAATGGTGTCGCGGGTCGGAAGTTCCATGATACTTAAGCATAATGCGAGGTCCTTCATCCTCTTTAAAGCGTGCCCGCAGCACATCCACCATGCAATCCCATCGCAACAGAGTGTTGCGGAGATTTTTCCACCACCGAGCCGACGTGGATTGCAAGGCCACATCCAAAAGTGGCATCCAGCTTTCGTCTGGGACCATGTCTTCCACCTTGGAAATAAAAGTATTGACAGCTTGCATGTTTGACAGGGTGGGATATCCACGGATCTCAGTCCCCACCCACCGCACTTGGGTAATGGTAGCACATCTCCGCATGGTGGTCTCGTACCCCCCTTGCTGCCAGTCTTCCCACGTGAGTTCGGATCCGAGCTCCGAGTTCTGTACACTCTGCCAACTGACAGAGCCAGTCACAGTCGGGTTAATATAGTCGTCCCACTTTCCTGCAGTCATCTGATAAAGGTGGTCCATCATCTGAGCATCCTCCCGATTGTCCACCGTTTCCGTATATCATGGGCCCTGATACGGGTCAAGGGGCTGGGTGACCCGTACCTCCCCATCCTCAAAGATCATCAGCTCCTTTTTAAGGTCGATGATGGCGTAATTATCAAAAGCCCAGTCGATGCCGAGTAAGGCAGGATAAGGATCCTTGTCACCCATGATATCAATAACCTCAAAATTGGTTTATGTCTTCACCCCCGCAATGTCGACCTCGACACCCTCGAGCCAGCCGATTGGCAGAATACAGTACTGGTTTGCCATCTTGAGTTGGATTGGCGAGTAGGCCAGCCGTGGCCTTCCAAGGGCCTCCCACGTCTTTCATGGCAGGATGTTGACGTCGAACCCCAAATCCAGCATGGTATCGCTGATTTGGAAGCCCGCAACCTGCATGTTAATCCGGAACTGTTTCCCTGTTCGTTGCTTGTTCTGCTTGACGCGCTGCACCTATTGAGGGCCAGCGTTCGTCGGATCCCTAAGTCCTGTTCGCCCCTGTAATGCTCCTTCCAAAGCATGCTTAAGCTGCTGTCACAGCGCAACATTGTCAACAATCCTGAGGAATAGCTGAAGCCAGTCCTCAATCACAGTACCTGTGACGTTCTGCGCCCCAGATTCTGGCAGCACGGGCTCCTCCAGACCTCCCGCGTCCCGCAGCTGGGCGAACGCCTCAATTGCCTCCTGGAAATACTTCTTCTAGGCTTCGGGCCTGATTAACATCTTCGGGGATGCCGGCCGAACCACTCGTGCTGGCTCCTTCCCGTGGGCATCCTCCCCAGTTTTCTTCCCGCCCCTCGTCACGATCGCGACGTTCTGCATGTCTGGGGTCGCGGTCCCTCGCGGCTCTGAATTTATCAGATTCGCTCCCCTCTGCCTCGCCCATTCTTCCCACTTATTGATGAGCTCCGGATAGTCCTCTGTGGCGTGGGCGTTCACCCAGCATTGGGAACACCAGGGTCATCGCGGAAGGGGACATTCTCGATCCACGTGACCCTCCTGGTCACAGTTGTAACATTTCATCGGACCGCGTCCGCCTGTGCGGCCTCCCCGCATGCCGCCGCCTCTTCACCTTGGGGCCTCATTCACCCTGTAGGAGGGACGATCCAATCGATCCGAAAGTGCGTCGAGCGCCCTGCACTACTCAGTGTTGTGAGTCGTGGAAACAAAAAATTTGCAGTACACATTGTTTGGGACCGTGGAGTACTTCTGTAGTATCGGGCACATCCGAGGAGGATGCCCCAACATCTGGAAAATCTCGCAGTACTCTGTGGTGGAGGAACTCGGTTGAGGTGGGAACCCCGTGTAATGTTGTTGCAGCTGGTAGAGCCCCTGCGGATTCATCACTGTGCCACCACCAGGTGGTGGACCCCCCTGGATTTCCGCGACTGAGGGTCCTACCCCTGCGCCACACAACCCGGGACACTCGGTTGCGATGTGGCCTTCGACCAGGCAATGAGTGCACCAAACATTCGGCCGCGCTGGTCTCACTGGCTGGAGCTCCTTGAGCTTTTCAGTCAAACTGGCGATCTGGTGTTGCAACCCTATCAAAGAAGGATCTTGCGGGGCTGGCCCCCCTGGTATTCTTGGGGGTAGCCCGCCATGGCTTCAATCTTCATGGCCTGCTCCAAAGCGTCCTGCAGATTATCAATCTTCTGCTGAGTGAGAGGGGTTCGTGTCAAGGGAAGCAGAGCCTTGATGAACCAGTCCCGCTGGAGGTTTGGATCGATCGGGTAGTTGAGTTTCCCGATCGCATCCTTGAATCTCTGCATCAACTCCCACGCGGTCTCACCTTCCTTCTGCTTAATTTCCCACAGCTCAGACATGCCCTGCTGGTCTGTCTGGGGAAGCTTGAATTCGCGGACAAAATCCCGCTTTACGTCCACAATTATGGGGTTAGGATGAGCCTCAGACCACTTGATAAACCATCGCAGAGCCCTCTCTCTGAGCGTGGTTTGGAACTCTATTAACTTTCCTGCATCTGGCGTCTGCCGAGCCCTCTAGATGGCTTCGCACAGATACCAGTGTTGCTCTACATCATCATTGCCCCTGCCACAGAACTCTGGATACCGGGTGAAAGACCCAGCCATGTGTACTTGCGGAGTATTGAACAGGATAAATCCTCCAGGTCCTGGTTGCGTAACGGTTCCACTAAGGAATACAACACTACTAGTAATGCTGCTATTACCCGATGTTACTGACGTTGATGAACTACTATATGACTAACTCAATGCTTGTAACTGAATGAAAATATTGCTTAAAGGTTGATACAGTACCAGGGGAAGGTAGGGATCCTGGCCATGCAAAATGTGGGAAGTAGGGTTGCCTGGAGAGGTGAGTACCGTCTTCTCTTGAAACATCCACTGCATCACGCCGTACCATTCGTCATCGGAACTCTCTTCGGGCTGCATCTTTCCATCATCTTCGTTAGTCACCATCTCTCTTCCTTGCGTCGCTGGGCTCCCATGCACCCATCGCACTCCCGCAACGGTCCCTTCTTGTCCCTGGGTACCCGTGTCCATAATCCTTATCCTCTGAGGCGCCTCCTTCTGATTTTTCCTCTCGATCTCCCGTCTCTTCAAATGTCGCATCACCCTTCTCCACCACCTATCAGCGATCTGTGCCCGCCGATGCGCACGTCGCTCCCTCAACTTCCTTGCGGCCTCAGCATCCATCCCCCGCTTCCCGCTTCACATTCTACGTAGCACCTGTCCCTTCCCCCTTCCCCCAGCACCGGAGGTTTACGCTTCCATACTTGCTTTGTGGAATTCCATCAACCCTTCATCCACCATCAGGGCTTTAATCCACAGCGGAATATCCTTGAGCAGCTTCCCTCTCAACCCGGAACGGAAAATAGCTTCAGATTTCGAAAAGGATTGGTAGCACTCTGCAGCAAAATCCACAATATAGCCGTCCAACGTGGTTTCAACCCAAAAATCCATTGCATGAGTCAGCCCCGTGCTCAACTGATGCAGAGCTACCAGATCCCCGTGTGTCCACCTACGGTTTATCTTCCGCAAGCCATCTCTAAGCACCTTCATATGTAACCTTCGCAACCAATTGTAGAGATCGTTGGGGAATTTTAACCAGAATATTTCGTACGTATCGCTGGCTAAATCAAAGAAAAGGACGAGCTCCTTGATCGCTGCCTCCCTTTTCTTGGCGAGCTCTGCTTGCTGAGCAATGAATTGGTCGAGATGATTATCCCACCATCGCCGTATCTCTCCTTCAAAAATCCTCTATACCATGATCTAGTTCCCCTCAGAACATGCAGGTCCCGGCAACGGAACCATTTTTTGGCGAGAATTCAGGTCTCGTGGACAAGACCCAGGTTCAGGAGTTGTGGCCAACAAAGGAGTCCGATGTAGTCTAGGATCACGTCGGCATTTTCACCCTACTCCGGAGAGCAGTGAGTCTCACCCGAGGCATGCTGCAACCACATGCAGAAGGGGATTAGATCAATGGCAAAGAACAGAGTCACAGCTCATGATGGACAATGCATTGATTATATAGACAGAGTCATGTACGCAAGAGCACTTAAGAAGCATTCAAGTATTAAGCAAATAAAATTTTAAACCAGCATAAATACATTACATGCATGTAAACCTCTTATTGAGACAACAACCTTTCATTATATTAATCTCTTGGCCAAGCTCATGATTACATAGCATCTTCAGCGATAGCTTACAACTCTGATACAGATGTCTTACGGAACAGAAATAGAGAAGATTAGGAATCACAGAGATGTCATGCATGATTTCCCGCAGTCGCTCTATGCTTCTTCTCCTGTCACGAGCCTCTCAACCTCTGCAGCATCCTCCTTCTTTCAGCCAGGTGACTGTTATTTATTCACCCGCTATCGCGACTATCAGTTCCTCCCTGTGTCTTTTCTTCAGTTGCTTCCAGCTTCTATCCTATTATCTGTGTGTTCCACTTTCGGTCTTCTACTGTGTGTTTTCTTCATCTGTACTTGTGCGTGTTCTTTCTTCAGCTATCTCATGCTTCCGCGCTACCTTGATAGCTCCGCGACTCCTGGTAGTTGCGACACGGTCGCAATTTCCATGTGTCTTCATGCCGCAACTCAAAAGGTCATCCTTTATTCAAAATTCAAAATGTTCTAACCAAGATTTCAAAAGCAAGGGCCCCAACATCCATCAACTGTCTCATGAACTCCACCAAACTCTGCCACATGAGTTTTAACTGAATTCAACCATGCAATAGCTCAACTAAACCCTAGGAATAGCGTAATTCCTTCTGTCAGCTGCATGTGCCACATCCGTAGCTCGAAATGAAGTGCTGCAAGAGGATAAGATAATGTTTATAGTCCAATTATTATTAAGAGTTAATAATATTCGACTGATCTATTTTTAGACTGGCAATCTAAAAATAGACTCCGCCAAGTATTTCTAAAAATAGAGGTCCATCTATTTTTACCAACTTGACCAACCATCCATAAATAGCATCCTGCAACTCATAGACCATGATCCATATGTCTAAAAATAGACTTTGTGCCAAAAATAGCCTGCGGGCCCACTTAGTGAAGGCGACTTCTTTTCACTAAGCTCCATCATCTTGTTGCATTCTCAACACTTGCAGTTGCTTGAGGGCAAACAACATTTGGGAGGGGAGGACTGTAATATTCCTACATTAGCATGCAGCTATTAGGAATATTAATTTTTCTCTAAACACATAGTTAGATGAATAAATGGGTAGGGAGACCCATAAATCTTTCTAGCAACAATAAAAACCCTCTTAATCGGGAAAGGATCATGTTCAAAGCTAGATCAAAACACCTTCATGTGTGAACAAGGCTTAATGCATGTAGACAAAGTCAAGTTTGACCAAGTCAACTAAGCGAAGATGGAGGATGTGGAACATTAATGAAGATAACTCAATGGGAATATAGATGTGTTTAGATAGATAGAATAAAGCCACATTTAGTGTGGAAGAAGACTTTGCATGGGGATCCAGTCAAGGTTGATCTAGTCAAGATTGACTAAATCAAACAACGATGTAAAAATATGAGTAAGACTAATGGAGACAGCGAATTTTGGAGGGATATTTATTGCATGAAGATAGAAACCCTAATGAGTGGGGCCCAAGGTGAGAAGGCTCACATTGGTTATAAGGAGGAGGATGAAAGCCATATAAAGTTAGATTATGATGATGATTTTATGATTATATGGTATGTTTAGACATATTTTCTTTCTCTGGCTGTTTAGCTTAGATAGAGTGTTGTTTAGCACAAGGTCTTCCTATTTGGGAATTCCTTCTCTTTCCTTGAGGAGCTCTTGGAGGAGTCTTGCACCATATTTTCCACTATTTGGATTGATAACAAGCTTCATCTTCCTTTGACAGCAAATATCCTATTGAGGATTTGCATGTTTCAGTAAGCTGCAACAAGTGGAGGCTAGATCTTCAGATCTAGGCCATTTCAGTGATTCTTTTTAGTGGAGTATTCTAATCCATTGGGAGGACAATATTGAAGGTTTTGAGCTATATTTTCATATCTTGGCTACAGGCCAATATTATTTTGTCCCCTACATTGTATAAGAAGTCCAGATCTACATAATTTTTGAAGGAGTAGCTACAGGGTGATTCAGTGCACCATTTGGAGAGCTGATTTTCTGAGTGTTGGGGATATGCCCTTCACTTTGGAGATTTGTTGGAGGAGATTATTTTATAGTTTATATCAGATCAGATCCACTTTTCAGATATGAATATTTCCATAGATTTGTAGTCTTAAAACTCAAATCTACATTTTGTACATGGTGTATTGCTGAAAACCCCAAGGGGGATTGATAAAAGAGCTTGTATAGTGCATGGATCTACTATATATCTAAACCTTTTGTCCACATACTTGTTCTAGATCTGATTTATAACCTACTTCTATTGCATAGGTAATAAAATAATTTTTTCATGGTATTCCAGCTTTCATACATGGCTGCAGTCCCTATTTTTTCATGATTTTGAGCTATTTATGGCATGGGAAGCCTATTTAACCATGCAATAGTGATTTTTTTATGATTTCCTTTCAGATATAGTTACTATAATATCCGATCTAAGGTATCCATGAGCTGAATTTAACTTTCATTGCATACATTTCTGAAAAATGCATTATTTTAGCATGTATTGCTGAGCAGCCCCATTTTGGGATATTACACCCTAAGACAAAGAACAAGACAAATCATTCAAGACTTTCATCTGCAAAGGTTTCCAATATTTGAGGTTTATAATATATCATATGAGAGCTCATCAATGCTACCTCTAAACAGACTAAGTACATTGCATATGCAGGTAGCCCCATGCTGCAAAGCACTTCCTGACATTCACAGGTGAGTTGGTCACATTGGGAGAGAAATTCTCATTGTTCCGGAATCTCCACTTGGCTAGTGCCTTCTAGAAGAGTTAACATGTGTCAAAATTTTAATCCATGTGACCATTTCACATCTACAATATTGGGAACATATCTTTCCTATTATTGGAAAGTCATTGATTGTAAAACTATCTTCAGCTCTATAAATTGAGCACAGATATTAGTGTTTGATAAGGAATAATTGAGTAAAGAAATTCTGGTGGAATTTCAATTGAGGAGTTGATTTGAGTGACATATTGCTCGAGATATCTGCACTGTGATGAGGTTGGGATGTTGCTGGAGATGGTGACACCAAATCAATCACTCGGTTGTAACCTCCCCTTCTATCATTAATAAAGATTACTGCTTATTTTTCCCTATATGCATCTGTATAAGCTTTGATTCTCCATATCATGATTTCTTATTTGATGTATATGGTTTATGATTTACTTATTTAGCTAGATAAATTGAATAGACATTTGTATTATTGCTATCTCTTGTTGTTTAGTGTTCATTCTTGTAGGAAATATTTTGCACAATCGGCTAGAATTTGAAGCTACAGCAAAAGCGACATAAGGAGACTTTGGAAGTGCTTGGACTCCAAGTAAGATTCTTATTTCATTCTGTGTGTCTTTTTATAGTTATTAAATATAGTCGTAAAGTCTTTGACCTGTTGTTCTAGATTAGCACATGTATAGGGAAGAATGATTTATCCATAATTCATAATTCTACATAACAATTAGGTCATAGATGCATTGTTCATTCATTTATAGATAAAAACACGAGGAGAAACACACATCATCACTGTCATAATACATGCTTATAACCAACATAATAACAACACAAATGTAAATGATACATGAGCCATAGAATCCACATATAAACTAGTTCATTTACACCTAAAATGTCAAACTTCATTCATCATCTTGTCTTGAATATGGATCCCTGTTGGGATTTGAAACATCGACCATTATTTTATAACACTGTGGATAATCCAGAGATTCCTTCAGATAATCTCTTATTAATGAGTACAAAAGCCAACTCAGGATGGGACTTCTACATTCCACCTGACCATATATTGGCTAATCCAAATATCTCTTCAGTTAATCACCCCCGTTTCATATTCCAAGCATGAATGTGGGACTCAAACCAAAAGAACAAACCAGGGCATCCTGAGGCTAAACCACCTCACCCTCATTAATAGAAATCAGGCTTTACCGTAATCCACACCGGATCACTAGGAAAAATCAATAAACATGTCATAATAGGCTTTACCATGATCTCCACCCAATCACTAGGCAAAAACAAGCATGGATGCTGCCATATATCTCTACATACACTATGAGGAATTTTCTTGTCTCCTAGTCTCTCAGGCTTTACTACAATCCATAGTCCGATCTAGGGATTAATAGGGCCTAAACTGAGACACACTCTCCAATATTTACCGTACATTCCAACCTAAGATTCCTAGGCCTGATAGAGAGAAAACCACCTCTAGGATTTATCGTATATCCCGTCATTCATTGGTCGTGGATTCCTAGGCCCATCAAGGAAACACACTATCCATATTTACCGCAACCCACATTCCAGTTCAGGTGTTACTAGGCCATGTGTTCTATCATTTCATAGATCCACCTCACTTAGCTTTGAATCCATTTGTAAATCGAGCTCAAACAAAACATGAGAACCTCATCACACCATGGCTATTTGGAATGGAAAGGCTAGGATGAAAACAATGTCACACTTGGAAAAGCCCATACCAGGAGAAAAAATAACCAAATGCAATACCATGCATGCCAAATCTAGCAAGGAAATCATACATGCAAATTGATATCTGCAAAGAATCTTGATGTAACTGCTTCATCCTAGTCTTACTTGTTTGAGCCTTCCTTCCTCCTGTCTTCTCTATCTTTCTTGACCCAATGCCAAAGTGATCCAAGAAATATCTAAGTGTTCAAGAGTGAGAGAGAGAGAGAGAGAATAATGAGAGAGCTCCAAAACTGAATTACAAAAGGTACCAACTAATCCTCAGAAGGCATTTTATCAATGAGACCTTATTTTCTTCATTTTCCACTATTATCCTTCATTTTCCTCCTCACATGCAACCTGTGACCTTTCACCTCCCTTTTTTCCTAATTTCCAATAATTTCATAAATAAATATGCCAAAATTTCCATTTTTCCTTTCCAAATACCTTTTCCATTTCCTTTGCCAATTTCCTTAGCCATATTAACCAAAATGAACACCCACTATGATGTTTTGACCAACATTCAACTTGAAATAAGCATCCCGCCAACTGTGGTTATTATTTTTCCCTTTATTAACTTTTATTACATGGAATTTTCACCAGGGCTGTTACAATACACGATTTGACTCTTACACATTTTCCTAGAAATATTGTACCCATCAATTGTTATCCAATATAAGTAAGATGAATTTCACACCTACCTCTTACATGCAAATAGTCAAGCCATACTTTCTTATTCAAGGACTAGAATTTAATAAGTAAAAGAGGCACTATATGGATAATAATAATAAAATAATCTTGGCATGTAATTTATTCATTTGACCCTTGCCCTTCTCTTGTGGAATCATAGCCCCCAAAATCATCATCCATCTTGTATCTCATTCAATGACTTATTTATTAATAATGTCAATGTACAAACTGCCCTAGACCATATTTATCAATGGAAGCCCCAACCCACAATAAATTGGCTCGTCGGTCCAGCCATATTTGCACAATAAAATTTCAAGGATTAAAAGTGAAAATGTTAAATAAACAATTGTTAATGAGTGAATAGATGGATATGTAGACACATTTAAGCACATTTACACCCATAAACCATATGGAAGGACCAAAAGTCCATACAATAGTAATATCTAACCTAAAATGGTTCTTTACTATAGACTTTTTTACAATTGGAAAATGGCCCATATAATTTACCTTAATTTTAAATCAATTTAACATAATTATTTTCGTTCTTTTCTACACTTAAAATTTTTCCATATAATTAGCCTTAATTTTAAGTACCTTCCTTGAAATTTTCTTTAGATTATAACAACATAGTTTGTATTTAGCTCACTATTGTTATTTCAAACTATGTACTTCTTTAAGTCATTGGTGTTTTTTTCCTTAAATAATAGTACTTTTTCTAGTACTACTCACATTCCAATATTCATAAATTTTTGGTATGTCTGGCCTATAAGCTTAGTGTAACTAATAGCCTATATGAATTTTTGGCTGAAATATAGCAATATAATTTCTAGCGAGATTGTGATTTATTCTTGTATTTCAACACCGTGAAAAACTCGTAAGGACTCGATCTTTGTAAATTAAACAACTTTAACTTATGATTTTTAAAAATCTGTATCGGATTCTAAACAAAATTGACTAGAAAAAATTATCAGAAAGGGTCATTTTGTGTGTGTGTGTGTGTGTGTAGGTGTACTCTATCTTATAGAGGAAATGAATTTTTCACTAAAATCAAAGAAAACATTTTCAAGAAAAAATGTGAATTTCTGTTTTTAACAACTTAAACTCGAAGTTTTTAGAAATTTCTGCAAACTTTTGGTTAAAATTAACCGAAAAAAATTCCTTGAAAAGGGGCATTTCATTTATTAGTTATGCTACATCACATATATATATATATATATATATATATATATATATATATATATATATATATATATATATAGGGAAATAAAAAATAAAGACACAGATAAGAAACAAAACTCTAATGTTATAAATAGAAGTAGCTAAGGAAGAGGGAGCAGAGCTACCTCTATCTTAGTCTCAACAAAAATATGCAAAGATTGATGAGGTCTTTTGAAGAGTGCTCAACTCTGAGAAGGAGTAGTTATATAATTGGAGATACATTATTTCTCTAAAAATCCAAGGTCGTGATCAAAAAATCTGAGGAAAATAATGGTATAAAATCAGCATGAAAGGTAGTTTACGTAAAATAAATTGATTTTCAAATTGAAACTAAAAGTATGCCAAACATATGTGTTGTGATTGTGATGTGGATTTAGAACTTATTTTGACAATTTTTGAAAAAAATGTAAATATCATCATTATAAACTCTTAGATCTATGTAAAATTATATCAATTCTTATATTTTATCTTAATGTGTGCTTATATCATTATGATGAAACTCACTCTTCTTTCTATTCTTAGATAAGATATATAATAAAACTCATTTTCTCTTATATTTGTACTTAGATCAATAAACAATGAAACTCATAGTTCCAACCCACATGTTAGTTGAGCTTGGATTTCCTTTAAAACAATGTAGTTCTCTCCAAAAACTCCCACATTCTACCCCTCCCAATAAATATCAAATCACACACAAACCCACTAATATAAACTTCAGAGGTTCGATACAGTATTGAATGCCCTGAATCCAGTGCAATGCATGGAAATTACTAGATTAAGTATAGTGAATGGAATACATCAAACAAAAATAATGAATGTAAGGGTGACTAGTGATACTCGTACTTCGGTCTCTATATATCTTTTTTTAATGGGGGACCTTTGATACTCATACTCCAGTCCATTCCTAACCTATTTTTAACTTAGTTGAGCATTCAAAAACAAACTAGTAGATGAAACATAATATTTCACAAAGCATAATTTTTTTCAATAAATTTAGATGAACCATAAGGCCAATGGGTTTTCAATACATAGTATTCACCCAAACCCAAAGGGGCCTTTGTCCTTTGTACACAGTCCTAATCCCATAGGCACCTTATCCTCATTACATAGTATCCACCCAAGCCTAGAGCAGCCTTTCTCTATGTTCTCACTATTTTATCATGCCGAAAGGAGAGTCAACTATTTTTACTAATTGTTGAGGGCCATCGTGACCATCATACACCCAATCCTAGTTAAGTGTTGTCTCACTTTGATTATGAACCAAGAGGTATAACATGTCATTGGCCAAGCTTAAGGGAGGCCAATTTGATTGGCATAAGTCATATCCAAGCGAGAGGGCGAATCATGTTGAAGTCAAAGGATTACCAATCAACCTTAGGTTGAGCCCTAGTTCAATGTGCAATTGTAATGTGGCCAAGGCATGACACATATCCAAGTTTAATTAATTCCATTTTATCATCCCTCAACAAGAATGAATGGTATATTTTGGCACGCAACCCCTAACACATCAAACTAATGTTTGGCATGCAAGGTTGGTCCACACCTTCGTACTAGTGCAAAGTAAAATTTAGTACAATGTTGAAAGCATAAGTTTGCAAGGCTCATTGTGTAGCTCAGTTGGTGGGGCACTGATAATGGATTGGCAGAGACCTTGTTTGAGTCTCTCGGGTAACCAAGTAAGACCATTTTTTTATTATTATTGAAAATAATTATGTTAAATGTTCAACTAATTGACAAGATATATTTTGTAGCATCGGTGCAAAAATATGAGAATTTTATTTGATGTTCCCTGAAAAATGGAATTTGGAAAATGGTTAATTTTTTTATATTGTTTTAAATGGTTATTTTGAGATTTTGGGCCCATTAATGGTCCAAATTGGATTTTGAAAGAAGCACAATGAACAGGGATCAGAGGTGGATGCTATTGAAGGCATAAAAATTATTATTCATATATATTTGATGACCATCATCTCTTTTTCATGAGTTTGACAATTTATCATAAGGTTGCAGTAGTTTTGGATATATGGGAAAACTAAGTTCCAAGAAAGAGTTTGCATTACAACAACATGTTATTTAATTTTAAAACGTATATTCTCTGAAGAGAAAGTGGATCCAATTTGAAATATTTTGAAAACAGGTCTACAAGGAGTTGAGGAAGGAGGTAGACACCTCAACTTAGGTTGGAACCTATTATAGTTTTGATCTTGGTCATCATCGAGGTTGGTGCCTCAATTAGGTTGGAGACTAGAGAAGGTTATATTTTCTCATCATTAAGGTTGGTGTCTCAATCAGGTTGGAGTCTAGAGCAAGTTGGATATTTCAATTATCGAGGTTGGTGCCTAAATTAGGTTGGAGCCTAGAGCAGGTTGGATCTTTCTTGTTATCGAGGTTGGTGCGTCAATCAGATTGTAACCTACAGTGAGTTGTTTCTTGCACATTTTAAGGTTGGTTCCTCAATTAGGTTGTAGCCATATGCAAGTAGCAACTTCCATATTTTAAGGGTCGATGCCTCCAAAAGGTAGATGCATACAAATCTATGTAATTAATTGAAGAATAGTAAGAATAATAATTTTTGGTTTTCTCCCATGTGTGTTTCCATGTAAAATTTTGTGCCTTTCTTTTAGGATGTGATGGCTCTCGATGTCTTATTAATGTGATGATGGCTTCATGATGCATTACTTTATTTATTGATATGTTGTAAATTGTTATGATGAATTGGTACATAATTGTTCAATGATGTAATTTGAGAAATGGTTAAATTTCTCTCACACTGATTCACCACCCCTCTCAGTGTGATATTTGGTCCACCCGTATGCACTAAATATAATTTTTTGGTATGCCTTAAAATGCATATTTATTCTATATTTATTTATTTACTTATTTTTTATAGATGGTCGTCCTTCAATTTCTCTAAATCTTTCCTACCTAGTGCTTTCTCACTTTTCTCATTTATGCATTGATATTCTTTAATTTGAATATTTCCTATTCAATTCCTACTTTACCACTATAGTAATTCAATCCAATATGCCCCATTGGTAGCTTAATTCACTTAGAAATTTGTGTCCCAATTTCATTATATTAGAAGCTTTCAAAACATTTTAATGTTTCTCATTTTTTTATTCCCTTTCCTTCATATTGTTGTCTCTCCAACCAACTTAACCAGTTTGATCATGTCATCATTTTCCAGTACCTCTAGTTGTCCATTGCATTCTCTCAATTATTGGATACTTTTCTTCACTTAAATGTGTTGATTTTTGTGAAGCCTTGTTTTTTCTACTCAATTCCACTGTACTCCTAATGGACGTTGAAAATCAATGAATCTTCCTTCATCTATTATTTTACACTATTTTCAGTTGCACCTTGCTTCCACTAGATACTATGATAATAGAAACCATTTTCTTGCTCTCACACTATTGAGGAGAACTAGTTTTTTTAGGAGTTGCAAACTGTTTTAGGAATCCCTTTACTTACACATAAAGGAGAATCGCCCATCCTGTGAGTCATACATCACCTCATGAGATTCTTGCTCTCTTTTGTAAGAATCTCTACTTTCATCAATGCACTTCTAAATTTAGAGCTAAGGAGTATTATTTATCTCAATGTGGGTGTTAATTCCATTATTCACCTACTAGTTTGTTCCATTCTTGTTCATTTTTTTGTTGCACCTATTAATCAAGTGTGTTAGTCCCAATATTCATAACTTATTTTTATATGGAAACACCTTCATTACCTATCTCATTTAGTTATGGCCAATCCTTGAAATAAAAAATGCAATAAAACTTACCTATCTTTATTCATAGCATCTAGGCATCTGAATAATAATCTCGTGACATAAAACTCTATCCTTGGGGGTCTCAATAGTTCCCTATTCTTAAAAAACTATAATTTTTTTCATTTTGAAGTGATTACACTTCCAAATGTGCCTTCATACCATTAGATAGGTAGTCTCTCAATATATATGCAACTTCCCCTACTCAATAATACCATTTTACTTTTTTTCTTATTGCAATGGCTCTGGCTTTCTGAGGAAATTTTTATTCATAGATACGTCATAATATCACCCACACAATTTTTCCTTGGTGATAAAAATTCTATCACACACAAGGTTACTAGTCCACCATGCATTAGATCCCTCAAGGGAAGTGGGATAGCTTGAGGAAATCCACATAAAAAGATAATCACACACCCTAATTCTCAACGTAAACTAAGCCCCGCAAAGTTGTTTTCATAGACAACATGGCTTGTTCTCTTTTTCAACAACTAGCTCACCTCTTGTTGTCCATCTCCAACTTGTAAACATTTTCTAAACTCTCTGCTCAAATTTCCTTTTTACTTCCTTCATGCACGATTTGATTCACACATTTTCCAAGAAATCTTGTACCTATCCCATGCTATGAAAGATAAGTAATATGGCTTTATTAGGAACATGTTACATGAAAACATTAAATGTTATAGCATCATTTTTCACCCTCAGGTGATTCATGATTGTCTTTATGGCTTTGGGCACCCATTCCCACAGAATTGAACAAAATTCATTAAAAAACAGTGTTAAAATTCCCATACGCGGTTATGCCCAGACTTTTTTGCATGTATACGTGAGTCCACATGTACTTTTCTGTGTATGCCATTAAAATCATTAAAAAATATATAAAAATTCGCTATTTTCGGGCTGGGTTGATGTTTACTCCAGTAGTTCAACCACCCCAGTACGTGGCCAACTGTTTCCAACTAATTGAAACTACTTTGAGGGAGTATAAAAGCCCCTCATGTGCATGGCCTAAGGGAGAGAGAAATTTTATAGACATTATACTCTGTTGGAATCCCAATTCAAGTCTGAATTCCCGTGCCTTCTGCACTTTCCCATATTTATACAGGAAACCCTTGTTTCCTGGAGATGTTCATCCATTTATATGCCATCTCGAGTGCACAAGTCTTGAAAGAATCTTAGCGAGGCAAGGGCGGGATGGATCCGGATGACGGTCTGTTTGAAGATCGTGGAAGGATTCAGGTGATTTCTCCACTTTTACTACTGTACATGTTGTTTGTAATAATGAAGAACCATCTTGTTCCTGAACTTATGTGTTAATGTTTACGTATATGTGTGAAAAGATTATCATTTAAGCATTTATCATGGTTTATATAATTTTTCACATGGATTGCACTAACGTTTACTAGAAGTATATGCTGTACAACTAGGTTTCCGTGCACCTTCTTTCTTGTTTTCCAAGTTGAAGGAGGAAGAAGGGTTGCTGGGGGTTTGGACCCCGTGGGATCTACATCGAACGTAGGACTATGGGTGAGCTCTACTATCGTTTTTATCTACTTTTTAGCATTCAAGTGTGGTTGTGTGTGAGTCCTTCTGAATAGCATGCCCTGATCTGTGGAGGTTTTCCCAATAAACCTCTAGGGTGTTTTTCCCCGAAACATTAAACCCATACTTTCTTATTCAAGGAATGGAATTTAACCAGCCTAGCTCCATCTTAAATCTAGATCTATCAAGCGCCTAGACGGATCAAATCTCTAGAGGTGAAAACTCTTCTTTTGAGTGAAAAACTTGAGGAAAGGTTTTAACCTCGAAAGATTTGATACCTCCAAGGCCTTGATAGATCTAGAGTATCTCTAGAGGTGAAAACCTATTTTTTTAGCGCAAAAATTTAGGAAAGGTTTGAACCTTGAAAGATTTCATCCCTCTAAAGGTTTAATAGATCCTGAGTTAAGATGGATCTAGGCTGGTTTTTTACACATTTAGAAGACAAGGCAGAAACTAAATCATTTTAATTTGGTGGTAAGAGGGATTCATTACACATGATCACATCCATGGAGTCAAAGTAGATGAAAAGGTAAAAACAAAAATGTAGAAGAAAAATAAATGCAGGACAAAATGAAATCAAACCTAAAAATATATCGAAGTTCCTATTGTGAAATCATTTCCCAAAAATATTATTTTCCACTATGCACAATTCCTAAAATCCTTTCACTCTTCCTAGTGTCACAAATATGCTTCCTCGCAAATACAATTCTACACTTTATTTGTGTTAAATTTATATATTTAGGGAGAGAAGTGATTTTTTCGTAATGCATGTAGTGTAATCAAATACAAACGTACGAGATCCAAATTTATTTAATTTAATAATATTAATATTATAATATCTTAATATGAATATTATAATGAATAATAATAATAATATTAATCTTTTAATATTAATATTAGTGTATTTGGCCATGGTATTTGGCCTATAAGCTTCACCTAAATAAAACCTCATCTTTTGGCTTTCGTAAATATAAAAAGGTTTATGGAGTAAACATAAAAACATGTTTTATTTATTTACCATATCTCTATTCTATTTATATTTTTATTTATTTACCATACCTCTGTTAGGGTCCTATAAGTATAGGATTCATAATTTGGAATTGACTTATGATAGTCATGTAAATATGTACATACCTTGCTTTCTGCAAGTTGTTTTCCCATATTTTGACAAAATCAAAAAATCAAAAAATCAAAGGACTTAGAAAAAATAATATACCCCAAAGAAAAAGAAATAAAACATCAAAGTGTGCAAGTCCAAATGCCACTAATTTTTAATTGGTTACTGATGATTATGGCAGAGTGTCAATAAATGCCATAATCCATGATGATTTGAACTGCTTAATCTTAACTTGTCATGTTTCAATTTTATTTGTTGTAGAATAGTGAATAAAAATTAGTCAGATAGTTGAATTCCTATGTTAATCCCAATTGTCATCATTTACCCTACATTCATCCATTTACACTTCAAGTTCATAAGTAAAGACCTTTTTACTTAATCTCCTTCATTCATAAAAACATAAAAGCCCTCCAAAAGTATTATATTCTAGGTCAAAGTGGTCAAATTATAAGTGATAAAGCTTTGCTTTTTACATTATCACTTTACTTAGTAATATAAATATATTTTGGTGTTTTCATTATCCTTGGTCATATTAACTTCCAATTTATTTATTAAATCCCTAAAAAACAAACCTTATCCTATTATATAACTCCTTGTATTTAAATATTCCCAAAAACCCACTATTATAAGCTTTTTGCCAAAGTTAATTATCCACATGTTTAAATAAAAAAACCCAAATTATATCCCCTTTGGCATAAAACTAACTATATACATATATTCCTGCTCCCTATGGTTAAAGACCTTTCAAAAAGTATAAAACTATATAATAAAATAAAAAATTAGGAAAAGCGCTTTCATACATACCCTATGTGTTGAAATGTCCAAAATAAATATTCCCCATTCCACATTTATCCTAAGTGTTAAGACTTAGGTTAAAACATATATTAACCCTACCTCACGCGCATTTTACCATATATATAAAACCTTTGATATATATATATATACCACCTTAACCCATTAGAACCATATATTACCCCTTGAACGCGAGTTTCGCTTCTACATAACCCATTTTGATTATATATCAAAAACTTTGGATATAAATACATACCATACCAAAGTTTTGTATCATTATCTATGACCTGGCACATATTATTTAATCCCAGCCCCACAACCTTTCGACCATAGCTTCCCATTTAATCTGGACCCTTTGCTCACATACTCCAAATCCGACGGTTGATGATCATCTTCGCGCTCGCAAATCAAACGATTTCCAAACGCCCAAACGAGTACGAAATGGGCAGTTTTTTCATTACCGCCTCCTATGACTTGTCGTATTCTGATACGATTGCGTTTGTTTTGGGAAAAATTATTTACCGCCCAAACCCAACGCGAAACCCACCTATGGTTTTCCACATTCACAAAATAAGAACCACTCTCGCCAGCGATTTGACTCGCATTTATTGTGGTTTTTTAGATTTATAATAAATATTAATACCTTTATTATATGTTTTATTGATGTTATTGTGAATTCCCGACTGTAAAAAAAAATCCTTTTGTGCAAATTATTGACCTTTACCCAGAGAAAAAACCCGATTTCAACTGCTGTTCCACTATTCGAAGACTATTTAAAGCTATTTTTTACATAAGTCATTTAGACCAATCCGCAGGAACCATCAAAGCTTAAGAAACCCTTCTCAAAGCATCAAGATACATGCAAATCAGGTATTTTCCAAAATATGGCCTGCAATTTCACAATTTGGATAGCCAATTGAACCAATCAAGATATAAAGAGTAAAATTGCCCATACATTTTGTCCGAAACCTTGAAAAAAGAGGGCAAAACCTCGCAATTTTTTCCCAGAAATTGCCATTTGCAGAAAACTTCATTTTTAAGTCAAATTCTTAGTCAAAGACCCTTGAAAGACAAATTCCATGGTTTAAAAAGGTTTTAAAACATACAAAAAATCTTAGAACTCCTTTTTACAGTCCCAATCATTCAGAAAACCTACGTTTTTTATCTAAAATTTGTTGCCTGTGTCCTAAAAATTCCTAATTGAGCATTGAATTGCCCAGTGCTATTATCCTTGCCTATAAAATTTCTCAATTACCCTCTGTTGAAGAAAAATAAACTATATAAAACTGTATAATATTTTTTTAGTTAATTCAAAATGAGAAAAAATAAAATCACCCCTAAGGCTGGAGGATCCAAGTTGTTAAGCCTGGAGAATCCAAACCTCCCAAAACTAAAGCAACAAAAGCCCCAAAGTCTACTCCTGCTATCACTGCTAAGACCACTGTGACTGTTAATCCTCTTCAACCTCCAGTGTCCAATGAAAAATTTATCCCTTTAGTTGACTTGGATTACAAAATTGTAGACCCTCTAGTAAAATTTAATCTATTAGAAGTTCACAACTGGTGTTTTGAGAAGTTTTTAGATAAAGAAGACATACCTGTTTGGTATACAAATTTACCCAAGTATGTAATCCCATTAACACACCCTGTTCAAGACCTAATACGACTATGCCATAAGTATTATGTCCCAGACCAAAGGTCAATTGTGAATAATGACAGGGAAATTCTTTTTTCTATTACTGCAGATTCAATCAATGAAATGTTTCAGTTACAGTTTGACCCTAGGATAGTTCCCTTATCCATTGAAGCATTGAATTAGTTATATTTGGGGTTAGATTTCCCTAAAAGATTTATGATTTTTCTAAACTTTATGCCAGCTCATGTGCACATCCCAAAGTTGAATCCTCCCTATTCCACTTCTAAGTTTCCAGAGGGTTCTAGGCATCTTATTTCAATGTTATCCTTCATCTTAGGATACTTCACTGATGAGTCCATACTTGGATTTTTATCCACTTTATCCCCTAGTGAGCCTCCTGCTGTAATATTTGATTTTGCTAGGTTTATTCCTGATTCCATACACCATCAATTGACAAAATTACCCACTGAAGGGGTATTTAGGTATTCTTCCTATTTATTTCATTTGTTCTTATTCTCACAAGAAAAACACTTCCCTATAGAATTGCAGAAAATGAATGTAGAGGGCCAGCCTCTATTAGTTGTCTTTTGGACATCATTATTGAGAAAGGAAGGAAGTGATTACACCTATACAGATTTCACAGATTTGCTCATTAGGCCAGCTATGAATTTGCTTCATAAGTCACAACAACCTAGGGTAAATGAGGAGATAAAAAGGATATTACAACTGTTAGAGCAATGTAAAATGGGGGATTGGTAATTATATGAGAAACACATTAAATTAAGAATATTTGGAACCAATGTCCTTCCATATAAGTTACCTAAGTTTTTGAATATCAAAGTCTTTGCTCTAGAATATTTGAGACAGATTTTGAATGTTGATTCCATTAATTTCATGGCATCCAAAAAGAAGACTCAGTTTAAATTAAAAAATCAGGTTTGACCTTTCGTAGTGAATAACAAGGATGCTGAGAAAGAGATACAAAACAAATTGTCAAAACTAAAATTCCAAGTAAGTTTTCCTTGGAATAATGACCCCCAAGGTATTTTGAGCAGTATAAGAGTTAAGTGCAAACTACCTCCTTTTATACACGACCAAAACCTGATATTGAAAAGTTTTCCAATCAAACAGAATGGGAAGAAAATACATTGGTTGATTTGACTGCAAATACACAGCCAACAAAAAAAGTGGATACCACACTTGCTGTGGTAACTCCTAAAGAGCCAGAAACTTCAAACAAAAGAAGTAGAGATGAGGGATCCTATACAGTATAAACTACTTCAAATACAAAGTTCAAACTCATCTACAATAAGAGGCTAAAATTTGGCACCATAGGCTAAGAGAAACTTATTGAGGTTGAAGATGAACTAGAGGTCAGTAATGATAAGGCAACTACAATAATAAAGGAGAATTTGACAAAGATTGAAAGAGAACAAGTTGCATCCAAAGGAAAGGAGACCCAAATGATTGAGCAACAGGTGAATATGGAAAATTCTTCTTCTCAAACAGCAAAAGAAAAAGATTTGGACATCAAGGACAAATATAAGTAGATTAAACAAAGGAATGAGGAAATTAAAAGTGAGATTTATTCTCAATTTCTCAAGTAGAAGCTAGGAAATCAAGACATATTGCTTACAACATTTGATTATTCCTCAAATAAGATGATAATAGCCTATTTACAACCTACTAATTCAATCCCAAAAACAGTGGCTGACTACAAAAAGATGGAATTTGAATTATATAGTGAAAAAGTGCATGAATTGGATCAGATAGAATTCCATAGGCATAGCTCTGAGATGTTATATTCCACTGTGGTGACAAAGGCCATGAGTGTAACAAATTTGAAAAATACTATTATCAACCTGCAAGATTAGATGAATCTTGATAAAGGCTCTTTATGTGCAAAAGATCTAAGGATCAAGGCCTTAGAAGATTTAATTTTACAAATAGGAGTTGATCCATCAAATGTACAAGTTGTTGAAGTATTAATCAAGAATAAAAATGATGATATTGCTTCTTTAAGGAAACAATTGAAACTTCCTCAAAGTGAGCACCCACAGAGTAAGGAGATACTTCAGGAACAAAAAGAGAAAGAGGATATGATGCAATTGATTATAAAGCTAACTGCTCAAATCAAGGATATGGAAATTCAATTAGCTATAATGATGAAAGAAAAATAAATTGTGAAGGAAAATGATACTTCCAACATTCCTACAGTTATATCTATTATTACTGCTGTTGTTCTTTCTACACTGGGAGAAAAGTTTGCACCCAAAGAGCCACTGGAAACTGTAGTGTCAGTGCAATCAGCTACTACCTCCATTACAGAATCTTCAACATCCCAAGTATAGTCGACCAATGATGCAGGGCAAATAGTCAATGCAATGGAAGAAATGTCTCTGAAAAATAATGAAATTAACTATTTGAAGAAAATGATTTAGAACATGGAGGTTTCCAATAAAGCGGCATTGATTAATGTCAATAGTTATGAACAAAGAACTAAAAGACTTGAAGAGCAAGTCAAAAGCCTTCAAAAGGATTTGAGTTTCACTACAAATATTTCTTACATAATAAATCACTTATGGACCAATATTATTGAGGCTATACATATTCAGTGGCCATCAATTCAGATAATATATGAACATAGAGACCTCCTTCTAGCAACTCAAGGTGAAATAGAAAGGACAACAGAAGAATTAGCAAATAAACCAACATAGGCACTGAAGCTAATTACCTTCTTAAATAGTAAGAACAAGACCGAGCTTGAAGAATTGAAAATACAAGACAGGAAGGAAACTATATTGAAAATCAAAAAAATATTGACAAAGAAAACTTTGATGAATAACTTGAAAGAAAAGTGTGATGCTATGAATTTTTCCATTACCAAGTTTTTAGCAAAGTATACCATGCTAAGACAAACAGGCATTCCAGACATCCATGTATTCAATGACAAGTTAATGGACCAGAAATAATATGACAAGAAGATCAGAGACCATTCCAAAGGATAGGTTAATAAGCCACTGCCATAGGGCTCTCCAATAGGCAAAGTAGTTCTTCAATACATTGAAGATTTATTCTTTCTTCATAATGAAATTAAACATTTGTTTGTTATCAAACCAAATTTTTCTAAATACACTGATGCAGATGAGAACTACAGAAAGCTAAAAAGTATGAAGATACCAAGTGATGAACAGTGGCAGGTGTTTACAATTTTTTTGTAGCAGCAAAGAAACAAACAGTGAAAGGGAATGGAGATGAAACAGTCAGTTTGAAAAAGAAACAAATAAAACAGTATTTGATCTTGATTTTTACTGCTGAAAAAGTCTCTTTTTACAGGAGTCAGAGGTAAAAATACCAGGTTAAAGAGTATCAGGGTGAAAGGCTAGATTAAAGTGTATTAGAGAGAAAACAACAGCTAGATGATTTGACTGCTGTAATTTCCTTTTTTATAGCAACGAAATAATAAATAAACAGCATGAAAGAGTATCAGATATGAAGTACAAATTCAAAGAGTATAAGTGGAAAGAGTATCAGTGAAGTCATATTCCAAAAGATATTTTCAAAATTCCAGCAAGCATAGATAGCTATCCAAACAAACAGTTTTGTTAGATAAGATAGCTCTATGTTTTCTAGATAAGAGGACAACTTGCTAAATTTTTTAAGCAACTATCCCTCTTAATGTATAAATATATTTTATATTTCAGTTTATGAAGTGTTTAGTGTGGAATAAAATTGCTAAGAACATTATAGACATTTTGCTGGTACGTTGGAGGCTCACATGTGTTGATTTCAAAGCAGCAGTCTAGACAATAGCCAATTGGACTTCATAATTCAGGATTCATGCGATAATTTGAAGACTAAAGTGCATCTATCTTGTCATTGTTGCCATTCTGAGTTACATACAATTTCATACATGTTGTTCAATCTTAATGATTAATTGGGAGAATTAATTCAGGACTAGTGTAAGAACTCCTTGTCTTAACTACTTAATCATTTAAATGTTTTCTGCTAATTTCCAGATTTAGGAATTCTTAATTTCTCCTAGTCCCGTTTGACCCCTACCTCCTTCCTCTTTTTCTGGATCAAAGTATATTTCATTGCCCTTTATCCAGAAGCAAGCCATTTCATCAAAACAATCTATCCAAATCTCAGAGGGTTATCTACCTTGCCTTGAATACATTAGCTTCCTCTTGGCCTTGCCTTCTAGTTTTTCTTGCTAGACGTTGACTCCATAGCCCAATGGACTAGTAGATCCCTCTTTAATTTGTCTTCAAGTAATCTTATTTTCCACCAAACATTTTAAAACCAAAACCAAATGTTCTATCATAACTATCCTAAAATATTAAACAAAAACAAAGTTAAATCATAAAGAGAGAGCCCTCTATGAAATTTAGGAAGGCTAGATCCTAAATTTCCAAAGTAGGTTTGTGTTTACCCCTAGTTTTCTTAAACTAAAAATCAAAAGCCCACAATATTGAGAAATTACTAGGGTGATAACATACTGGAGACCATACTGGGGATTAACCAATCTCCAGTTTTAAAATTAGTCTTAAAGGAAGATCTTTAATCTATCTTTTTACTTTAATATTATTTTTAAGGGTTGTGGGTATTCATAAATAGTCATTGTGGCTTCTAGGAAAACCTACTATACCAAGTCTAACCCGGATCCTAAGCCTACAGTTATAGTATATAACCCATAACAGATTGGAAAAATCAAAAAGAAAAAACAAATTGTCAATTTAGAAGCTGAAGTGCCCTTAAGAAAAGCCAATTCTTTGCCCAAAGAATTAGTGAGCTTAACTAATATTGATTTTGATTTCAAGTTTGGAAATTCATTGTTTAGAAACAAATCTGAAAGTGATTTAAAAGAAACTGTCATATATCATGTTTTTACTTCTTTTATGAACAAAAAATAGAAAATTATTTCAACAATAATAAAATCAGACAAATCTGAATCTCAAAATCAAGTAGAAAGGATTAATGTTACACTGATTAAAGACATTGATGAAGCTATTAAATTAGCCCATTTATTATCCTACATTAAGCCTCCAGTTTTTCAATTGCATACAACAATAATTCCAGCATCAGATTCAACTTTGTATGCTGTCACTTCATTTTTAGACTCCACTACAAGTTCATCCACATAACCATTTATTCCTAAGTTTCCCTTGCAGCCTAGGATAGTATTTCCATAATTCACTCAATCCACTACATCCACTAGTTTTATAAGCACTATATTTTTTCCAACCAATTCCATATATATACCAGCTTCTTTTCCAAGTTCTTCAAGTACATCTTTCAACACATCAGCTACTATAACTAGCACATCTCATGTCATTTCTAGTGTACCTCCTAGCTCAGCTAAGCTTCAAGCCATGGCTGCTAGATATACACCCCTTGTTTTTCCTCAAAAACTTCATGATATGCCCGAAGATTACAAGAAGAATATACCTTTATTTGATGGTTTGTCATATTATACTTCTAGACAACATGTTACTAGAATAACAGACTATTGTGAAATCTATGAAATGGATGAATCAGATGTTTAGATGAGGTTGTTTGCATAAAGTTTAACTGGGGAGGTTAAGAAATGGTTTAAAAGTTTAGCTGCTGGCAATATAGCTGATTTAGCTTCATTTCATAGAGAATTTTTAAATAAATGGGAAAAGAAAAAGAACCCTTTGCAAATTTTATCTGAGTTTGATTCTTTGAAAAGAGGTCCTAATGAGTATGTTCAGGATTACTACACTAGGTATAACAATGTCTATAATTCTATTTCTGCAGATCTTAAACCTACACCATATTCTGTACTTCTTAAATTCCTTGATGGATTTGATCCAGATATGGCATACCAACTAAGAGAAAGAGATGTTGAAACATTAGAACAAATTCAATTAGATGTTGTTAGTGTAGAAATTAATATTCTAGCCAGAAAAGCTAGACTTAGGAATGAAAGGAGAGTCACAATCAAAAAAGAAAATTCAAACTCAGATGGTAAATTTGAATTTTTTGCTAAAACTTTAGAAAGAGTAGTTGAAATATTAAACACTATTGAGATAAAACCACAATGGGATAACCAACCACAAATTAGAAATCCCAACTTCAGAAAAAACAATAACCCTGGAAAAGCTAAGGAAACTACTCCAGATCAAAACATTAGGCCTCCATTTCAAGAAAAATATGCTGAGAGTTCTCACAATAATGATGAAGATGAGGATAACATCAATCTAATAATGGGGATAGATGAAGAAAACACTATTTTCTGACACAGGAGGATCAATAACTTTTTGTGCTTCAACAACTCAAAATAGAATCTAGTGAATCCTTTGATTTTAAACAAGGTTATAACTTCGCCATTAATGAAATTCACAGTCAGTATAACCTTAGAAACAGAAAAAAAAATGAAATTTCTACAAAAAACAACTCTCAAAATAAAATTAAAAAGAATGTAGAAGCCCCAAAAATAAAGATTTTGCAAATTCTCCCAAGGGATAACAAGCATAATTCCAATCCTCCCAGTCCCAAAAAAGTGCCAAGTCCAAAAATTGTTGATATCATTGAAGAAGTGGCCCAAACCTCCAATAATGCTAAAAAATATAGCACTAAAAAATCCCCTAATTTAGTAAAATCATCAATTCCTGATCCTAAGAAGAATCCTACTGATTCTAAATCATCAAATCAAAAAACCGTTAACACTAAAAATTCTGCTGAAAATTCAAAATCTGAAAAAAATCCTGCTGCCCTTGAGTCTATCCCTGAAAAGAAGACTAAAAACAACAAGAGTCAAGAAACTGAAACATAAAATAATAGGACAACTCAAGATAAGAGTATATCTACTGAAATGCCTGAAAAATCCACTCAGATAACTGTTAAAAGATGAACTAATTCAGATTAGTAAATCTCAACCAGCATTTAATATTCAAACTGAAATAGAAAAGTTAAAGATACTAATTCCTTTGACTGAATCGGTAAAGAATGATTTGTATAAATCAACAATTATAGAAACTTTGAATATGAATAATGGTGAAGATACTATTAATCTAAATGATGGTCAACCTGAATTAATTTTTGGTTCTGATGTTAATGGTAAACATTCAGATGGGTTAGTTCCTCCCTTCTACATAAGTCTTACTATTCACAATCATATTTTACATAATGCAATGTTAGATTCAGGAGCTTCTCACAACTTAATGCTAAAAGCTATCATGGAAACTCTGAATTTATAAATAACAAGGCCTTATAAAGATTTGTTCTCTTTTGATTCAAGCAAGGTTAAATGCATAGGATTGATAAAAGATTTATGTGTGAATTTGGTTCAGTATCTTGGTAAAAGTATGGTCATGGATATTACAGTAGCTGACATCCCACCAAAGTATGGTATGCTTCTTTCTCGCTCATGGGGAGCTAAGTTGTAGGGATATCTACAATTAGACATGATCTATGCCACCATAACAGTGTTTGGACAACCTAAGAATCTTTACAGAGAAACTTTAATGAAACACATGGTTAGCAATGCTGAGAGATCAATCAATTATCCAATTTACTCAACACCAAATGATCTTGATTATTTCATTTTATGCAACTTTGATAATAATGAGATTCAAACTGAATTAATTGACATAAAACCAAAACCAAACAATGACAATATTTTTCATCAAGCCCTTTGGCACTTAGACTTTGCTGGTTCAGTGAACAAGTCAGGAGCAGAAGACGGAGTGTGGATCACAAACATTGAGACTAGTCATTCGGAAGGACATGCCTTTAGACTCAACTTTAAATGCACCAATAACATGGCAGAGTATGAGGCACTTATCTTAGGCCTTCAAATCATCAGGAATTTAGGAGGTCAAAGAATTTTAACTATGGGAGACTCGTAGTTAATCATTAAACAAGTAAACGGAGATTATTCTGTTCATAATCCTAGATTATCTGGATATAGAGATGCAGCAGTTGATTTATGTAATGATTTACTAGAATGTAAGTTTGCTACTATTACTAGAAATCAAAATTTACAAGCACATTACCTAGAAACTTTTGCTAGCACATGTAACTTACCTTTTCAACCAATACATAGATATACTACTGAAGTTAGATATAGACCCATTGTCCTAGACAATGTCAAATATTGGCAGATTTTCTCTGAAGATGAATAGATTTACCATTTTTTAAATAATGAGGAGGAATTTCAAAACTGTAACGTAGACTTAGATGGAAATTTAGATTCAGAATGTAATCTAGGTTTAGATACTAATTGTAAAATAGATCATATAGATGTACATAAACTTACCAAACCCACTGTATTTACCGAATCAGACATAGATAGCTTAGAGAAGGTTGATATAGAGGAAATCATTGAAGATGAAATTGAAATGTTAGATTTAAAAGATAATTTTTTACCTAAGGGTTTAAATCATTTGGAAGACTTGTTTGATTCCAATGATGTGCCCAAAAAGCCTAAAATGGAACCAGTCAAATCTGACATTGAAGAATGTAACATTGGGACAAACACAAAACCAAAAATGATCAAATTGTCAAAATGTTTACCCCCTCAAGAAAAAGAAAAATATATGGAACTTTTAAAGGAATACGAAGATGTGTTTGCATGGAGTTCTGAAGATTTAAAAGCATATGATACAAACATAATTAAACACAAGATTCCTATAAAAGATAATCATAAACCATTTAAAAAAAGGTCGAGGAGGATTAATACTGTATTATTACCTTTGATTGAAAAAGAAGTTAAACGTATGTATGATGCCAAAATCATTGCACCAATCAAATATTCTGATTTAGTTTCTAACTTAGTACCTGCAAGAAAGAAAACTGGTGAAATCAGATTATGTGTAGATTTCAGGAATCTTAATAAAGTATCTTTAAAGGACAATTACCCTTTGCCCAAAATGGATCATATTTTACAAAGGGTAGTTGGTTCTTCCAGGATATCTTTATTGGATGGTTTCTCAGGATATAACTAGATACTTGTTCAAAAATAAGATCAACCTAAGATATCTTTTACCACTCCTTGGGGCACTTTCATGTATGTGAAAATGCCTTTTGGTTTGATGAATGCTGAAGCTACTTTTCAGAGGGCTATGGGCATAGCCTTTGCTAAGGAAATACATGAATTCTTGGTTATTTACTTAGATGATATTACTTTTTTTTCTAAGTCAGATAATGAACATTTAGATCATTTGAGACAAGTTTTCATTAAGTGTAGAAAATTTGGTATATCATTAAATCCTAAGAAAACCATTTTTGGAATAGAGGAAGGAAAATTGCTTGGAATAATAATTTCAAAGGAAGGTATTAGGATAGATCTAGCAAGGATAGAAGCCATACTGAACATTTACCCAGCTAGGAACATCAAAGAGTTACAAGAATTTTTAGGTAAAATTAACTTTTTAAGAAGGTATATTTCTAATCTAGCAGAAATCATCAAAGAACTGAATAACATGTTAAAAAGGGACTCTGTTTTAAAATGGACAGTTGAAGCAAAATAGTCATTTGAATCCATTAAACATGCTTTAACAAAAACACCAGTCCTAATCAGTCCAAACTTCAAGAAATATTTTATAATATTTTCATTTGCCTCAGAACATACCATAGTTGTAGTCCTACTACAAAAAAATGACCAAGGTTTTGAACAGCCTATAGCATTTTTCAGTAAAACCCTTAGAGATGCACCTTTGAGATATAACATAATGGAAAAACAAGATTTAGCCTTGGTTAAAGCCATAAAATATTTCAGAGTGTATATTCTCTACTCCCACATTATTGCCTATGTCCCTAACTCTGTAGTCAAAGATATTCTTACATAGGATGGGCCAGATGGAAGAAGAGGAAAGTGGATTGCCACTATCCTTGAGTATGACATAGAGATTAAACCAACCAAGATCATAAAAGGACAAGGTTTAGCTGGGTTAATGGCTGAATCTAATTGCAATGCTTTAGATATAAATTTTATTTCCCAGGTTGATGACCGGGAGGAGATGGCGACTCCATCGATCAGCGAAGCCTTTCTAGACTCACCATGGTACTCATATACTATCTTTGTACTTACAAATTTACAAGCTCCTCCTGGATTAACTAGAACTAAAGCTAGATTCATCAAACTTAAAGCAATGAGATATTGTATTCTAAATAATGTGCTTTATTGGAAAGAACAAAGAGGAATTTTACTTAACTGTTTACTGAAATCAGAAGCTGACAAAATTCTTGAAGAATTTCATGCACATGATTGTGGAGGACACTTATACTGGAAAATTACAACAGATAAAATTCTTAGAGCTGGTTTTTATTGGCCTACTTTATTTGCTGATGTGAAAAAATTTGTCACCTCATGTCACAAATCTCGGATTTTTGAGGGAAAAAAAGAAATTTTTACCTTTACCCCTAAAACCCATTTCTACTAAGATGCCATTTCAACAATAGGGTTTAGAATTCATTGGAGAAATTCACCCTCTATCTTCTGGCCAACACAAGTGGATTTTGACTGCCACAGATTATTTTACTAAGTGGATTGAAGCCATTCCAACCAGACAAGCCACTGACTCAGTCATAATATCTTTCCTAGAAAACAACATTTTATCTAGATTTGGATGCCCACAGAAAATTATTACTAATAATGTAGCTGCATTTAAATCTAAGAAAATGATTTCCTTTTGTCACAAGTATCATATTACCCTAGGCCACTCTACTTCTTACTACCCTCAGGGTAATGGCCTAGCTGAATCTTCAAATAAAAGCCTTGTGAGCATCATCAAAAAGCTACTTGAAGAAAATAACAAAACTTGGAATAAGAAGTTAGTCTATGCCTTATGGGTAGATAGACTTAATACCAAGAAGTCAATTGGAACATCTCCTTACCAAATTGTATATGGGATGGATGTAGTTTTCCCATCATCTTTAGGTGTTCTAGTAATGAAAATTATCCAAGAATCACAAGTAGAACTCAATGATATATAGAGAAGGATAAATCAGACTATTCATCTGCAACAGACTAGGGAAGAAGTATATGAAAAATCTCAAGTCATTCAAGAGAAAATCAAGAAAATCTTTGATAAAAGAACTAAATAAGATGACTTTTCCATAGGAGATAAAGTGTTAAAATGGGATTCCAGAAGAGAAGAAAAAGGAAAGCATGGAAAGTTTGACTTTCTACGGAAAGGGCCTTATGTCATTTATGGGTACAGAGGTAACAATGCATTTTTCATCAGGAATTTGAATGGAACAGACATTCCAGAAGGACTAGTGAATTGTAGAATGCTCAAACACTACTATTCTTTTGAGTTAACTAATATTTAGTCCTAATTTCCTTTTGCATCATTGTAAATATTCATTACAAGTGTGTAGATTGGATTGGATGTTTTCTTTTCAAAGTTGAAGCCCGGAGTGAAGGCCCTAAGCTTTGAAGAGTAAAATGTCATAAGTATGAGTTTTTGGAGAAATCAGAAGCCAATTACAGGATCATCATGGCCAAAATGGAAGGCTACTGATCTTAGAGTTCTTGACATTTCACCAGGAAATGCCATCCCCATATGAAGATATTGTTAGAGTCCTATAAGTATAGGATTCATAATTTGGAATTGACTTATGATAGTCTTGTAAATATGTACATACCTTGCTTTCTGCAAGTTGTTTTCCCATATTTTGACAAAATAAAAAAAATCAAAAAATCAAAAAGAGGGTAAAAGTCCTAAAAGAAAAATCAAATGACTTAGAAAAAATAATATACCCCAAAGAAAAATAAATAAAACATGAAAGTGTGCAAGTCCAAATGCCACTACATTTTACTTGGTTACTGATGATTATGGCAGAGTGTCAATAAATTCCATAATCCATGATGAGTTGAACTGCTTAATCTTAACTTGTCATGTTTCAATTTTATTTGTTGTAGAATAGTGAATAAAAATTAGTTAGAAAGTTTAATCCTAACTAATTATTAGATAGGTAGAGAATAAAGAGGATCTCATCAGTTTAATCTGAGCCCTCAGATGATATAAGGTATACCTAGATAGCTTTTCTTGCTTTCAAAAGAATAAAATGTTCAAGGTTGCTAGCTCAAATGCACCTGCAAAATGGAAGAAAAATGTTAGATTAAAGGTTGGGTAGGTAGAAAAAAGTGGGAGAATCATGTAAATACTTTTCACCAGGAAAAATCACTAATTTCCCCTTCCCTATAGTTATTCTGCATTCTAAACTTCCATTCAAAGAGGCTCAGAGTATTTCTAAAACTTTCGTTGGGACTGGACCCAAGGTAATGACTGTTAAGTTAAAAGTGTTGAATTCCTATGTTAATCCCTAATTGTCATCATTTACCCTACATTCATCCATTTACACTTCAAGTTCATAAGTAAAGACATTTTTTATTGATGAAAAATAAAATCCCCTTTTGATTAATGTCCTTCATTCATAAAAACATAAAACCCTCCAAAATTATTATATTCTAGGTCAAAGTGGTGAAATTATAAATGATAAAGCTTTTATTTTTACATTATCACTTTACTTAGTGATATAAATATATTTTGGTGTTTTCATTATCCTTGGTCATATTAACTTCTAATTTATTTATTAAATCCCTAAAAAACAAACCTTATCCTATTGTATAAATCCTTGTATTTAAATATTCCAAAAAACCCACTATTATAAGCTTTTTGCCAAAGTTAATTATCCACATGTTTAAATAAAAAAACCCAAATTATATCCCCTTTGGCATAAAACTAACTATATACAAATATTCCCACCCCCTATGGTTAAATACCTTTCAAAAAGTCTAAAACTATATAAAAAAATTAAAAATAAGAAAAGCGCTTTCATACATACCCTATGTGTTGAAATGTCCAAAAAATATATTCCCCATTCCACGTTTATCCTAAGTGTTAAGACTTAGGTTAAAACATATATTAAGCCTGCCTCATGCGCAATTTACCATATATATAAAACCTTTGACATATATATACCACCTTAACCCCTTAGAACCATATATTACCCTTTGAACGCGAGTTTCGCTTTTACATAACCCATTTTGATTATATATCAAAAACTTTGGATATAAATACATACCATACCAAAGTTTTATATCATTATCTATGACCCAGCGCATATTATTTAATCTCGGCCCCACATCCTTTTGACCACAACTTCCCATTTAATCTGGACGCTTCGCTCACATACTCCAAATCCAATGGTTGACGATCATCTTCGTTCTCGCAAATCAAACGATTGTCAAACACCCAAACGAGTGCGAAATGGGTAGTTTTTTCATTACCACCTCCTATGACGTGTCATATTCTGATACGATCGCGTTCTTTTTGGGAAAAAAATTTTACCACCCAAACCCAACGCGAAACCCACCTATGGTTTTCCGCATTCACAAAATAAAAACCACTCCCGCCAGTGATTTTACTTGTAGTTATTGCGGTTTTTAAGATTTATAATAAAGATTAAAACCTTTTTTATACATTTTATTGATGTTATTGTGCATTCTTGACAGTGAAAAGCCACCCGACTATACAAAAAAATCCTTTTGTGCAAATTATTGACCTTTACCCAAAGAAAAAACCTGATTTCAATCGTTGTTCCATTATTTGAAGACTATTTAAAGCTAGTTTCTGCATCAGTGATTCAGACCAATTCGCAGGAACCATCAAAGCTTTAGAAACCCTTCTCAAAGCATCAAGATACCTACAAATTAGGTATTTTCCCAAATTTGGCCTGCAATTTCACAATTTGGACCGTCAATTGAACCAATTAAGATATAAAGAGTAAAATTGCCCATCCATTTTGTCTGAAACCTTGAAAAAGGAGGGCAAACCCTCGCAATTTTTCCCCAGAAATTTTCATTTGCAAAAAAATTCATTTTTAAGTCAAATTATGAGTTAGAGACCCTTGAAAGATAAATTCCATTGTTTAAAAATGTTTTAAAACCTACAAAAAATCTTAAAACTCCTTTTTATAGTCCTAATCATTCATAAAACCTATGTTTTCTATCTTAAATTTGTTGCCTATGTCCTAAAAATTTCTAATTGAGCACTGAATTTCCCACTGCTATCATCCTTGCCTATAAAATTGCTCAATTACCCTCTGTTGAAGAAAAATAAACTATAGAAAATTGTATAATCTTTCTGTAGTTAATTCAAAATGACAAAAAAGAAAATCACCCCCAAGGCTGGAGGATCCAAGCCTGTTAAGCCTGGAGGATCCAAACCTCCCAAAACTGAAGCAACAAAAGCCCCAAAGTCTACTCCTGCTATCACTGCTAAGACCACCGTGACTGTTAATCCTCTTCAACCTCTAGTGTTTAATGAAGAATTTATCCCTTTAGTTGACTTGGATTACAAAATTGTAGACCCTCTAGTAAAATTTAATCTATTAGAAGTTCACAACTGGTGTTTTGAGAAGTTTTTAGATAAAGAAGACATACTTGTTTGGGATATAAATTTACCCAAGTATGTAATCCCATTAACACACCCTGGTCAGGACCTGATAAGACTATGCCAGAATTATTATGTCCCAGACCAAAGGTCAATTGTGAATAATGATAGGGAAATCCTTTTTTCTATAACTACAGAGTCAATCAATGAAATGTTGCAGTTACAGTTTGACCCTAGGGCAGTTCCATTATCCATTGAAGCATTGACTTAGTTATATTTGGGGTTATATTTCCCTAAAAGATTTATGAGTTTTCAGAACTTTATGCTAGCTCATGTGGACATCCCAAATTTGAATCCTCCCTATTCTACTTCTAAGTTTCCAGAGGGTTCTAGGCATCTTATTTCAATGTTATCGTTCATCTTAAGATACTTCACTAATGAGTTTACTGATGAGTCCATCCTTGGATTTTTATCCACTTTATCCCCTGGTGAGCCTCTTGCTGTAATCTTTGATTTTTCCAGGTTTATTGTTGATTCCATACACCATCAATTGACAAAAATACCCACTGAAGGGGTATTTAGGTATTCTTCCTATTTATTTCATTTGTTCTTATTCTCACAAGCAGAACACTTCCTTATAGAATTGCAGAAAATGAATGTAGAGGGCTAGCCTATATCAGTTGTCTTTTGGACATAATTATTGAGAAAGGAAGGAAGTGATTACACCTATACAGATTTCACAGATTTTTTCATTAGGCCAGCTATGAATTTGCTTCGGAAGTCAAAAAATCCTAGGGTAAATGCGGAGATGAAAAGGATATTACAACTTTTAGAGAAATGTAAAATGGGAGATTGGTACTTATATGAGAAACACACTGAATTAAGAATATTTGGAATCAATCTCCTTCCATATAAGTTACCCAAGTTTTTGACTTTCATAGTCTTTCTCTAGAATATTTGAGACAGGTTTTGAGTGCTGACGCCATCAATTTCATGGCATCCAAAAAGAAGACTCAGTTTAAATTAAAAAATTAGGTTGGACCTTTCATAGTGAATAGCACAGATGTTGAGAAAGAGATACAAAACAGATTGTCAGAACTAAAATTCCAAGTAATTTTTCCCTTGAATTATGACCCCCAAGGTCTTTTGAGTAGTATAAGAGTTAACTGCAAACTACCTCCTTTTATACACGAGCCAAAACTTGATATTGAAAAGTTTGCCAATCAAACAGAATGGGAAGAAAATACATTGGTTGATTTGACTGCAAATACACAGCCAACAGAAAAAGTGGATACCACACTTGCTGTGGTAACTCCTAAAGAGCCAGAAACTTCAAACAAAAGAAGTAGAGATGAGGGAGCCTATACAGTAGAAACTACTTCAGATACAAAGTTCAAACTGATCTACAATAACATGTTAAAATTTGGCTCCATAGGCAAAGAGAAACTTATTGAGGTTGAAGATGAACCAGAGGTCAGTAATGATGAGGCAACTACAATAATAAAGCAGACTTTGATAGAGATTGAAAGAGAACAAGTTGCATCCAAAGGAAAGGAGACCCAAATGATTGAGCAACAGGTGAATATGGAAACTTCTTCTTCTCAAACAACAAAAGAAAAAGATTTGGACATGAAGGAAAAATATAAGCATATTAAAAAAAGGAATAAGGAAATTAAAAGTGAGATTTATTGTCAATTTCTCAAGCAGAAGCCAGGAAATCAGGACAGATTTCTTACAACATTTGATTATTCCTCAAATAAGATGATAATATTCTATTTACAACCTACTACTTCAACCCCAAAAACAATGGCTCACTACAAAAAGATGGAATTTAAATTATATAGTGAAAAAGTGCATGAATTGGATTAGATAGAATTCCACAGGCATAGCTCTGAGATGCTATATTCCACTATGGTGACAAAGGCCATGAGTGTAACAAATTTGAAAAATACTATTATCAACCTGCAAGATCAGATGAAACTTGATAAAGGCTCTTTATATGCAAAAGATCTAAGGATCAAGGCCTTAGAAGATTTAATTTTACAAATAGGAGTTGATCCATAAAATGTACAAGTTGTTGAAGTATTAATCAAGAATAAAGATGATGATAATGCTACTTTAAGGAAACACTTAAAACTTCCTCAAAGTGAGCACCCACAGAGTAAGGAGATACTTCTGGAACAGAAAGAGAAAGAGGATATGATGCAATTGATCATAAAGCTAACTACTCAAATCAAGGATATGGAAAGTCAATTAGATATACTAATGAAATAAAAAGAAACTGTGAAGGAAACTGATACTTCCAACATTCCTACAGTTATACCTATTATTACTGTTGTTGTTCCTTCTACACTGGGAGAAAAGTTAGCACCCAAAGAGCCATTGGTAACACCAGTGTCAGTGCAATCAGCTACTACCTCCATTACAGAATCTTCAACATCCCAAGTATAGCAGACCAATGATGCAGGTAAAATAGTCATAGCAATGGAGGAAATGTCTATGAAAAATAATGAAATTAACAGTTTGAAGAAAATGATTCAAAACATGGAGGTTTCCAATAAAGCAACATTGATTAATGCCAACAGTTATGAACAAAGAGCTAAAAGACTTGAAGAGCAATTCAAAATCCTTCAAAAGGATTTTAGTTTCACTACAAAGATTTATTACATAAGAAATCACTTATGGACCAATATTATTGAGGCTATACATCTTCATTGGCCATCCATCAGATAATATATGAACAAAGAGACCTCCTTCTAGTAGCTCAAGGTGAAATACAAAGGACAACAGAAGAATTAGCAGATAAACCAGCACAGGCACTGAAGCTAATTACCTTATTAAATAGTAAGAAGAGGACCGAGCTTGAAGAATTGAAAATACAAGACATGACAAAAACTATATTCCAAATCAAAAAAGTATTGACAAAGAAAATTTTGATAAGTAACTTGAAAGAAAAGTGTGATGCTATGAATTTTTCCATTACCAAGTTTTTAGCAAAGTATACTATGCTAAGACAAGCAGGCATTCCAGACATCCATGTATTCAATGACAAGTTAATGGACCAGAAAGAATATGACAGGGAGATCAAAGACCATGCCAAAGAACAGGTTAATAAGCCACTGCCACAGGGCTCTCCAACAGGAAAAGTAGTTCTTCAATACATTGAATATTTATTCTTCCTTCAGAATGAAATTAAACATTTGTTTGTTATCAAACCAAATTTTTCTAAATACACTAATGCATATTAGAACTACATAAAGTTGAAAAGTATGAAGATACCAAGTGCTAAACAATGGCAGGTGTTTACAGATTTATTGTAGCAGCAAAGAAACAAACAGTGAAAGGGAATGCAGATGAAGCAGTCAGTTTGAAAAAGAAACAAATAAAACAGTATTTGATTTTGTTTTTTACTGTTGAAAAGTATCTTTTTACAGCAGTTAGAGGTCAAAATATTAGGTTAAAGAGTATCAGGGTGAAAGGCTAGAGTCAAAGTGTATCATAGAGAAAACAACAGCTAGGTGATTTGACTCCTGTAATTTCATTTTTTATAGCAGAAAAATAATAAATAAACAACGTGAAAGGGTATCAGAGATGAATTATAAAGTCAAAGAGTATAAGTGGAAAGAGTACCAGTGAAGTCATCTTCCAAAAGATATTTTCAAAATGCTAGCAAGCATGGACAGCTATCCAAACAAACAATTTTGTTAGATAAGATAGCTCTATATTTTCTAGATAAGAGGACAACTTGTTAAATTTGTTAAGTAGTTGTCCCTCTTAATGTGTAAAGATATTTTATATTTCCTAGAGTTATTCCTAGATCTCTCTAGGATATTTGTAATAAACATTTGTATAAATACTTCAGTTTATGAAGTGTTTAGTGTGGAATAAAATTGCTAAGAACATTATAAAAATTTTGCTGGTATGTTGGAGGCTCACATGTGTTGATTTCAAAGCATCAGTCAGACAATAGCCAATTGGACTTCATAATTCAGGATTCATGCGATAATTTGAAGAGTAAAGTGCATCTATCTTGTTGTTGTTTCCATTCTGAGTTACATACAATTTCATCCATGTTGTTCAATCTTAATGATTAATTAGGATAATTACTTCAGGACTAGTGTAAGAACTCCCTATCTTAACTAATTAATCATTTAAATGTTTTATGTTGATTTCCAGATTTAGGAATTCTTAATTGCTCCTAGTGCAGTTTGACCCCTACCTCCTTCCTCTTTCTCCGGATCAAAGGATACTCCATTGCCCTTTATCCTGAAGCAAGCCATTTCATCAAAACAATCTATCCAAATCTCAGAGGGTTATCTACCTTGCCCTAAATACATTAGCTTCCTCTTGGCCTTGCCTTCTAGTTCTGCTTGCTAGACTTTGACTCCATAGCCCAGTGGACTAGTAGATCCCTCTTTAATTTGTATTCAAGTAATCTTATTTTCCACCAAACATTTTAAAACCAAAACCAAATGTTCTATCATAACTAGCCTAAAATATTAAACAAAAACAAAGTTAAATCATAAAGAGAGAGCCCTCTCTGAAATTTAGGAAGGTTAGATCCTAAATTTCCAAAGTAGGTTTGTGGTTACCCCTAGTTTTCTTAAACTAAAAATCAAAAGCGCACAATCTTGAGAAATGACTAGGGTGATAACAACCTCTATATTACCATACCTCCAATTTATTTATATTTTTATTTATTTACCAAACCTCCAATTTATTTATATTTCATTTATTTACCATACCTCTTGAGTAAGCATAAAAGGATTTTTTATTTTTTATTTACTATACCTCCGGTTTTTTTATATTTTTAATTATTACCATACCTCTTTTTTGAGTGTTGTATATATACTCGAGCATTTCAAATGTTTACTTACATTACATCTCTTACCTTACATTCTCACATTACATCTACACGCGCCTCTAGGCCCAACAATACAAATAGACATTATATGAATACTAAAAAAATAGTCTTGGCATGTGATAAGTGATTCAAATGGAAAAATAACATCTACCCATGGTATTTATCCACCCATGTTATCCACCTATGGTATTGTAAGTGACATCCACCCATGGTATTCATTCACCCATGGTATTTACCCGTGGTTTTGTAAATGAGATCCACTCATGGTATTTACCCACCCATGGAATTTACATGTGGTATTGCAACAAAAAAATGCTATAAGTAACAAGTGGCATTTTGTAAAAGGATAGATTGAGCTTCTACAATTATTCTCTGTTTTAATAAAAAGTTTCTTTGTGCTTTTATTTACTTTGTTTTCTTCTCTCTCTTTTTCTGGCATTATAATTTTGCAGATCTCTTGTAAATCATAGCCAAGCAACATAATCATCCATATTTTATCTCATTCAATGATTTATTTTACCAACATAGATCCATATAAAGCACATATCTAACATGAGCATAGAGGAATCAAATTTATTTTGTTATAAAAGTATTTTAGAGTGCAAAAAATAATATGTAATTTTTAACGTTTTAAATTTCATTTTTGAATGTTATAAATATTACATAGCATGTGTATGGAGCGATTTTATATTAACTCATGTTAAAATATTTTACTCATAACTCACATTGGATGTTTTATCTCTGTTAATTATATATATTTATGTTGTATTTTATTACTTGAAGAGTGAAAGTGAAATATCAACAACTGAGTTAATTGTTATGTTAATAGATTTTTAATTGTTTATTTATATGCTTATTTAATTTTTATTTTTTTTAATTTTTATACTTGACATACTTACACATGTCCCTCATACTGGATTCTAGAACCAGCATATATCCATCTAATGCACTGATCTAACATGATCCTAGAGGGATCAAATTTCTTTTGTTACAAACATATTTTAGAGAGCAAAAAATAATATGTAATTTGTAACTGTTTAAATTTCATTTTTGAATGTTATAAAGATTACATAACATGTGTATCGAGCGATTTTATATTAAGTGATGCAGGAGCATCTAACTCGGAGTAGAAAAAACAGGACAGGTCTTTTGTCTCATTGTTACGTTTGTTTCCAAACAGGTCATTGGACCTGACAATTGTTTTTTTATTATTATTTTTATTTTCTATTTTACTGTTTAAAGAAAGGGACATTAGGATTAGGAAGGTTAATTAAAACAGTAGACTTATTTAACAGTGTTCTTTTAATCCAGGAATGTAGTTAAACATAACGGTTGGTAGTTCAACGAAAAAAGAGCAATTAGTACATAAAGAAAAGCATGCTGTAATGTTTGAGATTTTTCTTCCCTTCAAAAAAAAAAAAAAAAATTTTAATATAGAGACAGAATTGTCATCTCAGAAAAAAAACCATCTGTTGAAAAAGAAAGCTACTGTAACCATTACTGCTAAATCGTTTTACTCAATTATTTACATTTGTTAATTATAATCTCTGCATTGTATCTACGAACTGAAACAAGCGTGAGGAGGGAGAACTATAGCGTGAATGCTAGTGCCGGACAAACTAGTACGTTGGGCGAAACAATATATGTTGAAACCAGAAAACAGAGATTGTGGAATTTGAACCAATTCATTCGAATGTCAAGACTTTTATGAGCGAGCAAGAAAAGAAACTACTGGTTATACGTTCTGTCCACAGGTACACGAAATTCATAGATAATTTTCTTAATAGACCGAAAATTTCACAAGAAATATTTCTATGCATTCCTTGTAATAGTTAACAAAAAAATACTATTGAATAAAGTCCTGTAAAGATTACACAGAGGAAACTGACATATACATATAGAAGGAGCAGCCTTCAATTTTGGGTTTTGAGACCCGTAACCTGCAGTCAAAAGGAACTGTGACAAACCTACTGCGACGAAACCTACAGCAAGTGTTTTTTTTCTAGTAATGAAAACGGCTGGGTGGGAAAACCCTCAAAATGGTTATTACAAACATCGAAGAGACCTCCAGCATTTTTAACTTCTCCACGGACTAGAACAGGAAACTGAAAACAATACGGTTCGACTTGTTTTACTACCCAGAAACAAACTTAAAAGACAGGAAAATGGGATCGACCCTACCCATTTCAAGTTGAGGGTTTGGTCGACGTTTGAACCGAAGAGTTGGTACCTGGAACCTACAAGGAGATTGAACAGTGTGTCAGCGTCGAAAACAATAGATTTTGGAATTCCCAAGCATTTCAGTTAAGATGGAGTAAGAGGTGCTTACCTGAGCAAAGGGAGCAGACAGAACCAAGGGCACCGGTCGAGAAAACAGAACCTTCTCATAAGGAGCCGTTGCATAAGAACTAGAAGGATACGCTGAGTAAATTAAATCAGGGATAGAGAACTTACCCTTTTCTTTCCAAGCGGAGGTGCGCCGAGTCGAAAGACCACCATGGAAAAAAATTGATCTATGGCACAAGCAGAGGACTATTACTGACTGTAAGTGATACAAGGATCAAACAACGACAAAGTGAATTGGAAATAGGAATGAAGACTGTGAAAGCCGCCAACCAGAATTAATAGACGGAAAACACACCAGATACCATCGTAAGAGTTGCCACAAGCTAGCACTCTCTCAAGCAAAAGAAACTGGACAAGAAATCAAGTTTGTAGAGTAGTTAACTAGTTTGGAACCCTCATAGCAACATGTGGAGCTAAGAACCCTCATCAGAGAACTAAAATAGTGGAAATGAAAACTAGTTGAAGGGTATAGGGTTTCGAGTGCACGGGAAGGGAAAAGCCCGAGAAGAGTAGACAGGTGTCAAGCTGCAGGCCATGGTACAGGCCAATCAATCAGAAATTAATACTGACTAAAATTCAATAACTAACAGGACCACCAAATCATACGGGCGCATATATCACCAAGGTCGAGGAGCCACTTTGAACCCATGGAGCATATAAAATTTATGTTATAAACTGTGTTGTGATATTTTGACATGTATGAATCAATAAATTGAAACTGTGTTAAATTTTCCAGCTATTTTTTTTTGGATTGTGAGAAGCACAGACAGGGCTTGAGTGCTGGTCCCCATCAAAGTGGTATCAGAGCAATAGGCTGTAATTAGAAAAAAAGAATGGAAGTTGGTAGACGAGGACGAGGAAGGCGGAGAGATAATTGTATATTAGAAGAAGAAGGATTGAGGGAGGAAATTCGTATTTTGAATGAGCGATTAGCAGTAGTAGAGGCTGGAAGGAGAAGAGACCCTGAAGGAGGGGATGACAGTGACGAAGAGGTTGCAAAAGCGACAGATGGTTTTGAAGGAGAGGGACCTGAACTTAGATTATTGAGGTCGATTTTGTTATCAAGTAGCAAGCCAAAGCATGAGCTTTCTACTTATGATGGGAATTTATCAGCAGATGCGTTGTTGGATTGGCTTAGTCAATTGAACAAGTATTTTTATTTTGAAGAAATCAACAAAGATAAGCGGGTAAAATTCGCTACCACCAAGATGAAGGGACATGCATCCTTGTGGTGGGATAGTATTCAGGCAAAGAGGAAGAGGTTGAATAAACAACCTATAAGGAAGTGGGCCAGGATGGAGGCCAAGCTGAAGGATAAATTTTTTCCCAAGGATTACCAAATCATGTTGTACAGACAGGTACAGAATATGAGGCAAAGGGGGTTAACTGTTAAAGAGTACACGAAAGAATTCTACAATTTGAATTTGAGAGCTGGATATATAGAAGACACCCCCGAAACGACAGCAAGGTTTTTAAATGGCTTGACAGCGGAGATACTGAATGAAATCAGTATTCTCTCACCCAGAACTATAGATGAGGCATATCAGTGTGCCTTGAAAGAGGAAGAGAAAATAACCAGGAAGCAGAATGCCAAAAGAGGAGGAGGGTCTGGCAGAGGAAAAGGGAAGGCTTTTGGCAGAGGTAGAGGCACAAATTCCAGTGAAGAAGGCAGCAGTTCCAGACCTTTGGGAACAGCAGAAAAAGACAATAACACTAGAGGGGGGTGACCATACCAGCGAGGGAGAGGTAATGGTAGGGGAAGAGGAGCTGTCCAGTGTTATAGGTGCCACAAGTGGGGGCACAAGTCATATGAATGTTCTGAAGGAGAACCAGCAGGTGGTATAGGAACGTATGTTGCCCAAACAGAGGAAGCGGAAGAACCACCCTAGGAGGTAGAAAATGCACCTGAGACAGGGGAAGCTTTAGTGCTAAACAAGGTGTTTCTGAAACCAACGAAAGAAGTTGTAGAACCGGATCAAAGAAAAGCCTTATTCTGGACAGTTTGCAAGTCACAGGGCAAGTGATGCAAACTAATTATTGACAGTGGGAGTACCGATAATTTGGTGGCCACAGAAATGGTGGAAAAATTGGGGCTGAAGAGGTTGAAGCACCCCACTCCCTACAAAGTGTCATGGCTGCAAAAGGGGCATCAGCTGTTAGTTGATGAATAGTGCGAAGTAGAATTTCATATTGGCAGATATAAGGACAAGATTATCTGCGACATTATGCCAATGGATGTGTGTCATATACTGTTAGGGAGACCTTGGTAGTATGATAGGAAGGTAGTTCATGATGGAAAGACAAACTGTTACAAGTTTTTCAAAGATGGGATAAAGCACATGCTTTTACCCATCAAAGAGGAAGATACAGTGGAATCCAGTGGAGTTAAAGCGTTGTTGGTGGGTGGAAAAGAATTCTTAAAGCAGATCGAAGATAATGAAGTTAAGTTTGCTGTGGTGAGAAGGCCAAGGATGGTGATACTGCATACAACGATCACAGATTTACCAGAGGAGGTCCAGGACATGTTGCAAGACTTTGGTGACATCATAGTGGATGACTTACCGAACGAACTGCCTCCCAAGAGAAGCATCAGTCATTGCATTGATTTTATACTAGGAGCTAGCCTGCCAAATAAGGCAGCTTACCATATGAGTCTGAAGGACAACGAAGAAATTGGGAAGCTGGTGCAGGAGTTACTTGACAAAGGGTTGATCAGGGAGAGTATGTGTCCCTGTGTAGTTCTCACAGTTCTAGCTCCAAAAAAAGGTGGAGAATGGCGAATGTGTACAGATTCAAGAGATATTAACAAGATTACGATCAGGTACAGGTTCCCATTGCCATGAATGGATGACATGATGGATTTTTTGAGTGGGGCAACATACGTTTCGAAGATCGATCTGAAGAGTGGTTACCACCATATCCGAATCCGAGAAGGGGATGAATCGAAGACAACCTTTAAGATGAATGAAGGGTTGTATGAATGGCTGGTGATGTCATTTCATTTGAGTAATGCCCCCAGTACATTTATGCGACTAATGAACGAAGTGCTAAAAGAGTTCATTGGGAATTTTGTGATTGTTTATTTGGATGACATTTTGATTTTCAGCAAAACAAAGGAAGAACACTTCTGACATGTTCGAAGTGTATTGAGGAGATTGCAGCAGAATAAGATGCTAATAAATCTGAAAAAGTGTACTTTTTTCCAACAGGAATTAGTTTATCTGGGTTTTTTTATTGCAGAAAATGAGTTGAAGATGGACCTAGAAAAGGTTGGAGCTATAGTTAGCTGGCCATCCCTGAAGAATTTGTTTGAGGTTCGAAGCTTTCATGGATTGGCAAGATTTTACAGGAAATTTATCAGAGATTTTAGTGGAATTTTTTCACCCATGTTGGATACAATCAAAAAGGAAAATCAGCCTTTTTGTTGGACAGAAGCAACAAAAAAAAGTTTTTAGAATTTGAAGAAGAAGATCACTGAGAGACCGATTTTGAGATTGCCTGACTTCAACAAAATTTTTCAAGTTCGTTGTGATGCCAGCGGTATAGCCATTGGGGTAGTACTTAGCCAGGAGGACAGGCCAGTCGCTTATTTTAGTGAGAAGCTAAACAAAAGTAGGCAGAAGTACTCATCTTATGACAAGGAATTTTATGCGGTCGTTCAAGCTTTGAAGCATTGGAGGCACTATTTGTTAGGTAAATAATTTGTTTTATTTTTTGATAATTCTACATTATAGTATGTTATGCAATAGCATAAGTTGAATCATAAGAATGTAGAGTGGGTTGAGTATCTGTAGAGTTTTACATTTGTATTGAAACATATTAGCGGGCAGTCCAACAAGGTGGCAGATGCATTGAGTAGAAGAGCTTTGCTCTTACAGGAAAGCACGGTACAAGTGCTGGGTTTTGAGCATTTGAAGGATTTGTATCAGATAGATACAAATTTTAGGGAAGCCTATGAGGCTTGTCAAAACCCTTTGCTGAGGAACAATAGTACATGGTTGGACTATAATTTGCAAGAAGGATTGTTATTCAGGGGAGGACAGCTATGCATTCCCGACTGTTCAATGAGGGAGAACATTATTTGGGAAAATCACAGTGGAGGTCTAGCCGGACATTTCGGCATAGACAAGACATTATCGCAGATTGAGCATTTTTATTACTGGATGAAGTTACAACGGGACATGCAGAGGGATGTAAGTAGATGTAAAATGTGTTAGTTAGCAAAAGGTTGCAGTCAGAATGCAGGACTTTATACGCCACTGCCCATTCCGAGTAGACCATGGGACTCAATCAGTTTGGACTTTGTCTTGGGTCTGCCTAGGACACAACGGGGGTTTGATTCAGTAATGGTGGTAGGGGATAGATTCTCGAAAATGGCACATTTTATACCCTGTCAAAAAACTAGTGATGCCACTCACGTAGCACACTTGTTTTTCACGGAGATCGTCAGACTGCATGGCTTACCGAGGTCCATTATTTCTGACAGGGATGTGCGTTTTACAGGACATTTTTGGTGTACTCTGTGGAAAAATTTGGACACTCAGTTGAATTTCTGCTCCGCTTACCACCCACAGACCGATGAGCAGACAGAAGTGGTGAACACGAGCTTAGGAAACCTGCTACGAAGTATAATTGGTGAAAATTCACGAATGTGGGATTGTGTACTTCCTCAAGCGGAATTTTCTTATAACGATTCACCAAATCGCAGCACGGTCTACAGTCCATTTTAGGTTTTGTATGGCATGCATCCTTGCGGAGTGCATGAGCTGTGGGATTTGGGGAAGCTTGAAAAAAGAAGTGCTGATGGGGAAGATTTTGCCCAAGCAATGAGCGATTTGCATGAGCAGGTGAAGTTAAAATTGCAGGACAACAGTCAAAAATACAAACAACAGGCAGATTTGAAAAGGTGAGCAGTTCAATTTAATGTTGGGGACAAAGTTCTTGCGCACTTGTGTAAGGAACGTTTTCCAAAATGGGAATATAATAAACTGAAGTTTAAAAAGATTGGCCCCTACAAAATTCTTGGCAAGTTTTCTGCCAATGCTTACGAAATACAGTTGCCACCAGGGATAGGCATTCCACCCATTTTTAACGTGGCTGATCTGTTTCCATATACTGCCAGTCCTGAAGATGATAGGACAGCAGGGCCAGAGCGAGACACCCAAGTTGACTAGGGATCTTGGATGATGCAAAGGCCTACGGCGCAACCCCTTGAGATCGAGGGTATCCTCGACACACAGGTAGCCAAGCGTACGCGCAGGAAGGAGTATCTACAGTACTTGGTCAAGTGGAAGAATGGTCCCATTGAGGACAGTTCCTGGCTTGACGCAGCACAAATACAAAAGGCTGGCTATTCGGTGGACGATCTCATGGAACGGAGCCATGAATTTTTGTTACCCTAGGAGCCTGATGCAGGAGCATCTGACTTGGAGTAGACAAAACAAGACAGGTCTTTTGTCTCATTGTTACGTTTTTTTCCAGAGAGGTCATTGGACCTGACAATTGTTTCTTTTTATTATTTTTATTTTCTATTTTACTGTTTAAAGAAAGAGACATTAGGATTTGGAAGGTTAATTAAAACAGTAGACTTATTTAATAGTGTTCTTTTAATCCAGGAATTTAGTTAAACAGAACGGTTTGTAGTTCAACCGAAAAAGAGCAAGTAGTACATAAAGAAAAGCATGCTGTAATTTTTGAGATTTTTCTTCCCTTCAAAAAGAAAAAGAAAAAGGAAATTTAATACAGAGACAGAATTGTCATCTCAGAAAAAAAAACCATCTGTTGCAAAAGAAAGCTACTGTAACGATTACTGCTAAATCGTTTTACTGAATTATTTACATTTGTTAATTATAACCTGTGCATTGTATCTATGAACTGAAACAAGCGTGAGGAGGGAGAATTGTAGCGTGAATGCTGGTGCCAAACAACCTAGTACGTTGGGCGAAATAGTATAGGTTGAAACCAGAAAACAAAGATTGTGGAATTTGAACCAATTCATTCAAATGTAAAGACTTTTATGAGCGAGCAAGAAAAGAAACTACCGATTATACATTCTGTCCATAGGTACATGAAATTCATAGATAATTTTCTTAATAGACCAAAAATTTCACAAGAAAATATTTCTGTGCATTCCTTGTAATAGTTAACAAAAAATAATATTGAAGAAATTCTTGTAAAGATTACACAGAGGAAACTGACATATACATATAGAAGGAGCGGACTTCAGGTTAGGGTTTTGAGACCCGTAACCTACAGTCAAAACGAACTGGAACAAACCCTACAACGATGAAACCTACAACAAGTGTTTTTTTTCTAGTAATGAAAACGACTGGGTGGGAAAACCCTCAAAATGGTTATTACAAACAGCGAAGAGACCTCCAGCGTTTTTAACTTCTCCACAGACTTCAACAGGAAACTGAAAACAATACGGTTTGACTTGTTTTACTACCCAGAAACAAACTTAAAAGATAGGAAAATGGGATTGACCCTACCCATTTCAAGTTGAGGGTTTGGTCGACGTTTGAACCAGAGAGTTGGTACCTGGAACCTGCAAGGAGATTGAACAGTGTGTCAGCGTCGAAAACAATAGATTTCAGAGCTCCCAAGCATTTCAGTTAAGACGGAGTAAGAGTACCTGAGAAAAGGGAGCAGACAGAACCAAGGGCACCGGTCGAGAAAACATAACCTACTCACAAGGAGCCGTTGCATAAGAACTGGAAGGATACGCTAAGTAAATTAAATCAGGGATAGAGAACTTACCCTTTTCTTGCCAAGTGGAGGTGCGCCGAGTCGAAAGACCACCACGGAAAACAATTGATCTGTGGCACAAGCAGAAGACTATTACTGACTGTAAGTGATACAAGGATCAAACAATGGCAAAGGGAATTGGAAATAGGAATGAAGACTGTGAAAGCCGCCAACCAGAATTAATAGAACGGAAAACACACTGGATACCATCGTAGGAGTTTCCACAAGCTAGCACTGTCTCAAGCAAAAGAAACTGGACGATAAATCGAGTTCGTAGAGTAGTTAACCAGTTTGGAACCCTCATAGCGACAGGCAGAGCTAAGAACCCTCATCACATAACTAAAAAAATGGAAATGAAAACTGGTTGAAGGGTATAGGGTTTCAAGTGCGTGGGAAGGGAAAAGACTGAGAAGAGTAGACAGGTGTCAAGCTGGAGGCCACGGTATAGGCCAATCAATCAGAAATTAATACTGACTAAAAATCAATAACTAACAGGACCACCAAATCATACGAGCGCATCTATCACCAAGGTCGAGGAGCCACATTGAACCCACAGAGCATATAACATTTATGTTATAAACTGTTTTGTGATATTTTGACATGTATGAATCAATAAATTGAAACTGTGTTAAATTTTCCAGCTGTTTTTTTTTTTTAATTGTGAGAAGCGTAGACAGGGCTTGAGGGTTGGGCCCCATCATTAAGTCATGTTAAAATATTTTAATCATAACTCACATTGGATGTTTTATCTCTATAAAATTATATATCTGTATTTTATTACTTGAAGAGTAAAATTGAAATATCAACAACAAAGTTAATTGTTTTTTTAATAGATTTTTAATTGTTTATTTATATGGTTATTTAATTTTTTTTTTTTAATTATTATTATTTTTGTTAGGACGTGTCAATGTATGAAATTCCCTTAGACCATGCCCACAACAATTTGGCTCCTGAGTCTAACCATATTTGCATGATTACATTATAATTTGCAAGGATTAAAAGTGGAAATGTTATATAAATATGCAATTGTTACCATGTGTACACATGGATAAACCATATGGAAGGACCAAAAGTACATACAATATTTGGATCTAACTTATGATATGGTTTTGCACTCCCTTCAAGTAAAGTTGTTATATTTTGTTGTTTAAATTAGATTTTTGAATTTATAAATGGATTCAAGGCCTTAGAAAACAACCCTCGGGGCATTCTAATTCTACATATTGAATAATGGAAAGTGAGAGTTTTTAAAAATATCTTCCAAATTTTGGTCAAAATTAATTGGAAAAAATGTCGTGAAAAAGTTCATTTAGTCTAGACTATAGGTATATAATATTATATCTATAATGGTTGTTCTAGAAACCCCACCCCAATAAAGATATATGTATATGTAGGGTTTTTAAAGCAATAATTTATTATTAAAAAGTAAAAATAAGTATAAGAAAAAAACCCTAATGATATAAATAGAAGTAGCTAAGGTAAGTTATGAGGTGGTCTCACTATCTTTTTTTGATATGCTTGTTACTGCCCTTTTGTTTCTTTTTGGTTCCATAGGCTTTCTATATAATTTGAGTTCTTGCTCATTGATGGATTTGGTTTATTTTTTACTTTAGAATAGTGAGTTTCTTGGTTACATGTGTTGCTACCAGAGTATCTTTTGTATATTCCTGGTTTCCACAACAATAGGATATACTGCCCAACTTGATATGTAAGCCTACATTTCCTTAAAAAGTTGTAGATCTGGTCAATAGCTTCCACCTTCTCTTCCTCCCAATAAAGATCTAGACTGAGAGGTTCAACACAGTCGCATAGGTTCAACAGAGTTTCACAATGAATGGAAATTACAAGTATAATGAAGGTAATACACTGATATTTCACTTTTTGATGGAATCATTAGTCCAAATGTGAGGCCAATTAACATTGATAGCTGAATATTTTTCTTACACTCCTCAACATCATCTGCCTCCAAAGTCAACTTTTGGAAATCTTAGTAGACAAACATTACCAAATTAAGGAAGATGATGTTGAAGAGTGTAAGAAAAAGGTTCAGCTAGATTTCCACAAGTTGACTCTAGAGGAAGATGACGCTGAGAAGTGTAAGAAGAATATTCGTCTTGGTAAGAGTGTCACACAATGGATCAGTGTTTATGATGCTTCGACACCAATGAAACAAAGGTATGTGTTTTGGACAAGGTTATTAGCATATTTGATTAACAATATGGTGTTTTTCACTTTTTCTTATACTTGATGTTTGTACTCATGTCATTTGATTATTAAATTTGATTAGATAGCAATATTCTCTATGATCTTCCTCTTTTATTGATTGGAAATGTTGTGATGATACTTTAAGTTGTAGATATTACATTATTTATATACATTGCTCTTACTGTTAAGTTTTAAAATCAAATTTATTTGTTTATATTTTGTGGCTAGACACCACTATAATGTGACTAATGCATGACTTGCAACATGTTGAGAAAGGAAATAAATATGGTCTTTTAATAAGTAGTGTAGCTTCTTGCTCGAATCTGTGGGCTCTTATTATGGACGCAAGAACTAGATCCTAGTGAGGGCATCCACAAGTGGTGGCATCATGGGTATCGTATCACTCCAACAGGGGAGCAGGTAGCTTTTGTTTTGGGTAGAGGAGAGCCATCATCTCAAGAGACTTATTGCTCATTGGCATTTCTGAGTACTTGTGTTAAGGCGAAGTTAGGGCAATCCCCTTCAAGGGAAAGTTCCACTTTTTCTCTTTGCTGCTGCATTTAACAACCTTGTCTTTCCTGTGCATTTGAAATCCAAAAATCTCTTTCATCACAGGAAAGCAAAGAAATTTTCAATCAAAAAAATCCATAAAAGCGACAGTGGCCCAATGCTGGAGAAGGTTCAGGGATCCCACCCACAACGATGAAATATATGTACAGGGATCCCACCCACGATCAAATCACAAATCTCGTGAGTGGCAGAGATTGAAACAAAAGAGAGAGAGAGAGTGGAGTGGATTCATTCCGAATTCTCCTCCCATTATTGTGCTCACCTTAACACGAGTACTTGGAAACGTTGATGAATGATAAGTCTCCTAAGCTGATGGCTCTCCTCTACTCAAAACAAAAGCTGTCTGCTCCCCTATTGCAAAGATATGATACCCATGATGCCACAACCTATGGATGCCCTCACTAGGATCCAGTTCCTGTGTCCATAATAAGAGCCCACAAATTTGAGCAAGAAGCTATGCTACTTATTAAAAGCCCATCTTTATTTCCTTTCTCAGCATGTTACACAAGTCTTGCATTAGTCACATTATGGTGGTATCCAACCACAAAATATAAATAAAAAAATAAATTTTATATTAGAACTTAAGAGTAACAACAATGTATATAAATAATGTAATATTTATAACCTAAAGTATCATCACAACATTTCCAATCAATAAGAGACGAAGAGGTTAGAGAATATTACTATCTAATCAAATCTAATAATCAAATGACACAAGTACAAACATTAAGTAAAAAAAATAAAATGAAAAAACACCATATTGTTAATAAACCATGCTAATAACCTTGTCCCAAACACATACCTTTGTTTCATTGGCGACCGAGCATCATAAACATTGATCCATTGTGTGACACCCTTATCAAGTTGAATCTTCTTCTTACCCTGTTCAACGTCATCTTCCTCGAGAGTCAACTTTTGGAAATCTAGCTGAACCATTTATATAACATTTACTCACCATAATTCAGGTTGGTGCCTTTGACCTGTTGTATATAAACTAGTCTTGGATCATCATCATTCATTTCCACATCTTTGACTCATGAAACTCCAAATACCTTATTGTACATCTTCCATATCATCATCTATTGTATCAACAATTTTATTTTTTAAATAGTTTTCTTTAATTGAAAGGGTTTAAACTTCTAATTCTAAATTGATGGGCCAAGCATCTTGATTTTCTTTCCACCCTATCTTTGGTATACTTTCATGAGGATATGGTGTTAAATTGATATAATTTCTCATGTTGGAAATCACGTGGTCAAGATCATATTGCCATTTCCTCACTAATTTCATCATCTCTTCAACCTGAGCAAGAGCTTGTTTAGAGTTCACTATGAAAGAGCCTACAATATTCTCCACTTTGAACATATATCCTCTGCACCTCGAAACAAGGTGGACTTGATTTACATGTAGACATTGCCTTCTAAACTCTATTGAGAATATTCCCATAGGAAGAAAAATTTCCAATTGATAAGGATGGCATCAGGGGCTTCACTTTTATGTGAAAACATACATGGAGTAACGTGGGCAACTTTTATATCACATGGAGCAACTAGCCTTTTCTAGCACTCAAGTTCGGGGATAATCAATGCTACAACTTAAGCACATCTTGCAACTCCATTATGCCATTGTGAGAAAATTTGAACCTCACATATTTGAATTGACTTTGTGAAACATGTTTCAAGGACCTATTTCTTAGGCGCAATATTTAACTATAATTTGAAGGGATTAAGATGATAACAATAAATATGAGAAATGAGGATGGTTGATTCTCAACCATTGCTTTTAAAACAAGGGTATACAATATGTGGTGTAAAAGAATCTATGCTTTATGTGGGAATAACTTTTTTTAATATTTTAAAAAATAATTGATTAAATTATTTTTTTTGAAAATTAGAAATAAAATTAAAAATTTATAAATACTATTTATTCTATTTTTTTTTGTAATCTTGGTAGGACTACATCTTCATTATGTCCAATATATCACCACCATTTGGTGGGAAATTGAATCGACAATTTCACATCAAAAAACAAGACACAGTGGACCTATTTGTTGTATTTTTTATTACCAAAATTATTATTAATAAACTATAAATTAAAAATGTAATCTTATTAAAAAAAAGAATAACCATTTAAACTATTTTTTTAATTTGATTTTTTATTTTCAAATTATGTTCATTATTTTATTTGATTTTTTTTGGTAAATTGTTTCCAATTTTAGTATAATTATATATATTTTTTAAATTAGATATTTTATGTAGCTTATCAATTAGTACATTTAAGTTAAAACTTAATTGGTGGCTGAGACTTAAAATTCATTTATTTCAACCAAAGCCAAATGATATATTTACTATTTATTTCAAAGAAAAGTTGCCCCATCTAAAAAATTAAATTATATTTTTAGTAATAAATATATATATATATATATATATATATATATATGAATAAAACTTAAGCATTAAAAATAATATATATAACTAATATTTACTGTGCCAAAAATTACAAAGTAAATTTACATTTGTTCATAAACCCACATCCAATTCAAAATATGTAAAATTGAGTTGTGAAAATAAAGATAAAGCTACATAGAAAACTTTACATAGAGTTTTTTTTTTTTTTTTTGTAAAGAATGAAAATATACATAAATACATGTGTTCTAGTTTTATTGTTAAAATATTTGTTGGACGGTTTGAAATAGTCTATATAGGCTAGCCATGGTTATTTGGATACAATAAACTCTTAGAACTATATGTTTTGAATTTGAACTGCAGAAATGTGGCAATGGTTTTTAAAAAGAAAAAAGACAGATAATTGCACTTGATTTTTTAAATATTTAAAATAAAATAAAAATCATATGTAATATGTGAGAATTGAGATTGGCAATGGTTTTTAAAAAGAAAAAAGAGAGATAATTACACTTCATTTTTTAAATACTTAAAATAAAATAAAAATCATATGTAATATGTGAGCATTCAAAGCTTAACATGGATTCCTACCAGTAAGGAAAGAGAAGACAACCAATATCCTTCTGTGTTCAGGATGCCATATGTACATATAAAAATTTCTTCTTGTTAATTGCAGATTTATCAATTATGCTAACTGAGTTCATAACACTCAGTTAACTATTACAAGTGATCATGAGTTAAGATTACATTTTATTGTCTCATCTAATTAAGGGAAAACTAAATTAGACACACATTTCTTGTTGAATTTTCAATACTCTCTCACTCTTAGACACTTCGAGTTTCTTGGAGCACTTTGGCATTTGAGCAAGAAAAGCAAGAAAGTAGGAAAAAGGAGGAAGAAATCAAGGAGGAATAGGAAGCAAGCAAGGAGTAACAGGAATCAAGTAGCTACAACAATATTCTTGGAAAGTATTGATTTGCATGTGTATTTTCCTTGCTAGATTTGGTATGCATGGTATTGCATGTGGTTCTTTGTAGTCTTGGCATTGGTTTTTTCCAGGTGTGACAATTTTTTCCTCGTACCTTTGTACCTTTCCTCTGCAATGATTTAGTAGGATAATAAATATGTGATAAGTTCCTAATCAACCTCTTGTAATAACCTGCAAATCCCACCAAGGATCTCACCTCATATGAATTTATAGGAGCTTTCGAGTCCATGAAAAATCTTATCTTTTGTGGATCTAATGTGATGTCCTCCTTGGAGACAACATGTCCCAAGTAATGTACCTCAATCTGGAATAAAATACACTTGGTGAGCTTAGCATACAATTGTTTCTCTCTCAACAATCTCAAAACTATTGCCAAATTCTCAAGATGCTCTTCCTCATTTTTAGAATATACCAATATGTCATCATTGAACACAATAACAAACTTTTCCAAATAAGGACATAACACACTATTCATCAAACACATAAATATAGTTGGAGCATTAGTCAAACTGAATGGAACTACAACAAACTCATAATGCCCATACCTAGTCCTGAATGAAGTCTTGTAGATGTCCTCTTCTTCGAGGCATACCTGATGGTATTCTAATATCAAGTCGATCTTAGAGAAAAATGCTGCCCCCTTAACCTAATAAAAAAAGTCATCAATCCTTCACAACGGATACTTGTTCTTGATCTTCACTTTGTTCAATTGCCTGTAGTCGAGTGGCATCCTTCTTCTTCACAAATGACACTGGTGTGCCTCGTGGTAATACACTTGGCCTTATGTAACCTTTCTCAAGCATGTATTTTAGCTGCAACTTCAACTCTACCCACTTAGGTGTGCTCATCTTGTAAGGTGATTTTGAGTCTGGAGCTTCATGTGGTACCAACTCAATAGAAACGCTACCTTCGTGTGAGCTGGAAACTCTGAAATATATATAGGAAATAATCTTGAAACTGATGTAGAAATGGGTACCTTCTTAAAACATCCATTGCGTCAACTTCCTTACCTTTATCACTAGAGATATGCATTACGAACAACACACACCATTTCTTGCGATTACGCTTGGCCTTCATGGTTGTCACCATCCTAATTGATGTGGATTTATTATTTCCCTGTAATAATTTTGGTTCCCCATTTCCATCCAAACCCTCAATGGATTTTTCATAACAATCCACCTTGGTCTTGTGAAGGTATAGTCAGTCCATACCCAAATCATATTGTATTATCCCAATGTCAATATATTCAAGTGCGATGTTGTATGAATGCCATTTAACTCAATTGAATAAGCTCTTAAAAAATGGTGAACTCTTTTCTTCGTACCTATATCCAACTACACTAACCAAGATTACACATGCATTTCTTTATTCAAACCACACTTATCCACCAATTCAGGACTAACATAACTATCCTTAGATCTAGGGTCAATGTTACACAGTAGTTTGTCACCATGCTCATTTTCCCATCCCCGATCCTCAAATTTCCCGTAACAGATTTTGTGCAATGTTTCCACCATCAAGAAATATGTTAGTATATCCCCTGAAGAGCCAAAGAAGTCTGCCTTGGAATATTACTGAAGAAACTTGGTCAAATTCCTAGTTTCCTAGGTCAACGCCCTTCCTTGTTCCATGATCGCATTGATGTCATTTTCACAATTCTAGATTAGCGTCGTATGTGCCCTAATTTCTTGGAAAACCATGTTGATCCCCTTTATGGAAATGTCTCCTCAAATGGAGGAGAGGCTTCGACCTCTAGAAGCTCAAGGGCGAAGAGTTGGTTATTAAACGGTGGTGATAAGGTTGAGCTCTCTAATTTTAGGCCTTTGATCTCATCCATGGGGTTCATCCCTTATAAAGCGGGCCTTCCTCCTCCTTTCATGGGCTCCCAACCTATTATCCCTTCTTATAAATTCACATCCCTCATTCCCCCAACTTTAGAGCTTGGTTGGTCATTGTCAGACCCATCTGATCTCTCATCCCCTTGCATCCTAACATTTTGATAAAGCCTAAGTGTTTAGGAGAAGGAATGCTTTTGAGCTTCAATGAAGGAATCATATTTTCACCAAAGGATGCCTCCAACATCAAGGCCTGGCTTGTAAGCTCTCCTTTTGCATTTATCAATAATAACATTTGATGTTTTCTTTCTATATTTTTCTAAATGTTTATGAAAATATTTTGGTAGTCCTTGATCTACTATATAACTAATGTTTACATTTATTATGTATTGTATTACGTTTTTTGTTGTCTCTTGATCATCCACATTTATTCGCGTGCCGTCAATAACGGGGAGCGAGCCTACAAGGATTGTGGATCAAGGTCACCATCAACATATTCAAGGGTTGTGTTGGTGTCCAAGTGTGAATAATTATTCAAACCATTTCCCACATTAATTATGAATCCAGGTGTGTTTGTTATTGCAAGGATAATGCATAAAATATATGCAGATGAGAATAGCGTAATTCTGATATCAATTATGGATTCAATAATTTAAAAAAAGAAACAATAACTGTAACAACAAAATAAACAAATGGTAGTAATAAATTGTAAAGCTTACAATGCATTCACAATAATAAGAGTATCAAAAAATATGTCTACTGTCACAACAATTGCAAATTATACAAAACAAGAAATAGAAATAACAACACACAGGAAATACACAACACCTAATCAGAGAGTGAGCCCAACTCTCTAATCATGGCTGCGATATTCTCACAAATCATAGAAGTAATAGGAAATTAAACTTGCATTAACTTGATAAAATAATGTTATGTTACACAACTCAATTCCTTGCGTAGCCAACCCTGTATGCGTTATCACCCTCCTCTCTGATTTGTGTCCTTTTAAATATACAAACAACAAAGGGAAATATACTGATTACAAAATACCAATAAGAAAGATGAGATCTAAAATATCTTTCCATCATGATTCAGCTGGTAGAAGTCGAATCTGGAAATTACCATTGGGGCAATTTGGAAAACGGCCACAACAGAAAATCTGCAATTTTTTTCTTCGAATAACCTTTAGTTTCTCTTAATCAAGACCGAATTTGGGAAAAATTCTCATGTGAAAAGTAACTTGTTCCATTCTTCACATAACCCACGTCTCGAATTTTCATGATTCTTCTCCGTTTGCCCAAAACATTCAACGCGAAATTGTCTCTTGTTATCCTAGTGAATTTCTGAGTTGGAATATTTAATTATGACTTGAAGGCCAAATATGCAATCTTGAAGAGATCTTGGAGGCTAAAATCGTGAGGATGTTATAACGAATTCATTAATAAACCATCATTGGAAAAATCATGCATAATAATCATTAATTTATTAAAATAAAGGAGAAAAAGTATTACTTATCCAAAAGAGCATAAATAATTATGAAATGGAATTATATAATAAATTATGATAAATAATGTGATAAAAGAACCTAGAAATGGATGAAATGGATGTTAAGAAGTGATAATAATAATACAAATTAGTGGCCCAACAGGTAGCATTGGGAAAAAAAGTATTTATGTCTCTTTTCTCATCACATTGTAAATGTTAGCTAAGAGAGATTTTCCTTAGAAAGTATCTCATGTTGCTAGACCCACTCTAGGGCTAGAGAGATCACCTATGTACACAGAGGGGATTTATCTTAACAACAATAAATCAAAATGGAAATAACTTGATCACAAAGCTTACCATCCATCTCAATGATAGATTCTTGATGATTTTCATTCCTATTGTACATGGCTGCATAAATACAAGGAATACTCTACTTAACACCCCCAATATTTTGCAGTTCCTGTGAACTATATATCTGAGGCCTACCATCCTGATTATCCAGACAATATATCTTGATATTCTCCTTACCGCATGTCCAACACTCCAACCGTCTATTACCATCACCTCTATGATGTTTCTGTGATCCATGTCCCTATTGACCTGCATTGAACCTCTTTTACAGTGCCACATTTTCTTTCTCTTCTCCATTCTGAGGGCTTGTTCTTTTCAGCTGCCATTTACCTTTACCTTTGTGTTTCTATTTCCATCATTGCTAAGACTTATTCATACACTTTAACTATTCATAGTAATTCTTCAACTTCCCAATGAATTCCTCAAGTGAACGAGACTCATCATACTCAATCTCATCTCTAAATGCTAATGGTTAACCACAAACAAATAGTTGAACTTTATCCTTCTCATCTTCAATATATGGTACATACCTCAATAGCTCTAGAAATGTAGTCGTGTACTCTTCATATTTCATTGATCCCATATTTAGCTCATATAATTATTTGGCCTCACTGTCATACTCCCTTTATGAAAAGTATTTATTCCTGAAAATCCTCTTGAACTAATGCCAACTCAAGTCCTCTGTCTTGATGATTCTGAACCACTTCAAATATTCCCACTAGATATCCACTTGCCCTTTCAAACTGAAGATATAAATTCTGGCTTTCATATTATTTTTCTACTCATGCAACTCAAAAAACTTGTTCATCCCAAGTATCCAAGCTTTTGCATATTCTGGTTTATTCAAGTCTCCATCAAGATTAGGTGGCTTTTCTTTCTTAAATTCATCTAGAAAGTATCCCCTATCACTCCTCCTATAAGGCTGATAATGATGACGATCATAATGTATATCATAATCAGAGCTAGAATAGTACCTGTGTCCATCAACCCTTCTATTCAGAGTATCCAACAATCTGCCACCTCTCATTATGTCTTCTCTATATGAAACATGTGTACTAGTAGACCTACTTCCATATGCCCCATTAGTTATGTCCTCCTTCCCATGGTTGATCCGAAGTGGCCCTTGTCGTTGCAATTCTGACAAGCTCTGAAGGAGAAATATTGCATTAAACTTTACTTTTTTCTCTTATGCCTATATTATTTTGTCGTTTTTTGCCTTAAAACTCCTTATTTCTTCCTTCAAGCTTCTCAATGTGGCTGCCAAATTAGAAACGTTCCCACCACGCTGCTCATCTGACTAATAGGGAGAGTCTTTGTAGTCTACCATATTGCTATTGATTTTGATATCTTTATTACAACGCATTATCTATATGCTAAACCAAATTATAATAAACCAACGTACCTTAGTATAATTCGGGGAGAATACCTCATCATCAAGATCATCCAAATCAACATAATACCTATACAAACACAATCATAATATCATATAGACACATAAAAAATAAGTGTATCAACATATAAACATCATTCTAGCTAGAGTCCAGTCATCAATGCATGACTATATAACTACACATACTATGACCTCATGCATAACAACATCAACCACACCAATGTACACGGACTATACACAAGCATAAACATAGAAAATTCACAAGCGTAAACATGGACAATACATAAGCATAACATAGACACTACACACACATAAACACTTGTAACCAAGCATAAACATACAATACCTACATCAATACAACCATGATAGACACCATGCACATGCAACCAACAAATATACCACAATGATGATTAACACACATGTAACCAACATGAATGCGTGACAAAAAAACACTACCCATCCAATATAAGGGTTGAACCATGCTCTGATACCACTCTATAACACCCTCATCCCAAATCTACCCAATTAACCGGCCAACTGGGGTAAAAATGTGACGAAGAGATACTATGACTAGATTCAACCTCCTAGGTGACCTTAAGGAAGTGTAATCGACGAAAACATATCACACAAACCTACCACATCAACAACAATATTTCTAGAGGCCAAACTAACCACTCAGGCATCCATATCCTACGTCCCACTGAGGGTTTTGGCCTTCAACCCCCTGAACATTCCCACAATATAGGAATGGTTTTTTTGGGAGGCTCTCGATGATCCCACAACATATGCAAACATGCGTCCAAGGAATTTTACCCACAAACCTGTGCTATCATCCCCGGGATGTGAGCCACGTTTTTAGGCCCATAGCCTACGTCACTACCCAAAACTCAATAAAAATTTCACAAATGAAATAAAACAATAAAAAAATGATGTATTTGCAAAATCCATGACAAGGACTAGACTGGACCCTTGCTAGCCATGAGAGGCATTTCATCAAACATATCACAAATATGTAATATACATGTGTGAAAAAAAATATGAGCATATGGGTCTCATACTTATCTAAGAATTGCTAAGAATAATTGTTCCCTTATGTTGGGAAGTGAAAGAGGTATGAAATTACTATGTATTTACTCATTCTTTTACCATAGATATACTCATGTTTGCCTTGGAAAGGTAATTTATCATAATAATTACAATAGAATTGGAAAAGGTTTATGTTTAGTACAAAAATATGACTGAAGGTTACTTTTTGATTGAAAAACAGGAATTCGAAGAGGTGAACAGTTGTACCAAAGGTGGAGTTGAGAATAATCTAACTGTTGCTACATCAGCATTGAACCATATCCAGCCAAAGGAAAGGAAATCTGAACGAATAGCCCAGAAAAGGCAAGGGACAGCTCGGCCTCAGTCAGAGTAAACAGGATGATGACTAAACGAAGAGGAGTGAATCCCTCAGGATCTTTCGATCCCGAGGGATCTTTGTTCAAACTCATCTTATTTCTTGATTGGTCCATTGAGATTTGATATATAAAGCCATGTCCTTTAGTGACAAAGGGACGGTTGTTGTTGAAGTCCCTGAGTTAGTCGAAATACTTTACATTTAAACATTTCATCTGTAATATAATGTTTTATTGACTCTCGGCCTTGAGAGAAACTTCTCTGTAATGCTTTATGTTGGTTTAATATAAGACACGCATTTCATCTACCTTCTACAGTTCTGAATTAGCCCAGTAGTATTTCACTGGCGCTAAGGGCCCGACTCTGGTGGAATCACTTTGTTGTTTGTATTTTAATCCTTGTTTACTGTCATGTGAAGTGTGTTTAATGTTTGTTTCAATTATAGAACTGGTTTATTGTCGTTAAATCAAATACAGAGTCATTGCTATTTCATCCTTTATAAGAAGCACGTTCATTGTTCGATTACCTTGTTAATATCATTGATGTTCTATATCTGATTTGAGTTGTTGTTCCATTAGTTTATGATTTGTTACAATCGATTGTTGCGTGGTAAGTGACTGTCGACAGGATTGAAGCATAGAAATCTAGTTTGCTTTATTATGTTAGAATCGTAATTTCTGTTCATTTCATGTTGATGTTCCATTTCTGTTCATTGCTTATTCATAGTCTTTGATTAGCAAACAGATGAGTTATAGTTACATGTTGTTGTTCCTTTCCAGTTTGCGTTTCTTTTAAGTTGCTTTCATTGAATCTTCTTTCGTTTCAATTGCTTTAAGATCTCCGACTGTAGAGGATAGAGGCTATTGCTTCCAAGTCCCCAGATTTTTCATCTTGCATCGATTTCTATGGGAAAGAGTTACTGCTACTACATCCCTGATCGATGTTTTGCAAGGTTGATGTAGTTTAATCTTTCCATTCATGTCACTGTAATTAGGTTTCTTTACAAGCATTTGTTACTTTTTCATTTTTTATTCTATACTACATCTTCACAGTATTTCTCTTAGATCATTGCAGCGTCAGAAAAAGTACACTCTTGAAATAAAAATTCGCTCTCGGATTGATGATTAATGTAGGATAATTAGGTGTTCAAAAGATACCTTTTTATGACTCAACATTTTGGCGTCGTTTCCAGGGAGAGTGTTTGCCCTTTTAAAGGAGTAATGCACAGCTGATTTTCTTCTACTTGCGGAGAATTGGGTATTAAAGATGGAAGGTAAGAACTTGTGCATTGGGCAAGAAACAAACTTGCTCGCAACTTGCTTCACAGCAGAATTAGGTAAGCTTATTTCTTTAGGTAGGAATGAAGGTTTGTTTCTTTTAATGAATAAACCAACTAAGCGAAACAAAATTCCTCCTAAAACTGAAAAACCTAAGGGACCGGTGACCCTTGGGCACACAACTTTTATTGACGAAATCCTTAAAAGAACTGAATCTCAGCCATCAGTAGGATTTAAAAGAACTACTTCTAGACAGCCTGCTAGTTCCCTTCAGGCTACAGAGTCACCATCTGAAGCCTTTGCTGAGATACACAGTCAAACAGAGGGAATTGAGCAGGATTCCCAAGAAATTGAGAATCCTTGCATAAGTTTCTTTCAAGAAGGGAACTCTAGCAATCTCCGATAAGGAGAAGGGGAAACGAGAGAAACCAGAGACTCAAAATCTCCTATTGAAACTGCCAAAACAATAAGCAGCCTAGATAAGGGAAGTGTTGTTCAAATTATTCAGAACCAAGGTCCTGAATCGCCTCAAACAATAGGTCAACAGGAAATACTTATTATCCCAGACAAAGGGAGAACTGTCAAAGCTATTCCTGCCCTTGCTCGTCAACCTAGAAATTCCTTAGAAATCCCAGAAGGATATTGGCATATCTTCGATCAAATGGCTCAGAACCAAAATCAGAATCAGCAGGCACACTAGCAAACCTCTACGCTGCAATATCCTATAGTAGATACTGCAGTCAATGCACCCATGAAAGTTATCCCCCTTCAACATATTCCCACATTTCATGGCTTAACATCAGAGGACCCAGATGCGTTTTTTTTTTAATTTGATGTGTTGTGCAGAGGATACAATTACACCACCGATGCCCAAAAACTAAAACTATTCCCTTCTACATTAAAAGGGGCAGCCTTATGATGGTTTATGGGATTAGGTGGGGGTGTCATAACTGATTGGGATCATATGAAGGCTGCATTTTTAAAGAAGTATCAATATTATTGCAGGTCTTTGGAATTAAAAGATGAAATATTCCAAATGACAGCAAAACCAAATGAAACCTTGGAAGAGTATGTGGAACAGTTCCAATACAATCTTCAGAGATCCCCTTATGCATCTTTACTCTTACCTGATAATGTTTTGAAAACCACATTAATTAGGGGAATGAAAGATCAATGGGTTGAAACATTGAATATTATGGGAAAAGGTGATATATATCAGGAAAGTTATCCTAACATCATTGATTTGTGTATCAGGTGTTTGAGGGGCAATACAAGGTTGAAATCAGCAGAACGTGATATAATTACAAGGGAAAATAAGACCTCGAATGAAGGTGTGACTCGTGCAGAGATTGGAAATCTCCTAGAAGACTTTAAGACAGAAATACTTGGGACTCTAACAATGCAGTTTGATATTATGCAAGCCAAACAGAAACAGGAAGAAGCAGAGCGAAACTTGGCAATATTCTTTCCCAAATGTAGAAAGAAACACAGTCACAAAGAATGCGCATTGGATGTGATTAAAGTCTGCGCCATTTGCACGAAATATCACCCTACAGAGGGATGCCCTTCGCTTCCTGGCCTAAAAGCAGTTTATAAGGAGGAAGAAGAAGAATCAGAGGTGCTATGTCTGCTTAATCAGCGCCAACAATGGCATCCACGACCATCAGGTATGCCAAATGACCCATTTTATTTTCAGCCTCCTCAGTATAATGCTCAACAATATAGTGGAATGTGGTAGAATCAACCACCTTTCCCTAATTGGTCACAACAGCCATTTCCTCCCACATCTTGGGCAAATCAAACAAACCAAAATAATTGGCCTAGCTTTCCTTTCTACCCACCATTTTGGCCTACACAATGGTCCCCCTCTACTTCCCAGAGTCAGGCCTGGTAGTCAAACTAGAAAAAACCTACAAATCAGCTAGCCGGATCAATTCCTCTCTCTCAACCTACACTGCCAGCTCCTTATACAAACCCCCAGACCAACTTAAGACCACAACTCCCAGCCCAACCGAACCCAAACCCAAACAATGGGCCAGTTTAGTCTATCCAAATAATGGAATCCCCAGAAGTAGAAACTGAACTGAGGGAGTGCAATGATCTTCAATTAAGGTTTGGGCACATAGTGGAAACAGAGAGAAACAATGATGTCCACACTGAAGATCCGTTACCTGTAGAACAAACATTACAAATTGAGAAGGAAGTTCAACAACAAAATCAACAACGAAGTCAACAACAAGTAACAACTTCCTCTCCACCATTCACAAAACGATCAACTATACCTCGTCCATTAGAACAACCTAATTTTGATCTTCTGGGAGAATTAAAAAATTTATGTATAAAAATCCCTCTCCTCCAATCTATTCAAGACATTCCTATATATGAAAAAACCATTAAGGAATTATGCATAAAGAAGCCAAAGAGGAGAACGACAACCAATCCTATTGTCCAAATGGTCGGTACCTTATCTGACTTATTATCAGGAATGGAAACACCCATCAAATATGAAGACCCAGGAAATCTTATAGTGACAGTACAGATCAATGGGCAATCATTTCCAAATGCCTTAGTTGATTTGGGAGCAGCAATCAATATTTTGACGACCACCATTCTGTCAAAAACTTGGCATTACATCACTAGAACCAACAACAACCTTGTTGGAATTGGCTGACAGATCAGTAGTAAAACCAGAGGGTATACTACAAGATGTAATGGTATATGTAGATTCATGGGAATACCCTGCTGACTTCCTGGTTATCAATCCAAAGAATCGACTAGACGGACACCCGTTAATCTTAGGTATACCTTGGTTGGAAACTTCCGATGCTTATATTGGATGCCGACAAGGCAACATGACAATTAGAAGGGGAAATTATGTCAAGAATTTGGCCCTATATCCCCCGGCCCAGCCAAGTCTATCAATAATCAAAACAAGAAAACCGCTTGCATCATATCTTATGGAAAATATGAGATCACCTCTAACTATAGAAAACACTATTGATTTTAAAGATCAAATAGAGGATGATATCATTAACAATTTTATCAATAAATCAGAAACCAGATCTCATTTGCAATGTCACATGATCAAGGTAGCATTCGATAATAAAGAAGAAGAATATCCTTTCAAATATATTCTTGATCAAGCAGTACCTACTACTTCTGTGTACAATATCAAGGTTGTAGAAATTGAGCCTGGAAAAACTCTAAACATTAATAAAAATCTCACTGCTGAACAAGAAGAGAAATTGGTCCAATTATTACAAAAATACAAAGCAGCCTTTGCATGGGATTACCCCGACATGAAAGGAATTGATCCTCAATTGTGTACTCACCACATTTATATTGAAAAAGATGCAAGACCCATTCGCCAACCTCAAAGAAGACTAAATCCTCACCTTAAAGATATTGTGAAAGCTGAATTAAAAAAAACTATTGGATGTTAATTTCATCTACCCAATATTTGATAGCAAGTGGGTCTCTCCATTAGTGGTGGTACCAAAAAATAATGGGAAGTGGAGGATATGTGTAGATTACCGTGAACTTAATAAGGCAACACAAAAAGACCACTTTCCCCTTCCTTTCATTGACCAGGTGTTAGACACATTAGCACGGAAAAAATTCTTTTCTTTCCTTGATGGCTTCAGTGGGTACAATCAAATATAGATTGCCCCTGAAGACCAGGACAAAACTACTTTTACCTATCCATGGGGGACATTTGCCTACTGATTCCTGCCTTTTGGCCTATGCAATGCCCCTGCTACATTCCAAAGGGAAATTCTCATCATTTTTGCAGACTTAATAAATGAAGGTCTCGAAGTATATATGGATGATTTCACACCCTATGGGGATGACTTTGAGCCTGCATTGGAAAACCTATAAAAGGTATTGCAAAGATGTATTGACACTAGGCTTTGTTTAAGCCACGAAAAGTGTCTTATGATGATGACCAAAGGAGTTATCTTAGGGCATTATATTTCAGCAACTGGAATTCAAGTAGACCCAACTAAAATTCAAATAATCTTGTTAATTCCGACACCCACCACAAAAACAGAGGTACGTATCTTTCTTGGATTTTCTGGTTACTATAAAATATTTATAGAACATTATTCTCGAATAGCTGCACCTTTATATGCACTGACTAGAAATGTTGATTTCATTTGGACAGATAAATGTGAAAATGCCTTTAATGATCTGAAAAAGCTTGTTTCAATAGCCCCAGTGTTGAGGGACCCAAATTGGAATTTGTCGTTCCAAATTTCATCCGATGCCTCAGACACAGCAATTGGAGCAGTACTTGGGCAGTAGGAAGACAAGAAGCCATATGAAATTTACTATATTAGCAAAAATCTATCCCCTGCTGAATTAAATTATACTGTGACTGAGAAATAATTTTTAGCTGTAGTTCATGCTATAAACAAATTTGGACATTATATAATTGGGTATCCTGTAGTATTATATACTGATCACTCTACCATTAAATTTTTAGCAAATAAACTTGTTACAAATGGAAGAGTGACAAGATGGTTGATTTTAATGCAGGAATTCAATATCACAATCAGAGATCGACCTGGGAAAGAGAACCCTGTGGCTGACTTTCTGTCAAGAATGCCAAAGCCAACATATACAGAAGCAGTTGAAGACCACTTTCTGGATGAAAATCTCTTCGTTGTTACTATCAGAACACTGTGGTATGCTGATATAGCAAACTATTTGGCAACAGGTAAATTACCTAAACATCTATCCCAAGCAAATAATACACCATAGTACCCGCTTCTCCTGGATTGGAGGCTACCTATTTCATACAGGTGCAGATATGAAAATAAGGAGATGTGTTAGGGAGGATGAGGTATTTGACATCTTAAAAGCACACCATGATGGACAGTGTGGCAGACATTTTTAGATCGTAGAACTTCCCATAAAGTCTTACGAATAGGTTATTATTGGCCTATTATCTTTAAAGATGCTAAAAAATTCGTTCAGGCCTGTGATAGCTGCCAAAGGGCAGGTAGCCCTGGGCAGTCTGATGAAATGCCTTTGAACCCTCAACTAGTGATTGAACTATTTGAACGTTGGGCCCTTGACTTTGTTGGTCCTATTAGCCCCCCATCAAACCAAAAAAAATACATCCTAGTTGCAACTGAGTATGTCACCAAATGGGTTGAAGCAAAGGCTCTTTCAAAAGCTATAGAGGACTCTGTAATACAGTTTCTTTTCCAGATATTTGTGCACTATGGCCTCCCAAGGGACATAATCACATATGGAGGACCACAGTTTGTAGGTAATAAATTAGCTAAAACATTGCAAAACTACCACATTTAGCACAAGATTACAACTCCATATCACCCACAAGCCAATGGCCAAGTAGAGAGCACGAACAAAGTAATCGAATATATATTACCATGATCACTAGGAAAAATCAATAAACATGTCATAATAGGCTTTACCATGATGTCCACCCAATCACTAGGAAAAAACAAGCATGGATGCCACCATATTTCTCTACCTACACTCTAAGAAATTTTCTTGTCTCCTAGTCTCTCAAGCTTTACTGCAATCCACAGTCTGATCCATGGATTACTAGGGCCTAAACTGAGACACACTCTCCAGGATTTACTATATATCCCAACCTGAGATTCCTAGGCTTGATAGAGAGAAAACCACCTCTAGGATTTATCGTATATCTTGTCATTAATTGGTCGTGGATTCCTAGAACCATCAACGCAACAAACTATCCATATTTACTGCAACCCACATTCCAGTTCAAGGGTTACTAGGCCATGTGTTCTATCATTTCATAGATCCACCTCACTTACCTTCGAATCCATTTTTAAATCTAGCTCAACCAAAACATGAGAACCTCATCACACCATGGCTATCTAGAAATGACAAGGCTAGGATGAAAACAATGTCACACTTGGAAAAACCCATGCCATGAAAGAAAAGAACCACATGCAATACCATGCATGCCAAGTCTAGCAAGGAAATCACACATGCAAATCAATATCTGCAAAGAATCCTGATGTAACTGCTTCACCATGTTCATCCTTGTTTTCTCCTTCCTTCCTCATGTCTTCTCTATCTTTCTTGACCCAATGCCAAAGTGCTCCAAGAAATCTCAAGTGTTGAAGAGTGAGAGAGATATAGAATAATGAGAGAGCTCCAAAACTGAATTACAAAAGGTGCCAACTGATCCTCATAATCCTTTTTATTAATGATACCTCTATTTTCTTCATTTTCCACTATTATCCTTCATTTTCCTCCTCACATGCAACCTATGACCTTTCACCTCCATTTTTTCCTAATTTCCAATAATTTCATAAATAAATATGCCAAAATTTCCATTTTTCCTTTCCAAATACCTTTTCCATATTATTTTCCAATTTCCTTAGCCATATTAACCGAAATGAACACCCACTATGATGTTTTGACCAACATTCAACTTGGAATAAGAGTCCTGTCAATCGTGGTTATTATTTTTTCCTTTATTAGCTTTTATTACATGGAATTTTCACCAGGGCTGTTACAATACATGATTTGACTCTCACACATTTTCCTAGAAAGATTGTACCTTTCAAATGTTATCCAATATAAGTAAGATGAATTTCACACCTACCTCTTACATGCAAATAGTCAAGCCATACTTTATTATTCAAGGACTAGACTTTAATAAGTAAAAGAGGCATTATATGAATAATAATAATAAAATAATCTTGGCATGTAATTTATTCATTTGACCCACGCCCTTCTCTTGTGGAATCATAGCCCCCAAAATCATCATGCATCTTGTATCTCATTCAATGACTTATTTATTAATAATTTCAATCTACAAAATGCCCTAGACCATATTGATCAATGCAAGCCCCAACCCATAATAAATTGGCTCCTCGGTCCAACCATATTTGCATAGTAAAATTTCAAGGATTAAAAGTGAAAATGTTACATAAATAAACAATTGTTAATGAGTGAATAGATGGATATGTAGACACATTTAAGCACATGGACACCTATAAACCATATGGAAGGACCAAAAGTCCATACAATAGTAATATCTAACTTAACATGGTTCTTTACTATCTTCTTTACAATTGGAAAATGGCCCATATAATTTACCTTAATTTTAAATCAATTTAACATAATTATTTTCTTTATTTTCTACAATTAAAAATGTTCCATATAATTAAACTTAATTTTAAGTATTTTCCTTCAAATTATCTTTAGATTATAACAACATAGTTTGTCTTTAGCTCACTATTTTTATTTCAAACTATGTACTTCTTTAAGTAATTGGTAATTTTTTTCCTTCAATAATAGTACTTTTTCTAGTACTATGCACATTCCAATATTCATAAATTTTTGGTATATCTGGCCTATGAGCTTAGTCTAACTAATATACTAAATGACCTTTTGGCTAAAATTTAGCAATATAATTTCTAGCGAGATTGTAATTTATTCTTGTATTTCAATGCCATGAAAAAATCGTAAGGCACTCGATCTTTGGAAATTAAACAACTTTAACTTATGATTTTTAAAAATATATATCGGATTCTGAACAAAATTGACTAGAAAAAATGCTCAGAAAGGGCCATTTTGTCTATTAGTTCGACTATGTGTGTGTGTGTGTAGGTGTAGTCTATCTTATAGAGGAAATGAATTTTTCACTAAAATCAGAGAATACAATTTCAAGAAAAAATGTAAATTTTTGTTTTTAACAACTTAAAATCGAAGGTTTTAGAAATCTCTGCAAACTTTTGGTTAAAATTAACCAAAAAAAATTCCTTGAAAAGGGTCATTTCATTTATTAATTATGCTACATCACACACACACATACACACACACACACACATATATATATATATGGAAATAAAAAAGTAAAGATACAGATAAGAAACAAAACCCTAATGATATAAATAGAAGTAGCTAAGGAAGAGGGAGCAGCGCTACCTCTATCTTAGTCTCAATAGAAATATGCAAAGATTGATGAGGTCTTTAGAAGAGTGCTAAACTCTGAGAGGGAGTTGTTGTATAATGGGAGATAGATTATTTCTTTGAAAATCAAAGGCTGCGATAAAAAAATCCGAGGAAAAGAATGACATAAAATCAACATGAAAGGTAGTTTACGTAAAATAAATTGATTTTCAAATTGAAACTAAAAATATGACAAACATATGTGTTGTGATTGTGATGTGGATTTAGAACTTATTTTGACAATTTTTGAAAACATGTAAATATCATCATTATAAAATCTTAAATCTATGTATCTTTAGATCAATTATTATATTTTATCTTAATATGTATGATGAAACTCACTCTTATATCTATTCTTAGATAAGATATATAATCAAACTAATTTTCTCTTAGATTTGTACTTAGATCAATAGACAATGAAACTCACAATTCCAACCCACATGTTAGTTGAGCTTGGATTTCCTTTAAAAGAATGTAGTTCTCTCCAACAACTCCCACCTTCTACCCCTCCCAATAAATATCAAACCACACATAACTTAAAAATTGAGCATAGTACAAGCTCTATTATTTAATCAAACAAATAGAGTTACATATATACATGAGGTACAATCTCAAAATAGAGAAGCTATCTTAGACGCATAATAATTTGGCTGAGAGAATATCTCAACCTCACACCAAACTGGGAACTAACCTATAGAATAGGAATAGACTCGATACATAGAGAGAACCACAACTGAAGACAAGTAGGAATTACATATTCCAACACTCCCCCTTAATGGCTACTTGTCTCAATATCTATTTTCAAAGTCTACAACTGGTCCTGTTTGGTAATTACACTGGTCCTGTTTGGTAATTACACTGGTTCTATTTGGTAATTACACTTTGTATCTTGCTCATGTTGATGTCCATATAAAGGAACAATCATCTACCAAAATGCATGGGTTCCCAACCGCTGCAACCGCCAATCTAATAGGAATTCCTTCACATACATGGTTCATCCAACCTCTTGATTAACTCCCCCTTGATATAAAATTTCACCTTATGGAGTCTAACACCAATACGGCCCACCCAAGTGTATCCATCCCGCATGACACACTCTTCCAGGGTGTTAAAACTCTTTGATAGAGGGAACATATAACAAAGGCGTATGCATGCCTCTCTGGGTCTTACAGCACGTACAAACAATAAATGACATGTAGATTTTTTTCTAATTACAAACTGTGATTCATACTCTACCATGGTCATGAGTCTATTCCAAGAAACTCTCACAAAACAAACTCTCACAAACTTGAGTGTCTATCCTCCTTTTCCACTCACCATACCATTCACCTCCACAAACACCACACTATTCATATGCTGGAACACACAATTACTTTGGCTTTGTACTTTTGAGTTGTTGGCACCTTCATTTTACTTTGGCAAGCTGGTCTTGGTCTCCATGTTTTGCCTGTCATCAATTAGAGTTGCGAATTCTAATAGAATGACATCATATTGAGGTCGCAAATCTCAATATTTATACAAATTTCCAAGACTTGTCCACATTTACCCATACCAAATAAAAACAATACCAAATGAAAATATAAGCACAAGCGATAACCATGACAGTAATACAATATCCATGAAGAAAAAAACTGGCATGCAAATGTTCAACACATGGCCACGCCATTCACTGCTGCGGATAGACTGCCCTGAATTTCAGTTCACCAGAACACTGCCCACACTATTGTTGTGAGTAGATCCAAGATCATAGACTGCATGTTGTCTTTGATCTGATCCCTATAAGATCACTGACAACTGATAGCTCCATGTTGCTTCATGAACATGCACGAGCAACACCCTTTCACCTGCTTGCTAGTTCACATTACGAAAAGCAGTAATTCACCTCCACCACTCAGGCGCTCAGCCTTGAGGAGATACAATGTAGCCACCAAGGCTCAACTCAGCCACCAAGTCTGAACATAGCCACCAAGGCGCAACTCAGCCACAAAGGCTCACCACAACCACGAAGGCTCAACAGTGACAAATATTGGCTCTCAGCAGAGCGAGTCAGATCCATAAATCCATCGAATGACATTCGATCCACGCTTCCACTTACTCTACTTTATATCACTGTAAGAATATCCACGCATTATTATGGCCATATCTATGTAGAAACTTATCATGACTCTTAGGAATATTCCAGAAAAAACAACTTATAATTCACTCACACACATCTCCTCATGCAATATGGCACATAAAACAATGCTCCTCTTCCATTTGTATCACGCCTCCGTCAACCCATTTCTTTAAAAGAACACACAAAACATGACGGTGGTTTTATATATGAATGCAATTCAATCCACATGCAGAAAATGAGCTCTCCACTTTTCACAGATGGCCCTTCTGTCTAGTGCTCAAGCTGCAGTGCTACAACAATTAAGAAAAATAGATGGCTCTGGCAGCGTTAGGATGACTCACTGGTCCACGACTAATGCATTAGATACAACCTGTCTCTCGGTAAGATTCTTCACACAGGCTCTCGGCCTCTGCTCAGCCTTGGAAATCCATGACAAGAGTCTTTCAATAAATTTGGGAAGCCGCATTTGAATCCAACAACAACTTTGTGAGATTCGAGCTTGCAACCAATAGAAATGGCAGTAGAGGACTTCGTTCGCTAAATACAAGAGATTCCAACGAAGACTTTGCTCAAGACTATAATTTGTTCCGTTTTGGAGAATTCACATAGAAGAGGAGCTCAGACCTGCTACCACGTGAACGGAGAAAAAAGAGAAAAAGTTAATGAAGCCTCATGATTCGATCAAGCCTAGTGTACGAGGAAAGCGCAAGAGTTGTAGATCCTATCAATGGCTGTGTAGCAATAATCGATGATCTGCGCAAAAAATTAGAAGAAGTGAAATCGCAGCTGGCCTCCACACAAGCAGAGCTGGGTAATGTTACTTTGCAACATGAAAATTTGTAGAGTCTCATTACAGGGTGTAATGAAGGCTGGGATCCCAATTTTTACAGCAAATTAGCGCAAGAGATTCAAGATATGCAATATATTAAACTACCTGTTTTAGATATGATATCGTGTGTAGTCTGCAGTTACAGGGCGATCTTTATCTCAATCATGAATTCGTGACATCCAAAACCGATGATACCAACTTAAAATCTGATTGTGCACACCATGAATTCTTCTCCAAGAACATAGTCGCAAAAGAATAGTAGGCTCCACGGTGTGGCTTCCTCCAAGGATTTATGGTGTCTTGTTAGACATAAATTTACAGGCTGACATTCTCCAAAATAGAGACTCTTGACAAAACCGACAGCAATACTCTCACGACACTTGTCTCGAAGAGGTAATCGAATCGATCTCCTCCCCTCGTGCATGCATCTGCCACTGCATCATTGCTTCTGCCCTTTGTTGTATGTCATCTATTCTACAAACTAGGAATACACACTCATTACACACAAAAAAGAGCTCTCCATCTGCTATTACACCAATATTATCTCTGTGATCTGGCATACTTGGCTGCTCGAGTGCTTCAGAGTCTTCGCACCAATCCTACAACTCCTGGCCTATAGTATCCCAGAACTTCTTGCCACTGGAATCCGTTTGGTTCTTCCTCATTAATAGCATCGAGATCAACAAAATAAAGTTAAAAGACAAACCCAATCTCGCATCTACGTTGCTGGATGAGACACAGTCATTACTGTTTCCAACAAATTCCATAAGGAAATGAGCTCATATGAATCATACAGAGTGCTCTCGCATTCCCATTTAGCAACACTCTTCTTCTGACGGATCTGCTCACACATCCAAGCCCTCCACCACGACCCGCCAATCCATAACGCCAAGGGATCTTCCTGATCTCAACCTCTGTTTCAGACACAAACACCAGCGTAGTAGTTAAGTGCAGGCAGACCACTCAAATCCACCATGGGCATACCACCTCTGCCAATCCATCTGCTTAGACCATGTTTCATAGAATTACAGAGGTGATACACAACCTTCATAACCAATCTAAATCCTCTCCATACGACAATGTCACAGAATGCTGAGCGACCAACTCTCCAAATCTCGCTATAAAAAACAGTGAGGTATCAGCTTAGGGTAGATGAAAGATCAGAAATACTCGCACTAGCTCTAGGTATTCAACGCTCACCGCACCAATTTCGACTTTGCGGTCTCTAAGAACAGAGATATCCTTCTATGCAACTCCTCCTCGGGTCCAGCAACTAGATGCGACACACATGCCATTCAACCTTCCAAATGGACAATCAATACCAAAAACAACATCACATAATAATATTTTTATTTCCCTTGACCCACGAGGGGCCAAGGCCAGGCCCAAACGGACTCCGATACCAACTTAAAAACTAAGCGTACAAGCTCTATTATTTAATCAAAAAAATAGAGTTACATATATATATGAGGTACAGTCTCAAGATAGAGAAGCTATCTTAGATGTACAATAATTTGGTTGAGAGAATATCTCAACCTCACACCAAACTAGGAACTAATCTATATAATAGGAACAGACTCTATACATAGAGAGAACAAAAACTGAAGACAAGTAGAAATTACATATTCCAACAACACAAACCCACTAATATAAACTTCAGAGGTTCGATACAGTATTGAATCCCCTGAATCTGGTGCAATTCATGGAAATTACTAGATTAAGTATAGTGAATGGAATACATCAAAGAAACATAATGAATGGAAGGGTGACCAGTTATACTTTTACTTCGGTCTCTATATATCTTGTTTTTAATATGAAACTTGTGATACTCATACTCCAGTCTCTTCCTTACCTATTTTTAACTTAGTTGAGTGTTCAACAACAAACTAGTAGATGAAACATAATATTTCACAAAGCATAATGTTTTTCAATAAATTTAGATAAACCAACTGACCATTTGTTATAGCATCATTTCTCACCTTCATATGATTCATGATTGCTTTTATGGCTTTGGGCACCCATTCCTACAGACTTGGACAAATTCACTTAAAAACATTGTAAAAATCCCCATACGCGGTTATGCCCAGCTTTTTATGCGTGTATACGCGAGTCTACCTGCACTTTTCCGCATATTCCATTAAAATCATGAAAAAATATATAAAAATTCCCTATTTTCGGGCTGGGTTGATGGTTACTCAGGTAGTTCAACCACCCCAGCACGTGGCCAACTGTTTCCAACTGTTGAAACTACTTTGAGGGAGTATAAAAGCACCTCATGTGTATGGCCTAAGGGGGAGAGAGAGAATTTATTGATATTATACTCTGTTGGTATTCCCTATCCAAGTCTGATTCCCCGTGCCTCCTGCACTTTCCCGGTTCATTACAGGAAACCCTTGTTTCCTTGAGATGCTCATCCCCTTATATGTCATCTCGCATGCACCAGTTTGGAAAGAATCTTAGTGAGGCAAGGGCGGCACGGATCCGGACGACGGTCTGCTCGAAGATCGTGGAAGGATTCAGGTGATCTCTCCACTCGTTATTTTGTACATGCTATTTATAATACAAAAGTACCATCTTGTTCCCGAAATATACGTGTTAGTGTCTGCTTACATATATGAGAAAATTGTTATTTAAGCATTCATTATGATTTATCTAATGTTTCTTATGGATTTCACTAACATTTAGAGTAGATATATGCTGTACAACCAGTTCTTCGTGCTTGTTTCTTCTTGTCTTTCAGGTTAAGAAGGAAGGACGGTTGCTGGGGGTTTGGACCCCGCGGGATCTGCTTCAACCGTAGGACCTACGGGTAACTTCCTCGATCTACTCTATTTAGTTTTCATGAACATGTATGGTTGTGTGAGTCCTTCTTAAGTAGCATGCCCCTGCTCTGTGGAGGTTGTAACCCAACGAACCTCTAGGGTGATATTCCCCGAAACAGAACTGGCGACTCCGCTGAGGACCACATTCTTGTGACTCCCCTGTTGGGTGGTTTCAGCTGTTTGATAGGTTGCCGACAGTTTTAACTTTCATTTGCAGTCCAGTTTACTATTTCTCAGTCAGTCTGAAGTCCTGGTTTCTTATCCAGGCTTGATCCTTTTTGTTTTTTCACTATTTACCTTTGTATATGCTCTTTTTTCTGCACACAGTTGCGTATACACGCAAGTTTTTCTAAAGGGATTCGCGTATACGCGAGTTTCCTTTAGCACAGTCGCATATACACGTTGGTTGCTAAACTGTGAAGTAGCGTATACCTAGGCAGATTTTGAATTTTTGGATTTCTTGACTTTTCAGTCCTTTCTATCTGTGGAGACTTGTTCCTACAGTGTCTTTGTACTCTCTGGATTGTGAAGGAAGTGTTTTTTGGTCTTTTCTCTCTTTCGTTTGATTGAAAACTAGTCTTTTTGGCAAAGTGTTGTTTCTGGTGCTGGCACTTGTGGTTTGAGTACCAAGATCGCTTTCTGAGCATTCTTGGCTGTTCTGCTTCATCAGAATAGAGAGCTCCTGCTCACTTACTCTTTCCTATCTTTGTGATTTGCTTGGCACTATGATTTTTGCCCTTTTCTTGATTGGTTTTCTTGAGTTCAATAGGCTAGGTCTTGTTGCAACTTTTGAAGAGTTTTTCTTGCTTCTTTGAAGTTTTGTTTGCGGCAAGGTTTCACTATTATTTTAGGCTGAGTGGCTAAGTTTTCTTGTCTTTTTTTGCTCACATTGATATTGCTACGAGTTAGCCTTATAAGATTTGGAGCATTATTGAAGTTTGTGCTTGGAATTCAGTATTGTTTTCCTTGAAATTTTATAGTTTTACTTGGTCTTTTCGAGCTCTTTTATAAAACACAAAAGCTCAAAAAACATTTGCTTTGTTGTTTGCTTTTGTTTTTGCATTTTTTTTTCGTTTCTTTGTATCTTTTGAAGCTTTGGTGAGGTTTCTTGCTTTTAGTTTTTGGCTTGATTTTGGGGAGGGGTTGTCATTGATTTCTTCCTCTTGTTTTTAAGTGTTTTTGGTGTCTTCATTTTAAGAGTTCTTGATTTCGAGAACTAGCTTTCTGGACAACCAAGAAGAGTTAAAACTGAAGGAATTTTTGGGAAATTTCACTCTGCTTTAGGAGATTTTGCATCTTAGGATTTGCATGCTTGTAGTGATTTTCATCAGGTGCGCTTCAGCATTTAGTCAGTTTCATAGTTTTTGTGAGTGTGAGTTTGTTATTTGAAAAGAAAAAAGAAAATTTTTATTCTCGTCGAACCTGTATAGAGATTGCTTTTCATCGAAAGACAATAACTGCATTTGCATGTAGTTAGGTTTTTATTAATTTCTTTCTGCGTCACAACACCATAAGTTTCATCTCCATATCCTTGTGACTTAACATAACAGCCCATTAAAATAAGCGATATAATTTAAAATCAACTAGCAAGTTTTCTAAGTGTCATACACCAAATAGCTAGGTTGTAGGGCCTTGGAATAGGTGAGTGGAGAGTTAACTCTCCAAGACCGCTCCAAGAAAAACATAGAAGTTGATTGGTAGGCAAATCAACTCCGTTAGGTGGACGGGAAAGCTCTACTCAGAGAGCCAGCGAGGAAGTGAGAGGAGCGAGAGAGGGATACCCCCTCTCTAATTAGTTGAATCTGACCTCAAGACCGTTCCGCCCGGCTTCTGACACGGATTGATACCCATAGTTGCCACTCCTAGGTTCCACACAGGTGACTGCGAGGGGGAATACCCATGGTACCTGAGGCAGACGTCGCATCACTTTCAGCAGTACTTCTGGGGGGTGCCCTTGCGAAGCAGGTGTGAACGGCAAGGAAATTATCGTTAGGAAGGTCGGCGTAGCCATTTCGATACCTTTTGGATTTCTGGGCCCTAATCATCCCAGACTGCTTTCGGGAGGTCCTATATTTCGCTTTCCTGTATTTTGGTGTCCGGTCCTCATCACCCGGAGCGGAAATACTTGGAGGCTGTTTGCTTGATTTTATCTCAGGGATTTTTCTTATAGTGAGTGCTCTTTGCTCCTAGCTTGCTTAGCTTTTCACTTTTTGAGTCTAATTTAAAATCTATAAAAGTGGCTGATCAAGCGCCTCGTCGTTCGAGGAGAATCCGGGGGTTATCTCCCGAGAGTCCAGAGCCTTCTTCGAGAAGGCGTAGGAGTGATTTAGCAGGTGGTTACCACCCTGTGGCGTCTGACGTAGTGGAGAGAGATCCTCCACAAAGGTCTGAAGGTTTCATAGCTGATTCTGGTGTCGGTTCCGAGAGGAGCGTTCCGCTCACCTCGCGAGTTTTGTTTCCTCGGGAAGAAGATTTTCAAATCGAAGACGTACCTGAACCTCCTACGTCAGGTCCATCTCCTCTTCCTCCTGATTATCCGTTCGTTGTTCAATACATCGGACCTGAGTCGGAGAGACCGGAAGATCTTCCGTATCATTCTTACCTTTCGATGGCCACAATTGGGAACGCAACTTCTGCTGTGAGTGCTGCAGGCATTCAGACTCCTATTTCTGTTGAAGCAGGGGGCACTGTTGCTTCATCTTTGATTGCTTCTAGTGCTGTTGTGTTTGGCTCTAGTTTCACCCAAGCACATGTTTCTCATTATGGTCCCTTCTGTTCAGGGATGCCCTCTAGTGGGAATCCCTCTTTTTCCTTTTCCATATGCTTGTTTGGATCTACACCCACACCCATGTCTTCCATGGCTGGTGGATCGGCTTCGTTTCGGGTCCCCTTTGGGGCTGGACACATTCCTAGTTTGAATCATATTTGAGGGTCCTTTCGTTTTACGTCTGACCCGAGTTTTCAATAACCCATGATGCGAGGGCAAAGTTCGACTGCACACGAGGATGGAACCACAGCCAGTATTCCTCTGACGGGAAGGGAATCAGTTTTACGCAGGTCATCAAGGGAATACTTCTTTCCCTTTTTCGAGTGCTTATCAGACCTTTTCTCCTCTGTCTAATGCCTGGAACCCCTATCAGGGGCTCTCCTCTTCATTTCATACTTCAGCGGGGGGAACTAGTCTGGGCTTTGGTAACTCTGCATTGGGAGGAGGTTCTTCTCCTTTTTCTATGAGTCCTTTCTGGCAACCTGGTGCCTCATCAAATCCAGGGTATTCTTTTCAGAGTGTTGGGAATCCATCCCATCAAGGATGGAATCCTTAGGCTCTGCCTCGCTTACCTTTTCTGGCAATGTTAAACTTGCCAGATCTTTTGAAGTTGACTAATGATCCGATTCGTTATGGTTCGGGGTGGCCTCCGGTTCCCACCAAACTTCCTTCAGACATTCCAAAGTTTGAAGGTAAGAATGGAGAAGATCCGGCTGACCACATTACCACTTTCCATTTATGGTGTTCTTCAAACTCCCTGATTGATGATTCGATTAGGTTGAGATTATTTCAACGCACCCTAACTGGAAACGCCGCCAAATGGTATATTGAGCTAACTGGGGGAAGTTTTTCTACATTTGGAGAACTGGTTGTTACATTTCGGAACCATTTTCAGTTGCCCGTCCGATATGATGCTGGGACTGAACTCCTAACCAATTTTAAGCAGGATGAGGCAACCCACATTTCTGATCACATTCAGGAATGGAGGAGAAGGAAGAGGCTTATCAAAGCTCATATTCCAGGTGAATTCCTTTTGGAGTGGTTTCTCAAATCCCTGCAGTCATATATTTCGAAGGATGTATCCCTTTCTGGGGTATTTTCCAAGGAGCAGGCCATTTTTAGGGCCCAGCAGCTAGAATTGATTTATTCTCAGTCTGGGGTCCTCCATAAATATCTGCCCAATGCTCCTCGCTCCAAATTAGATTTATCGAAAACTAAGCCTGGTCCTCATGGTGACGGACTAGTTGGATCGATCAATAGTGGTGCAGCCAGCCTGCTTTCTCAATTGTAGCAGTTGTCTTTACAATCTGCTCCTTCTGGTCGGGCTGTGCCTGCTGAGTCATCACCTTCCCAGTCTTTGTCCATAAATGCTGTCCAAACTTCTGATCCCAAAGGAAATCAACAATCCGATGGGAAGAAGAAGGGACAAAATAACAAGAAGAAGGGCAAGAACGGGAAGGGTAATGCGAATAAAACCAACGAGCATGTTGGTGAGGGTCAAAAGGAGAAAAAGAAAGTGAAGTTTCCATGCAAGTTGTGTACTGGAGACCATCTCACACACCTTTGCCCTAAAATTCAGGATGCGCAGCGCTTGTTAGCCCAGCAGGGTTCTTCTAGTTCGCAGGCTGTGTTAACAAACCTTTTTCCCCAAGGGCAGCAATTAGTTGTTGGTGCGAACCAAAATCCTGGGGCTTCCTCTGGGGGCACCCAGGAAGGGGAAATTCCATCGAACATTTTCATGATGAGTGCTCACGCAGATATCGCTACGAGATCCCGTGATTATGGCGGAGAAGAGTCTTCGAAAGCTAAGGATACTCCTGATGCTACTGAGCCGCTTCACATTACGAAGCCTACTGTTGAGTCTATGCCTCGGATGCCCAAAGCATCTTCTAAGCGATCAACGATTAATCCGAATGCTAGGGCTGCCCAAAACTACTCGATTGTGGAAGATCTGGCGCAGAGTCCTTGTGCTATGTCAGCTTTAGAGGTACTCCAGTTTTGTCCGGCTCAGCGCAGTGCTTTGCTCACTGCCATTGGGGCGATTGATCCAAAAAATTCTCTTTTGATTACTTTTGATATGACTAATTTTAAGAAGAGACTTCCTCATCACATGGCTTTTCATATTAGATCATCGTACCGGAAGTGTAACATCTTTTGGACGGTTGTTGATGAGGGTGCTTCCACATGCGTAATGTCTCTCGCATGCTGGAAGACGCTTGGATCTCCCAAAGCTGTTCCATCTAGCACTGTTATTACTGCGTTCGATGGTGATTCTCATAGACCCCATGGTATTGTCCTAGCTTTGCCCATCTGTGTTGGGGGAAAAACTGTCAATATAGAGGTTGAGGTAGTGGATGCAAGCTTGGACTACAACCTTCTGTTGGGGAGAAACTGGATTTATGAGATGGATGCCATTGCATCCTCATTATTTCGAATTGTATGTTTCCCCCACGAAGGGAGGATTGTTACAGTGGATCAACTGGACTGTCCTTAGATAGACCCGAATGCGTCTTCTGACTCATCTGTTCCAAAGTTGGATAATACTAAGGCGCCTGTTGAGAATTTAGGAGTTGGAATGTATTCTTCCTTGATGGGTACTTTCGATATTCCTCCTCCTACGGTTCATATTAATGCTATTTCATCCTCCAAGGATCCTCTTTGAAGAGAGTTCTTTAGAACTCATTATTTTTCGGACCCTTGGACCTTACCTTCCCCTACTTCCACATTAGCGGAAGGTCAAGTGGGTGGAATGGAATTTCCGATTTCTGTAGCTGAGATTGCTTATCAGTCTATTGTTGACTCTGCAGAATCCATTCCAGCTCCTCTTTCGCCGGAAGAGTTGGATGGAGATGTGGCTCCGGCTTGGACGCTTAGTTCTTCTTCGGCCCAAGATTGCCTTGATACCACTCTTCCATCTGAAGAGGCCATCCTGGAAGCCATGACTGGTATAGATAGACCGTGGGATGATTTGCATCATCGGTCTTACTTCTTACCTGACTTGAGCGAAGTTGAAACAAGTTTTCCAAGTCCTCAGTCTCCTGGTCCTGTTCACCCAGTCTTGAGCCCTCTAGCACCAACACATGTTTATGCTGAAGGGAACATGGTTGTGATTTCTCCTACTATCCTGGTGAACATTTCCAGGGATCCCAATATTATCGAGAATGTCTTCGTTGGAGCTGAATGTTCCCGTGAAGAGATTCAAATTTACACCGAGCTCTTTAAAGAGTATAGGGATGTATTCACTTGGTCTTATGAGGAAATTTCTGGCATAGACCCATCTATTTTCTAGCATGAGATCAAGAAGTATGAAAACGCTAAGCCGGTCAGGCAAAAACTTCGTTCGGTCAATCCTAGAAAGGCAGCAGCTATCAAAGCTGAAGTTGAGAAGCTGCTTAAGGCGGGATTCATTTTCCCAGTTCCTCTGACTGAATGGGTTTCAAACCCCGTTCTCGTAGATAAAAAGCAAGGAACGATTCGAGTATGCATCGATTTCAGAGACCTAAATAAAGCATGTCTTAAAGATAATTACCCCACACCATTTATCGATCAGATCATTGACGAGTGTGCGGGTAAGGATATTTTTTCCTTCATGGACGGTTTCTTCGGATATAATCAAATTACTATCCGTCCTGAAGATCAACATAAGACTGCCTTTATTTGTCCCTGGGGTACGTTTGCATACAAGAAGATGCCTTTTGGTCTTAAAAATGCTGGGGCTACCTTTTAGCGGGCCATGTCTTATGCCTTTCATGACATCAAAAATATTATCGAGGCATACTTAGATGATTTAGCTGCTCATTCTCGAAAGAGGATGGATCATCCTGGTCACCTCCGGCAAATATTTGAACGATGTCGGTTCTATAAGATTAGATTGAATCCGAACAAGTGCGTTTTCGCGGTTACATCCGGTCGGCTATTGGGATTCATTGTGTCTAGTGAAGGGATAAGGGTAGATCCCTTCAAGGTTGAGGCAATACTTCGGTTGCCTCCCCCGTCCTCTATCCGTCAGCTTCAAAGTCTTCAAGGAAAGTCTAATTTTCTTCGGAGGTTTATCGTCAATTATGCTGAAGTTACAAAGGGATTAATGAGATTGTTGAAGAAGGGAGTTCCTTTTCTTTGGGACGACTGCGCTCAACGCTCATTCGATGCTTTGAAGAAAGCATTGACCTCTGCTCCTTTATTGAGTCCACCTGATTATAGCAGGGATTTCCTTTTGTATCTGGCAGCAACAGAATCTACCATTGGTATGGTTCTGGTTCAGGAGGATGATGCTCTTGCAGAGCATGTTATTTACTACCTTAGTCGAGGACTGGTAGGACCTGAACTCTGGTACACTCCGATAGTAAAATTAGCTTTAGCAGCAGTTCATGCTGTGCAGCGACTCCGGCATTACATTATTCTTCGCAAAACTTATGTTTTGGCAGCTGCCAATCCATTTCAATTTGTCCTCAATAGGCGAGCGATTGGGGGCAAATATAATAGATGGATTGTGATTTTACAGGAATTTGATCTTGAGTTCATGTCTACCAAATCCAAGAAATCATTAGTTTTCGCGGAATTGATCTCCGAGTTGCCCTGTGGGGAAGAGATGATCTATGATGAGTCCTTTCCGGACGAACACTTGTTTCTTATCTCTTCACAGGATCCTTGGTACGGGGATATCATTGTGTATCTCCAGACTGTGAAGTTTCCCTCTACTTTTTCGAAAGATGAGCGTCGTAAGTTGTGTCACTTGGCCAAGAATTATTTGATTATTGGTGATGCTTTATACCGTCGAGGGGTTGATTCAATCCTAAGACGCTGCTTAACTCTCGAAGAAGCTGAGGCTGTGCTCAATGATTCTCACAGTGGAGCTTGTGGGGGTCATTTATCCGGGCTTGCTACAGCCCAAAATATCTTGCGTGCCGAATACTTTTGGCCCTCGATTTTCAAAGATTGTATTGAATCCATTAAAAAGTGTCATCCGTGTCAAGTTTATACTCGAAAAATGCGCGCTCATCCAGCTCCGCTTTTTCCAATCATTACTGTCAGTCCCTTTACAAAGTGGGGTATTGATTATACTACTTGTAACCCGCCTTCGGCAAAAGGTCACAAGTACATTATTGTAGCAGTAGACTACTTTACAAAGTGGGTTGAGGCTATGCCTACTTTTGGGAACGATGGTGAGACTGCAGCTCTTTTTCTTTTCAACCAGGTTATCGCTCGTTTTGGTATTCCTAGATAGATTGTCACTGATCATGGCAGTCATTTTCAGAATAGTATGATGGCTGAGTTGGCTCTCAAATTGGGTTTCCGGCAGGAGCATTCATCTCCGTATTATCCTCAGGCCAATGGGCAAGTGGAAGCCGTGAATAAATCCTTGAAGACAATTCTTCAACGGACAATTGATAAAGCTAGATCCAACTGGCATATTATGCTATATCTTGCACTTTGGGCATACAGGACGTCAGTGAAAACTGCAACTGGCTTTACTCCGTGTCAGCTAGTGCACGGGGTGGAATCCGTATTTCCTATTGAATGCGAGATTCCTTCTCTTAAGTTAGCTGTTGAACTTCTTCCTGACACTTCTAGTCTGGCAGAACGGCTTCTTCATCTAGAACATCTCGATGAGCAGCGTCGGGATGCAGCCACGATGAATGAAGCGCATAAAAACCGAGTTAAAGTTCAGTACGATAAGGCGGTCAAACCTAGGGTTTTTTCGGAAGGTGACCTCGTTTTGGTCTATGCCCAGGAAAAAGATGCCCTGGGGGCAGGAAAGTTTAAGTCTATGTGGTATGGCCCCTATATCGTTAAAAAAGTCCTTAAGAAAGGAGCATATAGCTTGGTTGATTTTGAAGGGAACGAGTTGCCGAAGCCCCGAAATGGGCTCTATTTGAAGAAGTATTATGCCTAGGCTTCGGCCTGGCATCATGCTTTTGTATATAGTAGTTGTTTTTGATTTGTACATATCTGGTTGATTTTCGATCTTTGATGAGTTGGTGATGTTTTTTTATCTGCTTTGGCAGGTTGTTTTGGATGTCATGAGTCATTTTGGTTTCGCCGATGGTGCTAGTAGACACACCCGGAACTTAGCTTCCGTGGCTTGGGTGCTTCATTATCCTTCCAGTCAGCTGTTGGTATCAAGAGGGGTCTGCATTGGTCCTGCTTCCAATAATATAGTAGAATACACTGCAGTTGTTCATCTACTCTCGGAGGCAATATCTTTGGGTGTTGATTCGTTAATATTTTTCTTGGACTCTCAGCTGGTGGTGTCGCAGTTGAACAATACTTATCGGGTTCGAGATCCTTTTTTATTATGATTGTTCTTGAGGGTACGTTTGTTACAAAGGTCATTTCAATTTTTAACTTTCATTCATATTCCTCGAGCTGACAATTGGTTTGCTGACTCATTAGCTAATCAAGCATTGGATTGGCATATTAATCATTCCATACAATAAATTTAATCATCAAAAACATCATACATTTGATACATTTATCACATCACATCAAATATCGCTGTATATATATCATCAGAGTGTTCAAAACTTTACAAAATTTGGATCCATAAGGTCATACAAAACTTGGGCTTATGCCCCGATCACGTTCAGTCTCAAAAAAGAATATACAATCATCTAATACATAATATCTGTTTACTCCTGAGGTCCCTGCCCAGAAGTCGTGTTCCTATAGAACGTGACCGTGGTGGCAACTCGGCGGAATAATCGTACCCAGTCTCGGGGCACTCCTACCACCCGTCTCTGGATGGCTTCGGGCAGGTCTTCCACGACATCCATAGGTATTTGGCGGGTTAATCCCTCCAAGTTCCTCTGCACAGCCTGGAGCTTCCTGTCTGAATCCACTGTATCTGCTTCGCCCCTGCGACGCTTGTGGCGCGGGAGACCCTCAGGTCGAACTGGTCCAACATCTGTATCATGATCATGTTTACAATGTCAGTCATTATGAATCCAATCAAAAACATGTTTGTTTTTCATTTTTTTCATATATATTTGAAAAAATCCAAAAAAAATTTGCAAACTTACCGACTGTACCCCATGCTGTGCCTGGTGGAAGAACTAGATCTGGATCTCCATGAAAGTCCATCCAGGCATAGGGATAGTCGTCCACCGCGATGATTTTTTCTCCCCACCAAAGGAAGAACTCATCGTCCCATGTGGTCCGGGGTACTTCACTACCCCCCAATCTCTTCATCATGTCTGCCCAAAGGGCAATTCTTCGGTCCCGCGAGCTACTGATGGTAGAGATAACTCTGGGTCTCAATGTTGGTATCTTCTTGAAGAAGAAAGTTGTCAAAATTGTACCGTATCCAAAGTGTTTGGTCCTTTTTTGGCGGATTGAGGTCAACTGTTGCTTCATGTTTAGTAATAGGGCTGTGCACCAATCATACAAATGAGTCAAGCATTCTACTGCTATGCTCATTTGCATCCTGGACGCCTGATGTAGGGAGGCAGATCCTGCCACTCTGCCGATGGTGAAAAGGAGGATTTTCATGTGCAAATCCCGTAAATCTTTAATAGCAATCTGAGTTCCAACATTTTTGGAACCCTCTACGCAATACACGTGGACATAATCTTCCACGGTTAGCCCTCCCAGGGGCTTCCCGTGCAAGTCTACTGGTTCTCCCCTCCGGGAGAGTCCAGTGATAAAATATATGTCTTCCACTTCAATGCGTACTGGCATCTGATCTATAACGAAGCAATCTTGATCTGGTTCCCAATAATTGACGAGAATTTCTAGCAACCGAACATTTCTTTTCATATTTGGCATTTTGAAGAATTTGAACAATCTGCAATTTCGAAGTATATTTTGTGCTGCTCGATCTTGCATGACCTATTGATCAATTGCGCTATGTTCACGCTCTCTCCATGAGATTGTCATCCTGTCAAATTTCATTAAATCATGCATTAGCCACGCATTTTTAGTTTCAGACCTGCGCATACATGACTTTTTCTTTGCACAGTCGCATGTATACGCGACTTTCATGTTATGAACCCACGTATGCGCAAGTCCGCAATTTTTAGCAAGGGTTTTAATGGTAAAATTCACTAAATTTTAAATTCTAAACAGACAAAATGATTTGCAAGGATGATTGAGGAGCCTACCTGAAAATTTGGTGCGATTCGACGGTCGGTTGTTCCTGATTTGACGAAAGAAGCTTTTTGCTCCAGAGCACTTTTTTCCAAATCAGCAATGCAATAATGAACCAAATATGAGGTGATTTGTCGATTTATGGCTAAAAAGTTGAAAATTTTCGCAAAAATTCGTTATGCTTAGTTTTTCGATCTATCTTAAGCTGCATAACTCGGATGCTTGGAAGTGCCCAGTTTGGTATGTTTTCAGGTACATTTTGACGATTTTGAGATTTTTCCTGGTTTTTGATCCATGATTACCGACTCGTCACAGCAGGTATATGATCTTCACTGGCATATAGGTTAGGGAAATCACTCTCCGTTGCATCTTGCATACTAGCCTCCATACTGATCACTTGCCTTAGGGTCGATCCCATCAGGTCATGACTATTACACCCATTTCACTCGCCGATTATTCAATCATGACTTGGTGGCAGAGCCTTCCTTTACATGGGCTTCCTAGTTAGTTCCTCGCTATCACTTGTTGCCCATGCTGCGTTTTATGTAGGCTCGGGAGTCCTCTTTAGTCCCGCCATGACTTATGTGTTGAAGCTTCATTCTTCTTCTTCTTCACTATCATTTTTTCTGGCTATTACCCTAGAGGCTCCCTGGTGTTGTTGAGTTGTATTACTACATTGCATATTGGCTACTTGTTTATCCTGGCCTTTAGCCGGCTTCATTTTGGACTCGATGTTTAAGCCAACTTTTGACCTTGACTGTCTGTACAAGTTAACCATTGCATGCACTTAGCTATCGCAACTTGACACCCTTTTACCCATGGATGGAACATTCCTCTGAGTATCGCTTACCAGTTTCCGCCACCTTGCATTGAGCATAGGATCGTTCCAATCCCAGGAACTAGTGCATCTGTTTCTTGATACTCGTTCTATTCATTGTACCATAGCATTCTTTTATTATTTTTCAGGCTTATTATATGAAAAAGAAAAAAAAATCAAATATAAAAAAAGAGCGGGAACGGGATGTAACTTCATTATTTGATGGCAGTACAGTGTCAGTTTGTCTCCCTTGAACAAAGCATATACACTTATATATTTCCTACATTTGGGATGGTTTTAGTTTTGACCTAGGTTCAGCCTTTACCTTGTTTCACTTGTCAGTCCACCCCCGGTTGGTTATCTCTTCCAATCATATGGAGAGTTTGTTCTGCCTCCTGCATAACAGACTTATACAGTGTCACTTTTTACTGCCATGGTCATCACGAGTCGTGCTTTTGTTCAAGGGAAGTTTAGCCTGAGTCGGCCATTCTACGGTGTCTCTTGACTCATTATTCAGTCAGCCTTCCCAGTCTTGTCAGTATCATGTTCTATCACATCAGATGTTTTGGTCTTCTGCTCGTGCTGGTTTGAGAAGGTCTCCATTGACTTCTTGCCGGCGGGTTTGTCTCTTATCGACTTCGACACATTGCTCTGAGAGCAAGCCTAGAGCCGCACCTTGGGCCTATTTCCATCATTGATAGGTGACCTCGTGCTCAGCATTTGATCATCATCATGGGTCTTTGATTGAGTGGTTTCCCCTGTGTTCGACGTCAGCACACATTATCACACTTGGGATTCGTGCAGTACCTTGATTTCCATTTGACCCTATTGGTGGATTTCTCGCCTCTGTGTCAGCTTTCATTATTGGTTGGTTCAGAGGGTTTCTTCCGTGCACTAGCTTCATCTTGTGCATGTCGAAAACGTACTTCGGTTTTGGTTCCGTCACTCTACTTCGTTCGATTTCTTCCAAATCTTGGCCTGCGGGTTACACTCGCGCTGGACTGATGTGGGATGCCTTAATGCCTTCCTTCCAGCAGATCTTTTCCCATCGACTCCGACTCATTGCTCTGGGAATAAGGTCTAGAGTCTTTTTGTCAGTACCTTAGGGTTTGCAGTCATCAATGGTAGACTCTTCGCTATCGACAGTGGGGATTCATCATTTCCTCCTGATTGGTAGATTCTCTCAAGTGTTCGACTTCAACTCATTCATTCGCACTTGTTAGATTGTACTGGGGCACCTTGACGCTCATTCTCATTATTGGTGGGTTGTCTCGCGTTGGTTAACGGTATACATCATTGACCGGTAATACAACGATTTCTCACATGGTCAACTTCAGCTCATTTATTCCCATTGTGTAGAATTGTGCCATAGTGATCGGTGAAGACCTCGGGTTGCATCAGCATTTCTCGGTTCACTTTTGACAGTCCATTCAGTTTCTGCCAGTGATGTCGTCCACCTTTATATGTTGCAGTTCAGTACAGCAGCATCTTATATGTTGGCTCCCGAGTTGCGTGATTGTACCGTTTGTTCCACCTCTTATGATTCGGTACTTGGAGATTCAGTTACTTATATGATCAGACATCCAGTTGCACCATCTTTGATCAGCTTTCTATATGTGATACTTGGATATTGATTCAGACTTACACTTCCGGGCCATGCTCAGATGATTCATTGTGTACTTTCAGTTCAGCTATACTTGTATACATGTTGGATCTATTCACTACTTTCTATATGATGTATTTTTGGACTGAGCATGGGTATGCCCACCTCAGCATGAGTTGACTCTCTATTTTCTTTCATTGGTTTTTGGCAGGCTGAAATCTGGTGAAGTCCTCTCTTGTCCTTGCGAAGTTCTTTCTATGTGCATAATACATTTCGGCCATCATGTACCCCTTTTGACCTCATATATTAGGGGGCATCTATTATAGCATCATTTCTCACCTTCATATGATTCATGATTGCTTTTATGGCTTTGGGCACCCATTCCTACAGACTTGGACAAATTCACTTAAAAACAGTGTAAAAATCCCCATACGCGGTTATGCCCAGCTTTTTCTGCGTGTATACGCGAGTCTACCTGCCCTTTTCCGCGTATTCCATTAAAATCATGAAAAAATATATAAAAATTCCCTATTTTCGGGCTGGGTTGATGGTTACTCAGGTAGTTCAACCACCCCAGCACGTGGCCAACTGTTTCCAACTATTGAAACTACTTTGAGGGAGTATAAAAGCACCTCATGTGTATGGCCTAAGGGGGAGAGAGAGAATTTATTGATATTATACTCTGTTGGTATTCCCTATCCAAGTCTGATTCCCCGTGCCTCCTGCACTTTCCCGGTTCATTCCAGGAAACCCTTGTTTCCTTGAGATGCTCATCCCCTTATATGTCATCTCGCATGCACCAGTTTGGAAAGAATCTTAGCGAGGCAAGGGCGGGACAGATCCGGACGATGGTTTGCTCGAAGATCGTGGAAGGATTCAGGTGATCTCTCCACTCGTTATTTTTTACATGCTATTTATAATACAGAAGTACCATCTTGTTCCCGAAATATACGTGTTAGTGTCTGCTTACATATATGAGAAAATTGTTATTTAAGCATTCATTATGATTTATCTAATGTTTCTTATGGATTTCACTAACATTTAGAGTAGATATATGTTGTACAACCAGTTCTTCGTGCTTGTTTTTTCTTGTCTTTCAGGTTAAGAAGGAAGGACGGTTGCTGGGGGTTTGGACCCCGCGGGATTTACTTCAACCGTAGGACCTACAGGTAACTTCCTCAATCTATTCTATTTAGTTTTTCATGAACATGTATGGTTGTGTGAGTCCTTCTTAAGTAGCATGCCCCTACTCTGTGGAGGTTGTAACCCAACGAACCTCTAGGGTGATATTCCCCAAAACACCAATGGGTTTTCAATACATAGTATTCACCCGACCCGAAGGGGCCTTTGTCCTTTGTACACAGTCCTAATCCCATAGGCACCTTATCCTCATTACATATTATCCACCCAAGCCTAGAGTAGCCTTGTTCTATGTTATCACTATTTTATCATGTTGAAAGGAGAGTCGACTATTTTAACTAATTGTCGAGGCCCATCGTGCCTATCATACACCCAATCCTGGTTAAGTGTTGTCTCACTTTTATTATCAACCAAGAGGTATAACAAGTCATTGGCAAAGCTTAAGGGAGGCAAACTTGATTTGCACAAGTCAGATCCAAGTGAGAGGGCGAATCACGTTGAAATCAAAGGATTACCAATCAACCTTAGGTTGAGCCTTATTTCAATGTGAAACTGTAATGTGGCCAAGGCATGTCACAAATCCAAGTTTAATTCATTCCATTTTATCATCCCTCAACAAGAATGAATGGTATATATTGGCACGTAGACCCTAACACATCAAACCAATTTTTGGCATGTAAGGTCGGTCCACACCCTCGTGCTAGTGCAAAGTCAAATTTAGTACAATGTTGAAAGCATAAGTTTGCAAGGTTCATTGTGTAGGGCACCGATAATGGATTGGAGGAGACCTTGTTTGAGTCTCTCAGGTAACCAAGTAAGACCATTTTTTTATTATTACTGAAATTAATTATGTTAAATGTTTAACTAATTGACAAGATATATTTTGTACTGTCAGTGCCAAAATATGAGAATTTTATTCCATGTTCCCTGAAAAAGGGAATTTGGAAAATGGTTAATATCTATATATGGTTTTAAAGGGTTATTTTGAGATTTTGGGCCCATTAATGGTCGAAATTGGATTTCGAAAGCAGCACAATGAACAAGGATCAGAGGTGGATGCTATTGAAGGCATAAAAATTATTATTGATATATATTTGATGACCATCAGATCTTTTTCATGAGTTTGACGGTTTATAAGAAGGTTGCAGTAGTTTTGGATATATGGGAAAAACAAGTTCCAAGAAAGATTTTGCATTACAACAACATGTTATTTAATTTTAAAATGTATATTATCTGAAGAGAAGGTGGATCCAATTTGAAATATTTTGAAAATAGGTCTACAGGGATTTGAGGAAGGAGGTGGGCACCTCAAGTTAGGTTGGATCCTATTATAGGTTTGATCTTGGGCATCATCGAGGTTGGTGCCTCAATTAGGTTGGAGACTAGAGAAGGTTAGATTTTCTCATCATTAAGGTTGGTGCCTCAATAAATTTGGAGTCTAGAGCAAGTTGGAGATTTCCATTTTCGAGGTTGGTGCCTAAATTAGGTTAGAGCCTAGAGCAGGTTGGATCTTTCTTGTTATCAAGGTTGGTGCCTCAATCAGATTGTAACCTACAGTGAGTTGTTTCTTGCACAATTTAAGGTTGGTTCCTCAATTAGGTTGTAGCCATATGCAAGTAGCAACTTCCATATTTTAAGGGTGGATTCCTGCAAAAGGTCGATGCATACAAATCTATGTAATGAATTGAAGAATAGTAAGAATAATAATTTGTGGTTTTCTCCCATATGGGTTTCCATGTAAATTTTTGTGCCTCTCTTTTAGGATGTGATGGATATCGATGTCTTATTAATGTGATGATGGCTTGATGATGCATTAATTTATTTATTGATATGCTACAAATTTTTATGATGCATTGGTACATAAATTTTCAATGATGAAATTTGAGAAATGGTTAAATTTCTCTCACACTAATTCACCGCCCCTCTCAGTGTGATATTTGGTCCAACTGTATGCACTAAATATAATTTTTTGGTATGCCTTAAAATGCATATTTATTCTATATTTATTTCTTTACTTATTTGTTGTAGATGGTCGTCCTTCAAGTTCTCTAAATCTTTCCTACCTAGTGCATTCTCACTTTGCTCATTTATGCATTGACATTCTTTAATCCGAATATTTCCTATCCAAGTCCTACTTTACCATTACAGTAATTCCATCCAATATGCCCCATTGGTAGCTTACTTCACTTAGAAATTTGTGTCCCAATTTCATTCTATTAGAAGCTTTCAACACATTTTAATGTTTCTCATTTTTTTATTCCCTTTCCTTCATATTGCGGTCTCTCCAACCAACTTAACCACTTTCATCATGTCATCCTTTTCTAGTACCTCTAGTTGTCCATTGTATTTTCCCAATTATTGGATACTTTTATTCACTTAAATGTGTTGATTTTTGTGAAACCTTGTTTTTTCTACTCAATTCCACTCTACTCCCAGTGGACGTTGAAAATTAATGAATCTTCCTTCATCTATTATTTTGCACTATTTTCAGTTGCACCTTGCTTCCACTAGATACTATGATAATAGAAACCATTTTGTTTCTCTCACACTATTGAAGAGAACTAGTTTGTTTAGGAGTTGCAAACCCTTTTAAGAATCCCTTTACTTACACATAAAGGAGAATCACCCATCGTGCGAGTCATACATCACCTCATGAGATTCTTGCTCTCTTTTGTAAGAATCTGTACTTTCATTAATGCACTTCTAAATTCACAGCTAAGGAGTATTATTTATCTCAATGTGGGTGTTAATTCCATTCTTCACCTACTAGTTTGTTCCATTCTTGTTATTTTTTTAGTTGCACCTATTAATCAAGTGTGTTAGTCCCAATATTCATAACTTCTTTCTATATGGAAACACCTTCGTTACCTATCATCATTCAGTTATAGCCAATCCTTGAAATAAAAATGTAATAAAGCTTATATATCTTTATTCATAGCATCTTAGCATCTCAATAATAATCCCCTAACATAACACTCTATCCTTGGGGGTTCCCTTATTCATCAATAGTGCCCTATTATTAAAAAACTATCATTTTTTTCATTGTGAAGTGATTACACTTCCAAATGTGCCTTCATACCATTAGATAAGTAGTCTCTCAATATATATGCAACTTCCCCTACTCAATAATACCATTTTCCTTCTTTTTTTATTCCAATGATTGTCTTTTTGAGGAAATTTTTATTCATAGATACGTCATAATATCACCCACAAAATTTTCCCTTGGTGATACACATTCTATCACCCACAAGGTTACTAGTCCACCATGCACTAGATCCCTCAAGGGAAGAGTGATAGCTTGAGGAACTCCACATAAAAAGATAATCACACACCCTAATTCTCAACATAAACTAAGCCCCGGAATTTTTTTTTCTTGTTCTCTTTTTTCAACAACTAACTCACCTCTTATTTTCCATCTCCAACTTGTAAATATTTTCTAAACTCTCTGCTCAAATTTCCTTTTTACTTCCTTCATGCACGATTTGATTCACACATTTTCCTAGAAATTTTGTACCTATCCCATGCTATGACAAATCTCTAGAGGTGCAAACCTCCCTTTTTGAGTGAAAAACTTGAGGAAAGGTTTGAACTTCAAAATATTTGATCCCTCTCAGGGCTTGATAGATGTGGAGTATCTGTAGAGGTGAACCTCTTTTTTTAGTGCAAAACTTGAGGAAAGGTTTGAACCTCCAAATATTTGATCCCTCTCAAGGCTTAATAGATCCAAAGTTAAGATGGATCTAGGTTGGTTTTTTACCACATTTAGAAATAGATTCTTGAAATCACTTTGTTTTAGAGTCGGGCAAGGTTTCAGAAAAGGTGGAAATTAAATCATTCTAATTTTGTGTTAAGAGGGATTCATTACACATGATCACATCCATGGAGTCGAAGTAGATGAAAAAGGTAAAAACAAAAAGGTAGAACAAAAATAAAATGTAGGAGAAAATGAAATCAAACCTAAAAATCTATGCTTCCTCACAAATACAATTCTACATTTTATTTGTGTTAAATTTATATATTTAGGGAGAGAAGTGATTTTTTGATAGGGAAGACATTAGATTAATTAAATTAACTTTGAAATATCAGATGTCAAACATTACTTTTACATTTACATTTACTTGTTTACCTAAGATAGTCAATGCATGTAGTGTACTCAAATACAAACTTAGGAGATCCAAATTTATTAAATTTAATGATATTAATATTATAATATATTAATATGAATATTATAATTAATAATAATATGAATATTAATTTTTTAATATTAATATTAGGGTATTTGGCCCTTAGACTTCACCTAAATAAAACATCTTTTTCTGAGTGTTCGTAAATAAATATAAAGAGGAGTATGGAGTAAATATAAAAATAGGTTTTTTTTTTACCATACCTATGTGTACCTCTTTTATATTTATTTATTTACCATACTTATTTTATAAATGCAGTATTTGGCCATAGTATTTAGACAATGGTATTAATAATAATTTGTTCCATGGTATTTGACCTATAAGCTTCACCTAAATAAAACCTTATCTTTTAGTTTTCGTAAATATAAAAAGGTTTATGGAGTAAACATAAAAAGAAGTTTTATTTATTTACCATATCTCTATTCTGTTTATATTTTTATTTATTTACCATACCTCTATGTTACCATACCTCCAATTTATTTATATTTTTATTTATTTACCATACGTCTCAAGTAAGTATAAAAAGAGATTTTATTTTTTATTTACTATACCTCCCATTTATTTATATTTTTATTTATTACCATACCTCTTTTTTGAGTGTTCGTAAATATACTCCAGCATTTCAAATGTTTACTTACATTACATTTCTTACCTTACATTTCTCACATTACATCTACACGCCCTTTAGGACCAACAATACAAATAAACATTATATGAATACTAAAAAAATAGTCTTGGCATGTGATACGTGATCCGAATGGAAAATGATATATACCCATGGTATTCATCCACCCATGGTATTGTAAGTGGCATCCACCCATGGTATTCATTCACCCATGGTATTTACCCATGGTATTGTAAATGAGATCCACCCATGGTATTTACCCACCCATGGAATTTAGCTGTGGTATTGCAACAAAAAAAACACTATAAATAACAAGTCGCATTTTGTAAAATGACAGATTGAGCTTCTACAATTATTCTTCATTTTAATAAAAGTTTCTTTTTTCTTTTATTTACTGTGTGTTCTTCTCTCTTTTTTTCTAGCATTGTAATTTTGCATTCTTCTCTCTTTTTTTCTGGCATTGTAATTTTGCATTCTTCTCTCTTTTTTTCTGGAATTGTAATTTTGCAGATCTTGTCAGATTCATTTCAAAATTTTAGATCTTGGGGGCCTCCCCCAAGATCCCCAAGATCTGGATAAATAAGGCATTTGGTAATTTCTTCAATGTGCCATTACCCTTCTCCTATAAATCATATCCAAGCAACATCATCTCCTGTAAATCATAGCCAAGCAACATCATCATCCATCTTGTATCTCATTCAATGATTTATTTTACCAGCATAGATCCATCTAAAGCACGGATCTAACATGAGCATAGAGGGATCAAATTTCTTTTGTTCAAACATATTTTAGAGTGCAAAAAATAATATGTAAGTTTTAAGTGTTTAAATTTAATTTTTGAATGTTATAAAGATTACATAAAATGTGTATTGAGCCATTTTATATTAACTCATGTTAAAATATTTTACTCATAACTCACATTGGATGTTTTATCTCTGTAAAATTATATATTTTATTACATAAAGAGTGAAAGTGAAATACCAACAATTGAGTTAATTATTTTGTTAATAGATTTTTAATTGTTTATTTATATGGTTATTTAATTTTTATTACACTTATCCCTCATACTCGATTGTAGAACCAACATAGATCCATCTAAAGCACTCATCTAACATGAACTTAGAGGGATCAAATTTCTTTTGTTACAAACATATTTTAGAGTGCAAAAATTAATATGTAATTTTTAAGTGTTTAAATTTCATTTTTGAATGTTATAAAGATTGCATAACATGTGTATTGAGCGATTTTATATTAACTCATGTTAAAATATTTTACTCATAACTCACACTGGATGTTTTATTTCTGTAAAATTATATATCTGTATTTTATTACTTGAAGAGTAAAACTGAAATATCAACAACTCGGTTAATTGTTTTGTTAATAGATTTTTAATTGTTTATTTATATGGTTATTTAATTTTTGTTTTTTTAATTTTTATTATTTTTTTAGGACTTGTCAATGTAATAAATGCCCTTAGACCATACCAACAACAATTTGGCTCCTCATTGTAACCATATTTGCATGATTACATTATAATTTGCAAACATGGATATGTAGACACATGTATGCATATGGATACCCATAAACCATATGGAAGGACCAAAAGTACATACAATAGTTGTATCTAACTTATGATATGGTTATGCACTCTCTTCAAGTAAAATTGTTATTTTTTGTTGTTTACATTAGATTTTTGAATTTATAAATGGATTCAAGGTCTTAGAAAACAATCCTCGGAGCATTCTAATTCTACATATTGAATAACTGAAAGTGAGAATTTCTAAAAATAGTAAAAAATTTTGGTCAAAATTAATTGAAAAAAATATCGTGAAAAAGTTCATTTAATCTAGACTATAGATATATAATATTATATATATATATAAGTATATAATATTATATATATAATGGCTGTTGTAGAAACCCCACCCCATAAAAATATATGCATATATAGGGTTTTTAAAACAATAATTTATTATTAAAAAATAAATATAAATATAAGAACAAAACCCTAATGATATAAATAGAAGTAACTAAGGAAGAGGGAGTAGAGGTACCTCGTATAGCATCAGCTTGGAAGGTAAGTTATGAAGTGGTCTCACTATCTTTTTTTGATGTGTTTGTTACCACCCTTTTGTTCCTTTTTGGTTCCACAGGCCTTCTATATAATTTGTGTTCTGGTTTATTGATGGATGTGGTTTAGTTTTGACTTCAGAATAGTGAGTTTCTTGGTTATATGTGTTGCTACTAGAATTTCTGGTTTCGGCAACAATAGGATATACTGCCTAACTTTATATTGAAGCTTGCATTTCTTTTAAAAAAATGTAGATTTGGCTAATAGCTTCCACCTTCTCCCCCTCCAATAAAGATTTGCACTGAGGTTCTACACAACACAATGAATGAAAATTACAAGTTTAATGAAGGTAATACACTGATATTTCAAATATCACTTTTTGATGGAATCATTAGTGCAAATCTAAGGCCAATTAATATTGATTCTTTTTCCTACTCAGCATCCTCTTCCTCCCGAGCCAACTTTTGGAAATCTTAGTGGACAAGCATTACCAAATTAAGGAAGATGATGTTGAGGAGTGTAAGAAAAAGGTTCAGCTGGATTTCCAAAAGTTAACTCTGGAGGAAGATGACTTTGAGCAGTGTAAGAAGAAGATTAGGCTTGATAAAGGTGTCAAAAAAATGGATCAGTGTTTATGATGCTCGGTGGCCAATGAAACAAAGGTATGTGTTTGGGACAAGGTTATTAGTATGGTTGATTAACAATACGGTGTTTTCATTTTTTTTACTTTGTTTGTACTCATGTCATTTGATTATTAGATTTGATTAGATAGCAATATTCTCCAAGCTTTTCCCCTTTTATTGATTGGAAATGTTGTAATTATACTTTAAATTGTAGATATTACATTATTTATATACATTGCTTTTACTATTGAGTTCTAAAATCAAATTTATTTATTTATATTTTGTGACGGCATACCACTGTAATGTGACTAATGCAAAACTTGCTTAAAATTTTGAAGGAAATAAAGATGTTCTTTTAATAAGTAGCGTAGCTTCTTGCTCGAATCTGTGGGCTCTTATTATGGACACGGAAACTGGATCCTAGTTAGGGCATCCACAGGCACTGGCATCATGGATTGGGTATTGTATCACTGCAATAGGGGAGCAACCAGCTTTTGTTTTGAGTAGAGGAGATCCATCAGCTGAGGACACTTACCATTTCCGGGTACTCGTATTAAGGTGAGGACAATAGTGGGAGGAGAATTCGTAACCAATTTATCTCTTGTTTTTGTTTCGGGATCCATTTCTCTAGTGTTTGTGGCGGATCTATTTCATCGTTGTGGGTGGGATCCCTGAACTTTCTCTAGCATTGGGTCGCCGTCGCTTTTGTGGATTTCGTACTCGTTAAGGCGAGGCTAGGGCAATCCCCTTGAAGGGAAAGTTCCACTTTTGCTCTTTGCTGCTGCGTGTAACAACCGTGTCTCTCCTGTGCATTCGAAATCCACAAATCAATTTCATCACAGGAAAGATAAATTTTCAATCAACCCACAGCGGCCCAATGCTGGAGACGGTTCAGGGATCCCACCCACAACGATCAAATCGAAAATCTCGCGAGCGGCAGAGACTGAAACAAAAACAAGAGAGAGAGAGTGGAGTGGAGTCGTTCCGAATTCTCCTCCCATTATTGTGCTCACCTTAACACGACTACATCGAAATAAGTCTCCTCATCTGATGGCTCTCCTCTACTCAAAACAAAAGCTGCCTGCTCCCCTGTTGCAGTGCCAGTGCCTGTGGATGCCCTCACTAGGATCCAATTCCCCTGTCCATAATAAGAGCCCATAGATTCGAGCAAGAAGCTATGCTACTTATTAAAAGACTATCTTTATTTCCTTTCTCAACATGTTGCACAACTCTTGCATTAGTTACATTATAGTGGTATCCGGCCACAAAAATATAAATAAATAAATTTGATTTTAGAATTTAACAGTAAGAGAAATGTATATAAATAAGGTAATATCTACAACATAAAGTATCATCACCACATTTCCAATGAATAAAAGAGGAAGAGCTTAGGGAATATTGTTGTCTATTCAAATCTAATAATCAAATGACATAAGTATAAATAAATAAATTGAAAAACACTATATTGTTAATCAACCGTGTTAATAACCTTGTCCCAAACACATGATTCATTGGCCATCGAGCACTGATCCAATGTGTGACACCCTTATTTAGCAGAATTTTCTTCTTACACTGCTCAATGTCATCTTCCTCTAGAGTCAACTTTTGGAAATCTAGCTGAATCTTTTATATTACATTTCCTTTGACCCATTGTATATAGACTAGTCTTGGATCTCCATTATTCATGTCCACATAACTTTTTTTTAATGTTTTTAACAAATAATTGATTAAATTATGTTTTTTTTAAATTAGAAATAAAATAAAAAATTTATAAATACTATTTATTCTAATTTTTTTTGTAATTTTGGTAAAAATACATCTTCATTACGTCTAATATATCACCACCATGGGGTGAGAAATTGAACAGAAAAATTCACATCAAAATCCAAGACACAGTGGACCTATTTGTTCTATTTTTTATTACCAAAATTATTATTAATAAAATATAAGTTAAAAATGTAATCATATTACAAAAAAGATGTAACATTAATTCCTAGATTTATTACCATAAAAAAAAAATACTTACCATAATACTATACATTATAAGAATCATTTATAATATTATGATAAACCTTTTATATCAACGTGTGATATTCGATTCACATATATTATTACTTGGATACCATTGAACCCTAACTCTGAAGAAATTTCAATCCGTAATTACTCTTTATTATATTATCATTTGTATCATGGTTCAAGTACTATGAAATCTTCGTGATTCTTTATGCAACTAAGGGTTATATAAATGCGTGCAATAAAACAATAGTTCAGCAACATGTGGTCTGACTTGTCTTTGGAATTCTAACCGGGCTTGACAATATGTTATATAATCATCGCTTTATTATTACATATCCGTTCTGATATGGAGATTTAAGGAAATTAATGCGGAGAAAATTTCCATGCTACACATGGCACTTTTGTTGCTCCTCCATGGAGATATGTCAACCTCATCCATTAATGGTAGTACCGCAGATTACTCTCCAAGATATAGTTGTATTTGCATAGGATTCTGTTTGTTTTTTTTTTTCTTTTTTCGAGGGAAAAATCCAATAGACTCTACAGTTAGCTGTGAACAAAGATTGGCTCCATTGAATTCTCAGCGGTCTCCAGAACTGGGCTCCTTCCTTGTGATCTCCACCTCAAACCCCTATAGTTTTGCTTCCTCACTACACATGGCCCCAATGTTTTGTTAGCTTCTCAGTTTATTCATTCACAGTTTCATTTTCCTATTTGTAAAGTTGTCTTCCAGTGCTTAGTTGTGTGTCAATGGTGTTGAATAAAATCTACAGAGTTGTTTAGCGCTTCAACGATGGGCCAACTATGACAGGTTCAAGGGAAATGTGTTGTTTGCGAGCTTCAAAGGTAAAATATAGCTTCCCCTTTTCTTACCGCAGTGTTTAGTTTTTTTTTTTTTACTGACGATTTCGTCTACGTGCTTAGAGGTTTAATCCATTGAGTTTTGGAACCTTACAGAGCAGCCCATTGGGAGTCCTTTCTCTTTTTAGGTATCATCTGCTCCCAAAAGTTTTTCGAGGTTTTAAATTTATTTAGCTCGTCAAAGGTTTCTCTGCAAATGGTAGTTAACATCTCATCATTGGTTGTTGGGTGCAGGTTTGTGGTTGTTCCCCGCCAATCTTCAAGCATCAAGCTCTCTTTTAGGAATTATCTTGTTGTGGTCGCCTTGGCCCCAAGTGACATCTCCGCCCTTTTATTTCTCAGGAACCCTATGGTTCTTGACGGAAGGCCAAAGTTCCTAGATTTTTTAAATGTGCTGGCCTGGTTACAGATTACCGTGCTCGGCCTTTTTTTTACCAATGAAAAATTTCAGAGAAGAGGGTTAAAACCCCTTTTTATTAACACTTTCTATAAAGATTTTTATTAGGGTTTAATTCTCGAGTTTATTTTTAATGGGGCTCAGAGCATTATACAAACACTGAAGCATGACATAGATATGTATATATTTTGAACTGAACTTTGCCATGTGCAGTTGCATTTTCTTTGTCATAGACTATTTACTTTGGAATAAACTGGACTTTTTGCTAATGTTTATAATGGACTCAATCTACTCCTTTCGGGTTTAATAATGCTTTCTTGCCCAGTTTCTCGGCTTAGTTTCTTTTGCATGCAAATAGTTTTTAAGCTATCAATGGAAAATTCTGGGTTTTTGCCTTCCAATATTGTGAAGTGGTTTGTTGTTTGAATTTGAGCGATTACACTTAACATTAATTCCTCATCAATTACTTTTCTGTTGACAAGATACTAGCGTTCTTTCAGTAGCTTGATTTATTGAGTTAATAGTACTCTAATTCTTCTCAATCAATTAGTAGTTTTCTCTTTACGGTGTCCGGGCCGCCAAAAGTTAACGCCCGTGTTTAGTTTGGGGGTTATTGACCACGGACAAGGTACCCCTGTTTTGGGTTCATACCCAGAACTAGAGTCGACAGTCCGTCGGATCTAACCCCTTGGTTCTGGTTAATTTGTCTTAGACTTACAGAATTTCATATGCCTTTTAATTTATAGCTTACCACTTCATAGCTTACCACTTCTTTTTAAAGAGGAGACATCTCTTACAATTACATTAGAGAAAATCTATGTTTATCCCAAATCTGTTCTTCTTTCTTAAAACAGGGCTATTCTATTCTTCCATAAAAATATATTGTTACAACAGATACAAAAAGAGTACTATCTTCAGAATAATCCGTGTAACCACTTCCTTGCTCGTCTTCATGTTTTTGCCATTGTTCCAAAAAATACTCTTCCAGAATCGCAAATTACAAGTAGTGACGAAATTTGCGTGCCTGCTGACTGTTTCAGCAATGGAGTCGACTGTTTCAGCAACGGCCGATTGTTCCAGCACAGCACATAAATTATCTGCGATCTTTTAGACTTACGTTAGCAACAATCTACCTTCGATTAATGATGAAATATAAGAGTAATATGGAATTATATGTAAACAGATTAAATATATAGTAAAGAAGAGGATTTTATATACCTTTGGATAAAATGAATGAAAATGATGATGGAATCCTTTTTAAACATGGTTATAAAGGTAAGGTGGTGTCAAAATATATAGTAAAAAATGGTACATAGTGAGGTCCTAACACAGAGCTACCTCTATCTTAGTCTCAACAGAAATATGTAAAGATTGATGAGGTCTTTAGAAGAGTGCTAAACTCTGAGAGGGAGTAGTTGTATAATGGGAGATATATTATTTCTTTGAAAATCAAAGGTTGCGATAAAAAAATCCGAGGAAAATAATGACATAAAATCAACATGAAAGGTAGTTTACATAAAATAAATTGATTTTCAAATTGAAACTAAAAATATGACAAACATATGTGTTGTGATTGTGATGTGGATTTAGAACTTATTTTGACAATTTTTGAAAACATGTAAATATCATCATTATAAACTCTTATATCTATGTATCTTTAGATCAATTATTATATTTTATCTTAATATGTATGATGAAACTCACTCTTATATCTATTCTTAGATAAGATATATAATCAAACTCATTTTCTCTTATATTTGTACTTAGATCAACAGACAATGAATTTCACAATTCCAACCCACATGTTGGTTGAGCTTGGATTTCCTTTAAAAGAATTTATTTCTCTCCAACAACTCCCACCTTCTACCCCTCCCAATAGATATCAAACCACACATAACTTAAAAATTGAGCATACAAGCTCTATTATTTAATCAAACAAATAGAGTTACATATATACATGAGGTACAATCTCAAGATAGAGAAGCTATCTTAGACACATAATAATTTGGTTGAGAGAATATCTCAACCTCACACCAAACTGGGAACTAACCTATAGAATAGGAATAGACTCTATACATAGAGAGAACCACAACTGAAGACAAGTAGGAATTACATATTCCAACACTCCCCCTTAATGGCTACTTGTCTCAATATCTATCTGCAAATTCTACAACTAGTCCTGTTTGGTAATTACACTGGTTCTATTTGGTAATTACACTTTGTATCTTGCTCATGTTGATGTCCATATAAAGGAACAGTCATCTACCGAAATGCATGGGTTCCCAACTGCTGCAACCGCCAGTCTAATAGGAATTCCTTCACATACATGGTTCATCCAACCTCTTGATTAACTCCCCCTTGATATAAAATTTCACCTTATGGAGTCTAACACCAATACGGCCCACCAAAGTGTATCCATCCCGCATGACACACTCTTCTAGGGTGTTAAAACTCTCTGACAGAGGGAACATATAACAAAGGGGTATGCATGCCTCTCTGGGTCTTACAACACGTACACACAATAAATGACATGTAGATTTGTTTCTAATTACAAACTGTGACTCATACTCTACCATGGTCATGAGTCTATTCCAAGAAACTCTCACAAAACAAACTCTCACAAACTTGAGTGTCTATCCTCCTTTGCCACTCACCATACCATTCACCTCCACAAACACCACACTATTCATATGCTGGAACACACCATTACTTTGTCTTTGTACTTTTGAGTCATTGGCACCTTCATTTTACTTTGGCAAGCTGGTCTTGGTCTCCATGTTTTACCTGTCATCAATTAGAGTTGCGAATTCTAACAGAATGACACCATATTGAGGTCGCAAATCTCAATATTTATACAAATTTCCAAGACTTGTCCACATTTACCCATACCAAATAAAAACAATACCAAATGACAATATAAGCACAAGCGATAACCATGACAGTAATAAAATATCCATGAAGAAAAAAACTGGCATGCAAATGTTCAACACATGGCCACGCCATTCACTGCTGCGGACAGACTGCCCTGAATTTCAGTTCACAAGAACACTTCCCACACTATTGTTGTGAGCAGATCCAAGATCATAGACTGCACGTTGTCTTCGATCTGATCCCTATAAGATCACTGAAAACTGATCGCTCGATGTTGCTTCACGAACATGCATGAGCAACACCCTTTCACCTGCTTGCTAGTTCACATTCCGACAAGTAGTAATTCACCTCCACCACTCAGGCGCTCAGCCTTGAGGAAATACAATGTAGCCACCAAGGCTCAACTCAGCCACCAAGGCTCAACATAGCAACCAAGGCGCAACTCAGCCACAAAGGCTCACCACAACCTCGAAGGTTCAACAGTGACAAATATTGGCTCTCAGTAAAGCGAGTCAGATCCATAAATCCATTGAATGACATTCGATCCACGCTTCCACTTACTCTACTTTGTATCTATGTAGAAACTTATCACGAATCTTAGGAATATTCCAGACAAAACAACTTATAATTCACTGACACACATCTCCTCATGCAATATGGCACATAAAACAATGCTCCTCTTCCATTTGTATCATGCCTCCATCAACCCATTTATTTAAAAGAACACACAAAACATGACGATGGTTTTATATATGACTGCAATTCAATCCACATGCAGCAAATGAGTTGTCCACTTTTCACAGATGGCCCTCCTGTCTAGTGCTCAAGCTGCAGTGCTCCAACAATTAAGAAAAATAGATGGCTCTGGCAGCGTTAGGATGACTCACTAGTCCACGACTAATGCATTAGATACAACCTGTCTCTCGGTAAGATCCTTCACACAGGCTCTCGGCCTCTGCTCAGCCTTGGAAATCCATGACAAGAGTCTTTCAATAAATTTGGGAAGCCACATTTGAATCCAACAACAACTTTGTGAGATTCGAGCCTGCGACCAATAGAAATGGCAGTAGAGGACTTTGTTCCCTAAATACAAGAGATTCCAATGAAGACTTTGCTCAAGACTATAATTTGTTCCGTTTTGGAGAATTCACATGGAAGAGCAGCTCAGACCTGTTGCCACGTGAATGGAGAAAAAAGAGAAAAAATTAATGAAGCCTCATGATTTGATCAAGCCTAGTGTACGAGGCAAGCACAAGAGTTGCAGATCCTATCCATGGCTATGTAGCAATAATCAATGATCTGCGCAAAAAATTAGAAGAAGTGCAATCGCAGCTGGCCTCCACACAAGCAGAGCTGGGTAATGTTACTTTGCAACATGAAAATTTGTAGAGTCTCATTACAGGGTGTAATGAAGGCTGGGATCCCAATTTTTACCGCAAATTAGTGCAAGAGATTCAAGATATGCAATATATTAAACTACCTGTTTTAGATGATGATATCGTGTGTAGTCTGCAGTTACAGGGTGATCTTTATCTCGATCATGAATTCGTGACATCCAAAACCGATGATACCAACTTAAAATATGATTGTGCACACCATGAATTCTTCTCCAAGAACATAGTCGCAAAAGAATAGTAGGCTCCACGGTGTGGCTTCCTCCAAGGATTTATGGTGTCTTGTTAAACAGAAATTTACAGGCTGAAATTCTCCAAAATAGAGACTCTTGACAAAACTGACAGCAATACTCTCACGACACTTGTCTCGATGAGGTAATCGAATCGATCTCCTCCCCTCGTGCATGCATCTGCCACTGCATCATTGCTTCTGCCCTTTGTTGTCTATCATATATTCTACAAACTAGGAATACACACTCATTGCACACAAAAAAGAGCTCTCCATCTGCTATTACACCAATTGTTGTGGAGGTAAATCCCCTCTGTGGACAGAGGCGATCCCTACTAGCCCAGACCGGGTCTAGCAATAATCAATCACGCTATAGCGCAGATTCCTAATTTCAAATAAACCAACTAGTGATGAAGGCTTACCTAGAATCCAACGCAGTCATTGTAGAAGAGGTGGTGCTCCCGTTCCTCAGCCCTGGCAGATCACGATCCCCACGATCTCCGTGATGGGACACCTGCACATGCGAGAAACAAAACAAACGCGAGCGTAAAATCTAGTAGATGCAACTATATGTCAGTCAGAAAGGAAATAACTCATCATCATAAATAACAACAAGAGTGGAACCATAACCAATAGTCGTTCATTAATAATCAATCAAAGGAAAATTACAACCATAGTTCTGACGCTGAATTCTCCTTCGGAGGGGTCGCCAGCAGAACATGTCTCAAAAATCATGTCAAGGATGGGACAAACTTCTCTCTTCGGACCTTGACGATAGTCTCCTTGCTTGAAATTGGCCTTAAGGGAATTATGGAGGCTCTTGCAGCATAAGGCTCTTGGAAATTTGGGAACTTGAAGACTAGCTTGCAATGGAGATGGGCAAGCTTTTATAGATGGAGGAAGGAGAGTTGGGATCCCTATAATCATGGGATTGGCCCTATCATCAAGGAAGCTTCCATGAGAGGCGGAAAACCACTTCCTCTCTATGGAAATCTGTAGCCAAACCTCCCAACTCAAGATAGATATCAGTTCCTGGATCAGTTAGGACGAAACTTCCGCCATTTATTTTTAAAAAACACCTCTCAAATTGGCTGGCATGAGTGCGACTCTGGGACAGAGTGCCAACTGGCGCGGCCTCTTTGAAGTTTTTTCCCCATTGGCGCGGGTTCTAAACTGCCTGCTCGCGCCAATGCTAAAAGAGCCATTTTCAGGGTTTTTCACAAGGAGATGTCTTCAGGGCAATGAAAGCTCTTGTTCAGAGGGATGTCATGAAAGTGGTTTCAAGCCATGTCACTACTCACAGGTCACAAGATGAGCCCTCCAATGGTCGGGACGGGGATTGCAAGGATGGTGAAAAATTATTGTGTAACAGATGCCCCCTAAAGCATGAGGCTCGAGAGAGAGAAAGGGGTGAAATGCTTTACGAGAACGTGTCCAACTAGAAACTCCACCGTCAGAAAACCTGCGCGAAGAAATACAACTGATATCTTAGATACATGATATATATGTGGCATGGGCATTGCCATCCATAACAGAGTATACAATAATCCAGATCCAAGGTATGGACGCAACCATCTAGGGAGGATTGATAAATAGACTCAGGTATGGTCGCAGCCATCCAGTAAGTGAGTCATGTAATCAATCATAATAATCCACAAAATCACAGCCTGGATTACAACAGACACAATCCAGGGTCTTGCGCTCCATCTCGACCCGAACAAAGTACAAGTTCAAGCATGCGAATAAATGGGCTGAAGTCGAACATGCGAGAACATCATCTGATTACCAACTAATGATGAAAGCTGTTAATAGACGCGAGAGGTACCACCATTAATGCCAATGGTCCTCAAGGTACTATAGGTACAATCTACGGCATGTGAACAGTGAGCTGATGTCGAACACCTACAGAATCACTCGATCGGAGGCCAATGATGAAAACCTCACGTCAAATGCGAAGAACCTGCCATTGAGGCATGCAGGCTCCAAGGCACCAAAAGGGAGTCTCTAGATCAGCTTCCCGGATAATGAGCTGTAGTCGACAGGAAGTGACCTTGATCGAAGGTGGGCCATAGTGTTTCCCACATCATCGACACAAGACAAAGGAACATAATGTTTTTGTGAATCATAATCAAATGAGAATCAGAGGAAGGTTGGTACTTGCAGAGGTCAACTTCTCTTGAACATATTGACGGCACGACAATGGATTTGGCAGTATTTGACATAAAAAGATCAGAGGTCATAGCGACGAGGCAACGAGCAGATGAGAGGTCAAAAGGGATCATCCAAACCCATGGAGGCAAGTGGAAAACGAGATGAGATGTCCCCAACCTGACACGAATGCAGACAAGTGCCATGTTCAAGAGCGACATACTTTCGAAATGACAACGATTTTGGTTCCGTTTTCCCCACCATTTCAGTGAGTACCTCTTTATTTTTACACAAGCTTGAAGAGGATACCATATGCTTGTCATATAAGTCCGTCCTTCGGACGAATCCATCCTAGTACATTTAACGAGCCCTAGGAAGGAAAAACTCGAATAACATCATTATGACTGAACCCAATGTCATTAGGTTTTAATGAGTCTGAAAAAGGAAGAACTCGGCGTCTTTTCATGTTTAGAGAGTTTGAAAAGACAACGAAATAGTAAACTCCAACAGTCCCTTTTCGTAAATAGTTACTCAGACCCGAAAAGGTAGAAAACAATACCTGAGAAAACCTCCTAATCGCGATAGGCTAGGGTATTCCTTTTTCGTATATAATCTATCCCAAGCCGAAAAAGAGGTAAACATATACTGGGTAGATGTTGCTTTGTAGCCACTTTAACGAGATCGAAACGACAAGGGCCTCGACAATCTTTTCATGTTTAGGGAGTCAGAAAAGATCTCAAAGATGACTCCTCCTGGAGGAACGAGTGGTATAAAGGGTAGCAACTGGTTCCGGTAATGGTGGAACTGCTCAGAACAAGTAAAGATTAAGAGGCTGGCTAACAAGACCACTCATTGCAGCGGTTCCTCAAGAATGGGTAACACAACCAAGTGAAGGCATATGATCGGCCAAGTAGATAGTGACGATGGAGTGAGAAAACCAAGGCTCATCTGGCGAAACAGGCTGATAAAATGGAAATCACAAGAGGTAAAATGGGAAAGGTTTCATTTTTACACAAGCTTGAAATCAAGAAACTCTGCTTGAAGTTAGTTTCATTTTTACACAAGCTTGAAACAAAGATAAAATATGCTTGAAACCGGTTTCATTTTTACACAAGCTTGAAACAGAAACAAACTATGCTTGAAAAAGTAAGCATGCCCCCAGCATGGTGACTCAATTTGAGGTACATGCCCCCAAGCTTCAGTCCATATGAAAGGCAGATGGAGTGAAGGTTCAAATTACGAGATCAAAAGAAAGACTCGACTGGGATTTTACGAGATCTAAACAAAGACTCAAATTGAATAGGAAATGGTTTCATTATTTTAACGAGGTTGACACATTAAAAGAACTATCCTCGGGACACCTTGTTTCATGGTTTAAGGAGCTTGGCACAAGACAAGGAACTCTGCTCCGACAACCTTATTTCATTTTTTAAGGAGCTTGACACAAGACAAGGAACTCTGCTCCGACAACCATGTTTCATTTTTTAAGGAGCTTGACACAAGACAAGGAACTCTGCTCCGACCACCTTGTTTCATTTTTTAGGGAGCTTGACACAGGGAAAGAACCATGCTCCGACAACCTGATCATAATGAACAAGAATTCATCGCTTCCAAGAGTTCCACTCCTGATGGAAGGAAAACATCTTGGAATTCAGGACCCAATGCCCCTAGCACACTATGCACGACGGCATCATCACTGAGTATAGGCACAGGGTAGGTAGCCACATAGTTGACTTGCGGTGGGGCAGATACAACGGGTGGATAAAAGCCAGGAAGGGATGATGGCGAGCCAGCTGCCACATCACGACCAAAGAACGAAAGCTGATCAATGGTCACGATCTGTCCTTCATTTGGAAAATAGACCACACGGAAAAGGGAGGAGACAAGCGCTCCCATGGCATAGGTGTATTCGCACCCCAAAAGAATATTAAAATCTAAGGGGCCTGGAACAACCATCACGTCCATATGGATGGTTTTACCTCCCAAAGTAACAGGTAACCTTGGAAGGATCCCTAACGGTTGACTCGTTCTTCTGTTAAATTCCAACATATTCTGCGTAACAAGCACAAGCGGCAGCGAACCGAAATCTTGCCAGGTAGTTGAGGATAAAATACTAACAGACGCACCTTCATCTATAATGGTGCTGGGTACAACCAGACCAAAAGCCTGTACTGTGATCTCAAAAGGCACATAAGACGGAAGGCGGTATCCCACAAATTGACTCCAATCAAAGGAAGCGACCAAACTACTCGGAGGGGCTACCATCGAACCAAGATGGTCTTCCCCTGGTGTTACGAAAGAAGAAGAAGCATCCTCCATGACCTCCATCTCAAAGGTGGGAGGGGAATCCTCCGGGACCCCCATTACGGGAAGCGGAGGAGCAGCTTCTTGAGGTATAGGGACAAAAGAATCTTTCTCCAAGTGTGAGGAATCTGAAGAAATAAGAAGAACCTAAGGGGTGTGAGGTCCACTCTAAATGGAAAAGACCTGGTGCACCGAAGATGGAGCCAGCTCAACCGATCCCACGACCAATGGTTGGTCGGGGATGGATTCCTGAATTTTAATTTCCGAGGGAGTGGGATCGACCAAGGATGACTCTTGACCAATCGTAGGATCAGCTGGTGGAGGACTCAAAGAAAGCTGTTTATAACCAGCCGGGAGGCTTGGTGTAGAAACAGTTGAGTTGTCCAAAACTCACTTGGCTTCATCCATATAAGGACAAAGGTGAATGGCATGATGCCTTTCACACAACTTACAGGGATTGGTAATCTTACCCTGCTTCTTAGGAGTCTTACCAGCTGAAGACGTGCCCCCAACATGACCCCCAGAAGCCAAAGGCAACGGTGGACGACCATTGGACCATTCTTCAAGCACCCTGGGAATTCCAGGGCAGTCTCGAAGAAGATGGTTTCCCGTGCACAACATGCAAGGGAACTTGATTTTCCGCGGAGGGTTGGAAGGTTTATCACGAGGAGACTTCTTAGGTGCAATAGCTGCAGAGCTAGCCTCTCCTTTATCGGACTTCTTCTTCTTTGTCTTCTTCTTCTTCTTCTTAGCCACCTAGTTACTTGAATCCAGACTTTCACCAGGTGAAGTAGAAGAGGAGGATGCAGAAACAGGTGAAGAAGGGGAGAGGTCACCTTTGAATCAACATGATGTTGTTCAGGTGGAGGAACTAATTGAACAGTAGCCGAGACATTCGGGACCACAGAGGTTGAGAACAACCAAACAGGCAACCCAACAGTTAACCCAGGAAGGGACAACGTTGCCATATAAGGAGCACCAACATTCCCAAAAGGAGGAAAAGGACCAGGATTCCCATCGGAGGGGATTCCTTGGTTGGTGGACTCCGGAAAAGTTGCCATCAACAACTAAAAACCGCACACGGGCTAAAAACCAAGGCACACAATCAAACGGCCAATAAACAAAATATAACAAGGCATGTGATCGTGGGTGATTTATTTTACCACATTGAAACTTAGAAACTTCACCATTTCATGTTTTAAGAGTTGAGAAACGGATGGAAGGTGACTCTATCTCTTTCAGTTTTGAAACAAGCGTGAAAGGACAAGCGCTTGGCGATCCTTTCAAATTTAAAGAGTCAGAAAATATCAAATGACTACTCAGGAATACTAGGCAAAGGGTGTACCAAATAACCGTGAACTGCAATATACACCTTGGTTTCAAAATGAAATAGATATCAACCAAGGACTTTTCGTACGTGCAGGAAATCTTCCCAAATGCTGTGTCCGATGTATCATGGGTATAGGGCTGCAGACTCGGCTTCCTATGGATAAAGGATTGAAGCCTAGTGGGGTCTCCCTTTATATACGCGACGGTACGGGGAGCACAAGTCCGTACTAGCGTTGTCTAAAGCCAAGAGGCGAACGACAGCTACTAGGTTTTAAGACGCCGGAACATGTCTCTAGCCTAGACCTCTAAATGTGTTTTCATTAATGTTTCAATGCTTCCTTAGGTTAATTAAATAAATTTTATGTTTGATCTTCAATTATGTCTCAGTTTCAAGGCCCTACTGTATGTCATATAACAACCTCCTATATGCAGCTATATGAGTAAAGAAATCTTTTCAATTCGATGAATGCTATCTAGTTAGGGAAGATTTTCAAACAATGATGCAACAAACAACAACACTGAAAAATGAAACTTTCCAAACTAGATGACTTTCACTATCCAAAAGTACTCTAAAACATTCAATGAAGCGAATTATGCAATGTAATCTATGCAAAATTCTCTTTTCTGAAAACTATGCAATTGTAATATATGCACAATTTCCTTTTCTTTTCAAATGATAAGAATGCACTCAATGCATTTTTCGATGAAATGAGAATCTACTTGATGCATGCTTCTAATGAAAGAGAATGCACTCAAAGAGATTTTTAGTTTTCAATCACTAAACAATGTGATCTAAGTCCAATGATAAATCTCAAAAATACTTTTCGATGCAATGTGATCTAATGCATTTAAACGAAAAGAAAACTATGAGACGAAAACTAAAATAATGCAAATCTCCTTAATGAAGGATGAATGCAAAAGAGATGTAAACAAACATTAAGAATGCAATTGTTGTTTCAAACACTTTGTCACGAAATCCCTCAAAAGGCGACAAGACATATGAGGTCAAACACAAAGAGGACTTCCAAAGCAAGAGATCAAAACAAGGCATTCATTCCCTTTTACATCAAACAATCATGGAGAGGAGACTTTTCAAACAATGAGCAATGTAATCTATGCTCATATAGTGAAAATACCAGAAGGGAAAGATACACTGGTGAAGGATTTAGGGAAAAAATCTCAATTTCCATACACCCTGAAATTGGCTCGACTTGTACATTCACAACTAGCGCCAACTGGCACGAATTTCTCACTGACAACTAGCGCCAATGGCTAATTGGCATGGGTTGCTAACTGACAACAAGCGCCAACGCTTGAAAATGAAAAAACAAAGAATTTCTCCCAACCAAGACCAGACTCACCACTTCAAGCTGAATCTCCAAGACTCAAATGAACCATGTAATCTAGGCTCAAAGCGAGACAGACACAGATCAAGCTCAGAAAGCTCAAAACAGAGTAAACCCTAGTACCTTACAGTATTGGCGCGACTGTAAGGCTGAAATTAGCGCCAGAATAGAATTGGCACGGGTAATACACTAGAAACCTGCACCAATGGGCGCGACTGTCAAGCTGAAAAGCGCGCCAGTCGAGTGTACCTATAAAAAATAAAAAATAGCAATCCAACAAGCAGAACAATGATAATAAAGCTATCGAAAAGCCAAATTGACAGAAAGAGCTAGCCCAAAGAGCTGATCAAGCAAGAAGAATCAAGAATCAAGAAAAGAGACAAGACAGTGCTCCAAGGGTTCAATTTACAAACTAAACCGGAGATTGACTGAAGTGGCTTTGATCTAATTCGCAATTATAGAGAAAAATCGTTTCGAAGGCTATCTGTCCAACTTCAGGCTCCATCTATAGCTTATAAAACGAACGACAACAAGCCAACGAATCCCCAGCAGAGTCGCCAATTTGTTATGGAGGTAAATCCCCTCTGCAGACAAAGGCGATCCCTACTAGCCTAGACCGGGTCTAGCAACAATCAATCGCGCTATAGCACAGGTTCCTAATTGCAAATAAACCAACTAGCGATGAAGGCTTACCTGGAATCCAACGCAGTCGTTGTAGAAGAGGTGGCGCTCCCGTTCCTCAGCCCTGGCAGATCACGATCCCCACGATCTCCGTGATGGGACACCTATACATGCGAGAAACAAAACAAATGCGAGCGTAAAATCCAGTAGATGCAACTATATGTCAGTCAGAAAGGACATAACTCATCATCATAAATAAAAACAAGAGTGGAACCATAACCAATAGTTGTTCATTAATAATCAATCAAAGGAAAATTACAACCATAGTTCTAACGCTGAATTCTGCTTCGGAGGGGTTGCCAGCAGAACACGTCTCAAAAAGCCTGTCAAGGATGGGACAAAATTCTCTCTTCAGACCTTGACGATAGTCTCCTTGCTTGAAATTGGCCTTAAGGGAATTATGGAGGCTCTTACAGCATAAGGCTCTTGGAAATTTTGGAACTTGAAGACTAGCTTGCAATGGAGATGGGCAAGCTTTTATAGATGGAGGAAGGAGAGTTGGGATCCCTATAATCATGGGATTGGCCCTATCATCAAGGAAGCTTCCATGAGAGGTGGCAAACCAATTCCTCTCTATGGAAATCCGTAGCCAAATGGAGTGTAAAAACTCTTGTAAACTTTATAAGTATATATTATTATTGATAAAAGATGAGATATGAGATATGATTATAATGGGGAATCACCGAGGCTTTAAATATAGCCTCATGGTGTCCCTTGGTGAAGAGGCATGATCTTTGATCATGCCCTTTCACTTAATAAAACCTAAGATAACTATATCTAACTAATAATTAATAAAATATACATAACACCAAACCTCCCAACTCAAGATAGATATCAGTTCCTGGATCAGTTAGGACGAAACTTCTGCCATTTATTTTTAAAAAACACCTCTCAAATTGGCTGGCGTGAGTGCGACTCTGGGACCGAGCACCAACTGGCATGGCCTCTTTGAAGTATTTTCTCCATTGGCGCGGGTGCTGAACTGCCTGCTCGCGCCAATGCTAAAAGAGCCATTTTCAGGGGTTTTCACAAGGAGATGTCTTTAGGGTAATGAAAGCTCTTGTTCAGAGGGATGTCATGAAAGTGGTTTCAAGCCATGTCACTGCTCACAGGTCACAAAATGAGCCCTCTAATGGTCGGGACGAGGATTTCAGGGACGGTGACAAATTACTGTGTAACACCAATATTATCTCTGTGACCTGGCATACTTGGCTGCTCGAGTGCTTCAGAGTCTTCGCACCAATCCTACAACTCCTGGCCTGTAGTATCCCAGAACTTCTTGCCACTGGAATCCGTTTGGTTATTCCTCATTAATAGCATCGAGCTCAACAAAACAAAGTTAAAAGACAAACCCAATCTTGCATTTACGTTTCTGGATGAGATGCAGTCATTACTGTTTCCAACAAATTCCATAAGGAAATGAGCTCATATGAATCATATAGAGTGCTCCCGCATTCCCATTTAGCAACACTCTTCTTCTGACGGATCTGCTCACACATCCAAGCCCTCCACCACGACCCGCCAATCCATAACGCCAAGGGATCTTCCTGATCTCAACCTCCGTTTTAGGCAGAACACCAGTGTAGTAGTTAAGTGCAGGCAGACCACTCAGATCCACCATGGGCATACCACCTCTGCCAATCCATCTACTTAGAACATGTTTCATAGAATTACAGAAGTGATACACAACCTTCATAGCCAATCTAAATCCTCTCCATACGACAATGTCACGGAACGCTGAGCGACCAACTCTCCAAATCTCGCTGTAAAAAACAGTGAGGTATCAGCTTAGGGTAGATGGAAGATCAGAAATACTCGCACTAGCTCTAGGTATTCAATGCTCACCACACCAATTTCGACTTTGCGGTCTCTAAGAACAGAGATATTCTTCTATGCAACTCCTCCTCGGGTCTAGCAACAAGATGCGACACACATGCCATTAAACCTTCCAAATGGACAATCAATACCAAAAACAACATCACATAATAATATTTTTATCTCCCTTGACCCATGAGGGGCCAAGGCCAGGCCCAAACGGGCTTCGATACCAACTTAAAAACTGAGCGTACAAGCTCTATTATTTAATCAAAAAAATAGAGTTACATATATATATATGAGGTACAGTCTCAAGATAGAGAAGCTATCTTAGATGCACAATAATTTGGTTGAGAGAATATCTCAACCTCACACCAAACTAGGAACTAATATATATAATAGGAACAGACTCTATACATAGAGAGAACAAAAACTGAAGACAAGTAGAAATTACATATTCCAACAACACAAACCCACTAATATAAACTTCAGAGGTTCGATACAGTATTCAATCCCCTAAATCTGGTGAAATTCATGGAAATTACTAGATTAAGTATAGTGAATTGAATACATCAATGAAACATAATGAATGGAAGGGTGACCAGTTATACTTTTACTTCGGTCTCTATATATCTTGTTTTTAATATGCAGCTTGTGATACTCATACTCCAGTCTCTTCCTTACCTATTTTTAAGTTAGTTGAGTGTTCAACAACAAACTAGTAGATGAAACATAATATTTAACAAAGCATAATGTTTTTCAATAAATTTAGATAAACCAACTGACCAATGGGTTTTCAATACATAGTATTCACCTGACCCGAAGGGGCCTTTGTCCTTTGTACACAATCCTAATCCCATAGGCACCTTATCCTCATTACATATTATCCACCCAAGCCTAGAGTAGCCTTGTTCTATGTTATCACTATTTTATCATGTTGAAAGGAGAGTCGACTATTTTTACTAATTGTCGAGGCCCATCATGCCTATCATACACCCAATCCTGGTTAAGTGTTGTCTCACTTTGATTATCAACCAAGAGGTATAACAAGTCATTGGCAAAGCTTAAGGGAGGAAAACTTGATTTGCACAAGTCAGATCCAAGTGAGAGGGTGAATCACGTTGAAATCAAAGGATTACCAATCAACCTTAGGTTGAGCCTTATTTCAATGTGAAACTGTAATGTGGCCAAGGCATGTCACAAATCCAAGTTTAATTCATTCCATTTTATCATCCCTCAACAAGAATGAATGGTATATGTTGGCACGTAGACCCTAACACATCAAACCAATTTTTGGCATGTAAGGTTGGTCCACACCCTCGCGCTAGTGCAAAGTCAAATTTAGTACAATGTTGAAAGCATAAGTTTGCAAGGTTCATTGTGTAGGGCACCGATAATGGATTGGAGGAGACCTTGTTTGAGTCTCTCGGGTAACCAAGTAAGACCATTTTTTTATTATTACTGAAATTAATTATGTTAAATGTTTAACTAATTGACAAGATATATTTTGTAGTGTCAGTGCCAAAATATGAGAATTTTATTCTATGTTCCCTGAAAAAGGGAATTTGGAAAATGGTTAATATCTATATATGGTTTTAAAAGGTTATTTTGATATTTTGGGCCCATTAATGGTCGAAATTGGATTTCGAAAGAAGCACAATGCACAAGGATCAGAGGTGGATGCTATTGAAGGCATAAAAATTATTATTGATATATATTTGATGACCATCAGATCTTTTTCATGAGTTTGACAGTTTATAAGAAGGTTGCAATAGTTTTGGATATATGGGAAAAAAAAGTTCCAAGAAAGAGTTTGCATTACAACAACATGTCATTTAATTTTAAAACGTATATTATCTGAAGAGAAGGTGGATCCAATTTGAAATATTTTGAAAATAGGTCTACAAGGATTTGAGGAAGGAGGTGGGCACCTCAACTTAGGTTGGATCCTATTATAGGTTTGATCTTGGTCATCATCAAGGTTGGTGCCTCAATTAGGTTGGAGACTAGAGAAGGTTAGATTTTCTCATCATTAAGGTTGGTGCCTCAATAAAGTTGGAGTCTAGAGCAAGTTGGATATTTCCATTATCGAGGTTGGTGCCTAAATTAGGTTAGAGCCTAGAGCAGGTTGGATCTTTCTTGTTATCGAGGTTGGTGCCTCAATCAGATTGTAACCTACAGTGAGTTGTTTCTTGCACAATTTAAGGTTGGTTCCTCAATTAGGTTGTAGCCATATGCAAGTAGCAACTTCCATATTTAAAGGGTGGATTCCTGCAAAAGGTCGATGCATACAAATCTATGTAATGAATTGAAGAATAGTAAGAATAATAATTTGTGGTTTTCTCCCATATGGGTTTCCATGTAAACTTTTGTGCCTCTCTTTTAGGATGTGATGGATATCGATGTCTTATTAATGTGATGATGGCTTCATGATGCATTAATTTATTTATTGATATGTTGCAAATTGTTATGATGCATTGGTACATAATTGTTCAATGATGAAATTTGAGAAATGGTTAAATTTCTCTCACACTAATTCACCGCCCCTCTTAGTGTGATATTTGGTCCAACTGTATGCACTAAATATAATTTTTTGGTATGCCTTAAAATGCATATTTATTCTATATTTATTTCTTTACTTATTTTTTGTAGATGGTCGTCCTTCAAGTTCTCTAAATCTTTCCTACCTAGTGCATTCTCACTTTTCTCATTTATGCATTGATACTCTTTAATCCGAATATTTCCTATCCAAGTCCTACTTTACCATTACAGTAATTCCATCCAATATGCCCCATTGGTAGCTTACTTCACTTAGAAATTTGTGTCCCAATTTCATTCTATTAGAAGCTTTCAACACATTTTAATGTTTCTCACTTTTTTATTCCCTTTCCTTCATATTGCGGTCTCTCCAACCAAATTAACCACTTGCATCATGTCATCCTTTTCTAGTACCTCTAGTTGTCCATTGTATTTTCCCAATTATTGGATACTTTTATTCACTTAAATGTGTTGATTTTTGTGAAACCTTGTTTTTTCTACTCAATTCCTCTCTACTCCCAATGGACATTGAAAATGAATGAATCTTCCTTCATCTATTATTTTGCACTATTTTCAGTTGCACCTTGCTTCCACTAGATACTATGATAATAGAAACCATTTTGTTTCTCTCACACTATTGAAGAGAACTAGTTTGTTTAGGAGTTGCAAACCCTTTTAAGAATCCCTTTACTTACACATAAAGGAGAATCACCCATCGTGCGAGTCATACATCCCCTCATGAGATTCTTGCTCTCTTTTGTAAGAATATCTACTTTCATCAATGCACTTCTAAATTCACAGCTAAGGAGTATTATTTATCTCAATGTGGGTGTTAATTCCATTCTTCACCTACTAGTTTGTTCCATTCTTGTTATTTTTTTAGTTGCACCTATTAATCAAGTGTGTTAGTCCCAATATTCATAACTTCTTTCTATATGGAAACACCTTCGTTACCTATCATCATTCAGTTATAGCCAATCCTTGAAATAAAAATGTAATAAAGATTATATATCTTTATTCATAGCATCTTAGCATCTCAATAATAATCCCCTAACATAACACTCTATCCTTGGGGGTTCCCTTATTAATCAATAGTGCCCTATTATTAAAAAACTATCATTTTTTTCATTGTGAAGTGATTACACTTCCAAATGTGCCTTCATACCATTAGATAAGCAATCTCTCAATATATATGCAACTTGGTGATACACATTATATCACCCACAAGGTTACTAGTCCACCATGCACTAGATCCCTCAAGGGAAGAGTGATAGCTTGAGGAAATCCACATAAAAAGATAATCACACACCCTAATTCTCAACATAAACTAAGCCCCCGGAATTTTTTTTTCTTGTTCTCTTTTTTCGACAACTAACTCACCTCCTATTTTCCATCTCCAACTTGTAAATATTTTCTAAACTCTCTACTCAAATTTCCTTTTTACTTCCTTCATGCCCGATTTGATTCACACATTTTCCTAGAAATTTTGTACCTATCCCATGCTATGACAAATCTCTAGAGGTGCAAACCTCCCTTTTTGAGTGAAAAACTTGAGGAAAGGTTTGAACTTCAAAATATTTGATCCCTCTCAGGGCTTGATAGATGTGGAGTATCTGTAGAGGTGAAAACCTCTTTTTTTAGTGCAAAACTTAAGGAAAGGTTTGAACCTCGAAATATTTGATCCCTCTCAAGGCTTAATAGATCCAAGTTAGGATGGATCTAGGCTAGTTTTTTACCACATTTAGAAATAGATTCTTGAAATCACTTTGTTTTAGAGTCGGGAAAGGTTTCAGAAAAGGTGGAAATTAAATCATTCTAATTTGGTGTTAAGAGGGATTCATTACACATGATCACATCCATGGAGTCGAAGTAGATGAAAAAGGTAAAAACAAAAAGGTAGAACAAAAATAAAATGTAGGAGAAAATGAAATCAAACCTAAAAATCTATGCTTCCTCACAAATACAATTCTACACTTTATTTGTGTTAAATTTATATATTTAGGGAGAGAAGTGATTTTTCGTTAGGGAAGACATTAGATTAATTAAATTAAATTTGAAATATTAGATGTCAAACATTACTTTTACATTTACATTTACTTGTTTACGTAAGATAGTCAATGCATGTAGTGTACTCAAATACAAACTTACGAGATCCAACTTTATTAAATTTAATGATATTAATATTATAATATCTTAATATGAATATTATAATTAATAATAATATTAATATTAGGGTATTTGGCCGTTAGACTTCACCTAAATAAAACATATTTTTTTGAGTGTTCGTAAATAAATATAAAGAGGAGTATGGAGTAAATATAAAAATAGGTTTTTTTTTTTTACCATACCTATGTGTACCTCTTTTATATTTATTTATTTACCGTACTTATTTTATAAATGCAGTATTTGGCCATAGTATTTAGACAATGGTATTAATAATAATTTGTTCCATGGTATTTGACCTAAATAAAACCTTATATTTTAGTTTTCGTAAATATAAAAAGGTTTATGGAGTAAACATAAAAAGAAGTTTTATTTATTTACCATATCTCTATTCTATTTATATTTTTATTTATTTACCATACCTCTATGTTACCATACCTCCAATTTATTTATATTTTTATTTATTTACCATACGTCTCAAGTAAGCATAAAAAGAGATTTTATTTTTTATTTACTATACCTCCCATTTATTTATATTTTTATTTATTACCATACCTCTTTTTTGAGTGTTCATAAATATACTCCAGCATTTCAAATGTTTACTTACCTTACATTTCTCACATTACATCTACAGGCCCTCTAGGACCAACAATACAAATAAACATTATATGAATACTAAAAAAATAGTCTTGGCATGTGATACGTGATCCGAATGGAAAATGACATATACCCATGGTATTCATCCACCCATGGTATTCATTCACCCATGGTATTTACCCACCCATGGAATTTAGCTGTGGTATTGCAACAAAAAAAACACTATAAATAAGAAGTCGCATTTTGTAAAATGACAGATTGAGCTTCTACAATTATTCTTCATTTTAATAAAAAGTTTCTTTTTTCTTTTATTTACTGCGTGTTCTTCTCTTTTTTTTTCTAGCATTGTAATTTTGCATTCTTCTCTCTCTTTTTTTCTGGCATTGTAATTTTGCAGATCTTGTCAGATTCATTTCAACATTTTAGATCTTGGGGGCCTCCCCCAAGATCCCGAAGATCCGGATAAATAAGGCATTTGGTAATTTCTTCAATGTGCCATTACCCTTCTCCTGTAAATCATAGCCAAGCAACATCATCTCCTGTAAAGATCCATGATTTATTTTACCAGCATAGATCCATCTAAAGCACGGATCTAACATGAGCATAGAGGGATCAAATTTCTTTTGTTCAAACATATTTTAGAGTGCAAAAAATAATATGTAAGTTTTAAGTGTTTAAATTTCATTTTTGAATGTTATAAAGATTACATAAAATGTGTATTGAGCCATTTTATATTAACTCATGTTAAAATATTTTACTCATAACTCACATTGGATGTTTTATCTCTGTAAAATTATATATTTTATTACATAAAGAGTGAAAGTGAAATACCAACAATTGAGTTAATTATTTTGTTAATAGATTTTTAATTGTTTATTTATATGGTTATTTAATTTTTTTTTTTTTTTTTTTTATTACACTTATCCCTCGTACTCGATTGTAGAACCAACATAGATCCATCTAAAGCACTCATCTAACATGAGCTTAGAGGGATCAAATTTCTTTTGTTACAAACATATTTTAGAGTGCAAAAAATAATATGTAATTTTTAAGTGTTTAAATTTCATTTTTGAATGTTATAAAGATTGCATAACATGTGTATTGAGCGATTTTATATTAACTCATGTTAAAATATTTTACTCATAACTCACATTGGATGTTTTATTTCTGTAAAATTATATATCTGTATTTTATTACTTGAAGAGTAAAACTGAAATATCAACAACTCGGTTAATTGTTTTGTTAATAGATTTTTAATTGTTTATTTATATGGTTATTTAATTTTTGTTTTTTTAATTTTTATTATTTTTTTAGGACTTGTCAATGTAATAAATGCCCTTAGACCATACCAACAACAATTTGGCTCCTCATTGTAACCATATTTGCATGATTACATTATAATTTGCAAACATGGATATGTAGACACATGTATGCATATGGATACCCATAAACCATATGGAAGGACCAAAAGTACATATAATAGTTGTATCTAACTTATGATATGGTTCTGCACTCTCTTCAAGTAAAATTGTTATTTTTTGTTGTTTAAATTAGATTTTTGAATTTATAAATGGATTCAAGGCCTTAGAAAACAAATATATAAGTATATAATATTATATATATAATGGCTGTTGTAGAAACCCCACCCCATAAAAATATATGTATATGTAGGGTTTTTAAAACAATAATTTATTATTAAAAAGTAAAAATAAGTATAAGAACAAAACCCTAATGATATAAATAGAAGTAACTAAGGAAGAGGGAGCAGAGCTACCTCGTATAGCATCAGCTTGGAAGGTAAGTTATGAAGTGGTCTCACTATCTTTTTTTGATGTGTTTGTTACCACCCTTTTGTTCCTTTTTGGTTCCACAGGCCTTCTATATAATTTGTGTTCTGGTTTATTGATGGATGTGGTTTAGTTTTGACTTCAGAATAGTGAGTTTCTTGGTTACATGTGTTGCTACTAGAATTTCTGGTTTCGGCAACAATAGGATATACTGCCTAACTTTATATGTAAGCCTGCATTTCCTTAAAAAAAATGTAGATGTGGCTAATAGCTTCCACCTTCTCCCCCTCCAATAAAGATTTGCATGAGAGGTTCTACACAACACAATGAATGGAAATTACAAGTTTAATGAAGGTAATACACTGATATTTCAAATATCACTTTTTGATGGAATCATTAGTCCAAATCTAAGGCCAATTAATATTGATTCTTTTTCTTACACTCCTCAGCATCCTCTTCCTCCCGAGTCAACTTTTGGAAATCTTAGTGGACCAGCATTACCAAATTAAGGAAGATGATGTTGAGGAGTGTAAGAAAAAGGTTCAGCTGGATTTCCAAAAGTTAACTCTGGAGGAAGATGACTTTGAGCAGTGTAAGAAGAAGATTAGGCTTGATAAAGGTGTCAAACAATGGATCAGTGTTTATGATGCTCGGTGGCCAATGAAACAAAGGTATGTGTTTGGGACAAGGTTATTAGCATGGTTGATTAACAATACGGTGTTTTCATTTTTTTTTACTTTGTTTGTACTCATGTCGTTTGATTATTAGATTTGATTAGATAGCAATATTCTCCAAGCTTTTCCTCTTTTATTGATTGGAAATGTTGTAATTATACTTTAAATTGTAGATATTACATTATTTATATACATTGCTTTTACTTTTTAAGTTCTAAAATCAAATTTATTTATTTATATTTTGTGACGGCATACCACTGTAATGTGACTAATGCAAAACTTGCTTAAAATTTTGAAGGAAATAAAGATGGTCTTTTAATAAGTAGCGTAGCTTCTTGCTCGAATCTGTGGGCTCTTATTATGGACACGGAAACTGGATCCTAGTTAGGGCATCCACAGGCACTGGCATCATGGGTATTGTATCACTGCAATAGGGGAGCAAGCAGCTTTTGTTTTGACTAGAGGAGATCCATCAGCTGAGGACACTTACCATTTCTGGGTACTCGTATTAAGGTGAGGACGATAGTGGGAGGAGAATTCGTAACCAATTTATCTCTTGTTTTTGTTTCAGTCTCTGCCGCTCGCGAGATTTGTGATTTCATCGTTGTGGGTGGGATCCATTTCTCTAGTGTTTGTGGCGGATCTATTTCATCGTTGTTGTGGGTGGGATCCCTGAACCTTCTCTAGCATTGGGTCGCCGTCGCTTTTGTGGATTTCGTACTCGTTAAGGCGAGGCTAGGGCAATCCCGTTGAAGGGAAAGTTCCACTTTTGCTCTTTGCTGCTGCGTGTAACAACCGTGTCTCTCCTGTGCATTCGAAATCCACAAATCGCTTTCATCACAGGAAAGCAGAGAAATTTTCAATCAACCAAATCTACAAAAGCGACAGCAGCCCAATGCTGGAGACGGTTCAGGGATCCCAACCACAACCATCAAATCGAAAATCTCGCGAGCGGCAGAGACAGAAACAAAAACAAGAGAGAGAGTGGAGTGGAGTCGTTCCGAATTCTCCTCCCATTATTGTTCTCACCTTAACACGACTACATCGAAATAAGTCTCCTCATCTGATGGCTCTCCTCTACTCAAAACAAAAGCTGCCTGCTCCCCTGTTGCAGTGCCAGTGCCAGTGCCTGTGGATCCAATTCCCCTGTCCATAATAAGAGCCCATAGATTCGAGCAAGAAGCTATGCTACTTATTAAAAGACTATCTTTATTTCCTTTCTCAACATGTTGCGCAAGTCTTGCATTAGTTACATTATAGTGGTATCCGGCCACAAAATATAAATAAATAAATTTGATTTTAGAATTTAACACTAAGAGAAATGTATATAAATAACGTAATATCTACAACATAAAGTATCATCACAACATTTCCAATGAATAAAAGAGGAAGAGCTTAGGGAATATTGTTGTCTATTCAAATCTAATAATCAAATGACATAAGTATAAATAAATAAAAAATAAATTGAAAAACACTATATTGTTAATCAACTATGCTAATAACCTTGTCCCAAATACATGATTCATTGGCCATCGAGCACTGATCCAATGTGTGACACCCTTATTTAGCAGAATTTTCTTCTTACACTCATGAAACTCAGAAGACCTTATTGTACACTTCCATATCATCATCTATTGTATTAGCAATGTTATTTTTCAAATACTTTTCTTTAATTGAGGTGGTTTAAACTTCTAATTCTAAATTGATGGGCCAAGCATCTTAATTTTCTTTCCACACTATCTTTGGTCTACTTTCATAAGGATATGGTGTTAAATTGATATTATTGCTTGTGTGAGAAATCAAGTGGTCATGATCATATTTCCATTTCCTCACTAATTTCATCATCTCTTTTACCTGAGCAAGAGTTTGTTTAGAGTTCGCTATGAAAGAGCTTACAATATTCTCCACTTTGAACATATATCCTCTGCACCTCGGAAGAAGGCGGATTTGATTTACATGTAGACATTGCTTTCTAAAATCCAATGAGAATATTCCTGTAGGTAGAAAAATTTCCAATTGATAAGGATGGCAGCTGGGGGCTTCACTTTTATGTATGTTTACTTTTATGTGAAAACATACATGGAGTAACGTGGGCAACTTTTATATCACATGGAGTAGCTAGCCTTTTCTAACACTCAAGTTCAGGGATAATCAATACTACAACTTAAGCACATCTTGCAACTCCATGATGCCATAGTGAGAAAATTTGAACCTCATATATTTGACTTGACTTTGTGAAGCATGTTTCAAGGACCTTTTTCTTAGGGGAAATATTTAAAACTATAATATGAAGGGATTAAGATAATAACAATATATATGAGCAATGACGATGATTGATTCTCAACCATTCTTTTTAAAACAAGGGTGTACAATATGTTGTGCAAAAGAATCTATGCTTTATGCTAATATTAAGGTAGGGAATAACTTTTTTTAATGTTTTTAAAAAATAATTGATTAAATTATGTTTTTTGAAAATTAGAAATAAAATTAAAAATTTATAAATACTATTTATTCTAATTTTTTTTGTAATTTTGGTAGAAATACATCTTCATTATGTCCAATATATCACCACCATCAGGTGGGAAATTGAACAGAAAATTCACATCAAAATCCAAGACACAGTGGACCTATTTGTTCTATTTTTTATTACCAAAATTATTATTAATAAAATATAAGTTAAAAATGTAATTTTTTTTTTGTTAAGTTTGGTAGTGCCTTTCATTTTCTCCTTTTTTCACTTTTTACTCCATCTTCATAACATGTCTAGATACATCACCCCGATCGGGGAAGGGAATTGAACCTGTGATGAGTGCTATAACAACCCACTTACAAAAAAGATGTAACATTAATTCCTAGATTTATTACCATAAAAAAATAAATTTACTTACCATAATACTATACATTATAAGAATCATTTATAATATTATGATATACCTTTTATATCAACGTGTGATATTCGATTCACATATATTATTACTAGGATACCATTGAACCCTAACTCTGAAGAAATTTCAATCCATAATTACTCTTTATTATATTATCATTTGTATCATGGTTCGAGTACTATGAAATCTTCGTGATTCTTTATGCAATCAAGGGTTATATAAATGCACGCAATAAAACAATAGTTCGCCAACCTGTACCCTGACTTGTCTTTGGAATTCTAACCGGGCTTGACAATATGTTATATAATCATCGCTTTATTATTACATATCCGTTCTGATATGGAGATTTAAGGAAATTAATGCGGAGAAAATTTCCATGCTACACATGGCACTTTTGTTGCTCCTCCATGGAGATATGTCAACTAATGGTAGTATTGCGGATTATTCTCCAAGATATAGTTGTATTTGCATAGGATTTTGTTTGTTTTTTTTTTTTTTTTTTTTTTTCGAGGGAAAAATCCAATAGACTCTGCAGTTAGCTGTGAAAAAAGATTTGGCTCCATTGAATTCTTGGCGGTCTCCAGAACTTGGCTCCTTCCTTGCGATCTCCACCTCAAACCCCTATAGTTTTTCTTCCTCACTACGCATGGCCCCAATGTTTTGTTAGCTTCTCAGTTTATTCATTCACAATTTCATTTTCCTATTTGTAAAGCTGTCCACCAGTGCTTAGCTGCGTGTCAATGGTGTTGAATAAAATCTACAGAGTTGTTTAGCGCTTCAACGATGGGCCAGCTATGGCAGGTTCAAGGGAAATGTGTTGTTTGTGAGCTTCAAAGGTAAAATATAGCTTCCCCTTTTCTTACTGCAGAGTTTAGTATTTTTTTTTAGTGACGATTTCGTCTACGTGCTTAGAGGTTTAATCCATTGAGTTTTGGAACCTTACAGAGCGGTCCATTGGGAGTCCTTTCTCTTTTTAGGTATCATCTGCTCCCAAAAGTTTTTCGGGGTTTTAAATTTATTTAGCTCATCAAAGGTTTCTCTGCAAATGGTAGTTAAAATCTCATCATTGGTTGTTGGGTGCAGGTTTGTGGTTGTTCCCCGCCAATCTTCAAGCATCAAGCTCTCTTTTAGGAATAATCGTGTTGTGGTCACCTTGGCCCCAAGTGACATCTCTGCCCTTCTATTTCTCAGGAAACCTATGGTTCTTGACGGAAGGCCCAAGTTCCTAGATTTTTTCAATGTGCTGGCCTGGTTACAGATTACCGTGCTCGGCCTTTTTTTTACCAATGAAAATTTTTAGAGAAGAGGGTTAAAACCCCTTTTTATTAACACTTTCTATAAATATTTTTATTAGGGTTTAATTCTCGAGTTTATTTTTAATGGGGCTCAGAGTGTTATACAAACACTGAACCATGACATATATATGTATATATTTTTAATTGAACTTTGCCATGTGCAGTTGCATTTTCTCTATCATAGACTATTTACTTTGGAATCAACTCGACTTTTTTCTAATGTTTATAATGGACTCAATATACGCCTTTCGGGTTTAATAATGCTTTCTTGCCCAGTTTCTCGGCTTAGTTTCTTTTGCATGTAAATAGTTTTTAAGCTATCGATGGAAAATTCTGGGTTTTTGCCTTCCAATATTGTGAAGTGGTTTGTTGTTTGAATCTGAGCAATTACACTTAACATTAATTCCTCATCAGTTACTTTTCTGTTGACAAGATACTAGCGTTCTTTCAGTAGTTCGATTTATTGAGTTAATAGTACTCTAATTCTTCTCAATCAATTAGTAGTTTTCTCTTTACGATGTCCGGGCCGCCAAAAGTTAATGCCCGTGTTTAGTTTGGGGGTTATTGACCGCGGACAAGGTACCCCTGTTTTGGGTTCATACCTAGAACTAGGGTCGACAGTCCGTCGGATCTAACCCCTTGGTTCTGGTTAATTTTTCTTAGACTTACAAAATTTCATATGCCTTTTACTTTATAGCTTACCACTCCATACCTGTAAGGATATGCTACACCTATGTATTCCCCAGTAACAAGAAAATAATACATGAATATTTTTCATTACTTCTACATTATTTATACAGCACATTATTTTTCAGTAATACTACTGTTATGTTACTCTTGTAATGCATTGACCGTAACAAATTTTTTTGTTTTAGTTCTCTGCTTTCTTTCCACGCAACTTATAGAGGTTTAAACAATAAATATTTCATATCATGATAGTAAAAGAAAACGAAGTAGTATTACCAATAATTACTACTGTTCTATCTCAATAAATCGAGAGGTTAAGCTGTCTACAAAGCTCATATCCTGTTTCAAGCATTTGTAACAAATATACACAAATTCAAATGTTTATTATTAGTACAGTTTCTACTCAGCTGTAATACTGTAGAACAATATAACCAACTTATTAGTAACCACTTAAAGTTTCACAGTAATACTTATCTGGATTGAGTAATTTTAAGCTGTGGTCCTCCCAACCATCAAGGGAGGCTATTACGTCCCCCACTTGCCCCCTAGCTCCAGAATCTGGATGGTGTCCTGGGTTAAACAGTGGAGTTGTTTCACTTTTTGCTATGACCTTTGGATGGCCAATTCAGTCAAACTCAAAAAGGTTGGTTTTACAAGGTATGATGTGAGTTATTTTCAACTGATCATAACCAGCTCTAGAAAATACTCCCCTTTACCAGTATGGCACAAAAACCCTACTCCTCCCCTGGGATTCAACTTTATCCTCAGAGGAGTAGGTAACTATCTCTCTAACTGTCCCCCAACCACCTCCTATTCTTGGAAACATTTCTTTACCATTAGCTTTATGTATATTTCATGTTAAAAGATTTTTCCTATAGTTAATTATTTGTTTCTAACTAATAAATCAACAACTTAAATAATTTCCTTAATCAACAGTAATTATTTGAGTTTTTTTTCCTTGCCAAATAAAAGAAAACTAAACAAATTGTCTTTAACTAGATGACACTAGTTAACTTTAATGAAGCTGTCACAAAAGATTAACCATTTAAACTATTTTTTTAATTTGATTTTTATTGTCAAATCGTGTTCATTTTTTTATTTGATTTTTTATTTATTAAATTGTATCCAATTTAGTCTATATATATATATATATATATATATATATATATATATATATATATATATATATATAGCTTATCAATTGTACATTTAAATTAAAACTTAATGGGTGCCTGAGACTTAAAATTCATCTACTTCTACCAAGTCCAAATAATATATTTATTATTTATTTTAAAAAAACTACCCCATCTAAAAAAATTATATTGTATTTTTAGTAATAAAAAAAATATATGAATAAAACTTAGGCATTATAAATACTATATATAACTAATATTTACTGTGTCAAAAATTACAAAGTACATTTACATTTACATTTGGTCATAATCTGACATCTAATTCAAAAGATCTAAAATTGAGTTGTGAAAATAAAGATAAAGCTATATAGAAAACTTTACATAGAGTTTTTTTTTTTTTGTAAAAAATGAATCTATACATAAATACATGTGTTCTAGTTTTATTGTTAAGATATTTGTTGGATGGTTTGAAATAGTCTATATAGACTAGGTATAGTTATTTGGATACAATAAATTCTTTGAAAAATATGTTTTGAATTTCAACTACAGAAATGGTTTTTAAAAAGAAAAAAGACAGATAATTGCAAGTTTTTTAAATATTTAAAATAAAATAAAAATCATATCTAATATGTGAGCAATGAGCTTGGCACTGGTTTTTAAAAAGAAAAGAGATAGATAATTACACTTCATTTTTTAAATATTTAAAATAAAATAAAAACCATATGTAATATGTGAGCATTCAAAGCTTAACATGGATTCTTACCAGTAAGGAAACCAAAAGACAACCAATATCCTTGTGAGTTCAGGATGCCATATGTGCATATAAAAATGTCTTCATGTTAATTTCACATTCATAAATTATGTTAATTGTTTAACATTTATTGAAATGAATAAAATTAGAAACGAGAAAAAATCCAACCAACCTAACATATCTTATTCCAAAAAATATAATTTCTGATCATCAAAGGAGTAATTAGTGTTCCAAATATATAAGTTTTTTGGAAAATAAAGAACTACAAATGCCTCACTATGCTATTAAAAGGTATTGGACACTGCTAAAAATGGAAACAAAGGACAAAAAAATTGAAACTTTTTTTAAACACAGTGAATCACATAAATGATCGAATAGCTCGTATTTGTTCTTATTCTTGCTGCTCCAATTTTTACTATGCCAAATATAATCACACTTCTCATGAGTGTGCTTGAACTTGGGTTATTTATTTTATTCAGTGAAAACTCCTTGCTTTGGTTGTGTGGGGAAGCGGATCACACCGATGAGTAGTCTTTGCGGGTGGTCAAAATTCCAAAATTCCAAATCAAAATAAATTTCAAGTAAAATGTGGCAATTAACAAAATTCAAAATCTAAATTCAATGGATGATGTATGCATCATGCTATGATGGTAACGCAACGCATGAGGTGAGTGCTGGTGGACGATGAGACCAGAGTCAGAGGAGCCGAGCCGTCACCTCAGTCGGAAAGGGGGAAAAATTGGTATGCCGAATTTTCTAAAAACATTTAATGGCAAGGCCCAACAATATCCCGACACTGGTACTGACATTGTATTAAATATCATATAGAATGGAAAATAATTCTCTCCTTCACCTAGAAAATATGGCTCGCCTTAGCAATGCGTCAAATTAGTTAGTCCTCGATTTTAACTTTCTATGGATTTAGATTCTAATTAGGGGAGAGGGGTCAGTCATTGAACACCTTGACAGTGACTAGGCCCCCACGCCACGTCAGATGCCACGCCTGTGTATGACAGCTATCCACCTGATGCGGGTACGTGTTGTGGGTACATGTCATCTATCTAGCCGGTCATAGACCTCCTAAGCCGGTCCCTTCCTGCGTTTAACCGAAGGCTTGTTGGGGAAGCCCCCATTTTCACTTTGGGCCTGGTCATTGGTTGCCTGTCTGTTCGTTTTTTGCACAGTCGTTGCACCGATGCCCAACACCTCCACCTCCGCCCTCCACACGGTGCATCTCGGGTTATGGCACCTATGCCCTCCTGGTTCGAGCTCCTGTGGTCCTGGTTCAACCGCGGGGGCTTAAAATTCTCGTTATACCTTGGCTCTGTGGTGGTTAAACCTCGACTCTGTGTTCGTTAAACCTCGGCTCTGTGGTGGTTATACCTCGGTTCTATGGTGGTTAACCTCGGCTCTATGTGGTTATACCTCAGTTCTTTGGTGGTTATACTTGGCTCTGTGTTGTTTATACTCATCTCTGTCGTGGTTATACCTCAGCTCTATCGTGGTTATACTCGGCTCTGTGGTGGTTATACTAGGCTCTGTGGTGGTTATACTCGGCTCTGTGGTGGTCATACCTCAAATCTGTGGTGGTCATATCTCAGCTCTGTGGTGGTCATACCTTGGCTCTGTGGTGGTTTTACCTTGGCTCTATGTTGGTTTTACCTCAGCCCTATGGCGGTTTTACCTTGGCTCTGTGGTGGTTTTACTTGGCTCTATGGTGGTTTTACTCGACTCTGCAGTGGTTTTACTCAACTCTTCGGTGGTCATACCTCGGCTTTGTGGTGGTCATACCTCGACTCTGTGGTGGTCATACCTCGGCTCTGTTGTGGTTTAACCTCAGCTTTGTGGTGATTTTACCTCGGCTCTATGGTGGTTTTACCTACGTTCGGCTCTGCGTCGTTTTCAGGTCTGGATGCTCGGAATTGTGTTTTCAGGTGCATTTTTCAAGTCTAGATGCTTTCAGGCATGTTTTTCATTGTTGGTTTTCCATTTTTTTAATGTTTTTGCTATTTTTTTAATGTTTGTGCTCCCTGAATGGTTGTTTTCTGATTGGGTTTTTGCATTTCTTTCAGGTCAATGCAGTTTCCAAGGAGGAAGGCGAGGAGGGAGAGGAAGGCGAGGAGAGTAGTCTTAAGCTAGGACTCTGTCCTACCAGTCATATGTATGTGTTTGTAAACACATTTAACTTGAAGGATATGTTTCTCTATTGAGCTTTTTTACTGTGTTTTTAAACACTTGAGTTTTCTTTAAATTGTCTGGTTTTTTAACACATTTAACTTGAAGGATATGTTTTTGTTGAGCTTGTTTCCTTTGTCCTATTTTTTGTGTGTAAATTGATTGGTTTAGGTTTAGGATAGGGTTTTTGTGTTAATTAAAAGGAATCTATTTTAGTGTAAATTTTCTGATACTATATTAATAATGCTATATAACTTCTCATATTGTGTTAATAGTTTTGTCTAAGTTTTCATACTGTGTTGTTAATAATGTTGAGAATTTCTCATACTGTGTTATTTACATTGATATATGCACATGCAATTTGTCTCTATATAATAACCTTAGTTGTACATTCACTTCCATAGAGGTATTTTACCTTTGTTCCTAGTTTCTCTTACGGGTTTTGAGGGTTTTGACTTGTATGTGAAGTCTCGATTTTTCATTCTTGTTTCACTCCAACACATTTAGGGTTTATGGTTTTGTTTTTTAACACATTTAGGGTTTAGGGTTTTGTGTAAATTGATATTTTGATGTTTAAATATTTTTATCCACCATAGCGGAGCCAAGGTATAACTGTTTTATATTCTGTACATGTTTTCAATTAATTTGATGACATTTTCTCATACTGTGTTAGTAATGTTGTTTAAATTCTGATACTGTGTTAATAATGTTGTCTAAATTGTCATACTGTGTTGTTAATAATGTTGACATTTTCTCATACTATGTTATTTACATTTATATATGCACATGTAAAGCAAATGAAGTTGTCTCTATTCAATAACCTTAATTATAGAGTCACTTTGTTCTTGGTTTCTCTTAAGGGTTTTGAGGATTTTGACTTGCATGTGAAGTCTCGGTCTTGCATTCTTGTTTCACTCCAACACATTTAGTGTTTAGGGTTTTCTGTAAATTTATATTTTGATGTTTAAATATTGGTATAACCACCACAGAGCCGAAGTATATTAATTATGTTTTATATTTTGTACATGTTTTAAATTAATTTGATGACATTTTCTTATATTGTGTTAATAATGTTGTCTAAATTCTCATACAGTGTTGTTAATAATGTTGACATTTTCTAATACTGTGTTATTTGCATTGATATATGCACATGTTTTGACTTGCATGTGAAGTCTCGGTCTTGCATTCTTGTTTCACTCCAACACATTTATGGTTTAGGGTTTTCTGCAAATTGAGATTTTGATGTTTTAATGTTGGTATAACCACCACAGAGCTGAGGTATAACCACCACAAAGCTTAAGTATGTTAATAATGTTTTATATTCTGTACATGTTTTCAATTAATTTGATGACATTTTCTCATATTGTGTTGTTAATAATTTTGTCTAAATTCTCATACTGTGTTGTTAATAATGTTGACATTTTCTCATATTGTGTTATTTACATTGATATATGCACATGTTTTGATCTGCATTTGAAGTCTCAGTCTTGCATTATTATTTCACTCCAACAAAGTATAACCACCTTTGTTCCTTGTTTCTCTTAAGGTTTTTGACTTGCATGTGAAGTCTCGGTCTTGCATTCATGTTTCATAGACTCGAGGTATTAGTTTTACAGTCACTTCCATAGAGGTATTTTACCTTTGTTCCTGGTTTCTCTTAAAGGTTTTGACTTGGATGTGAAGTCTCGGTCCTGCATTCTTGTTTCATAGAGTCGAGGTATTATAGTCACTTCCATTGAGGTATTTTACCTTAGATTTTTTTTTTTTTCGTTTATGAATTCAATTTATTTATTCACACTCTCTGTTTGCAGTTACGAAAGCACTGAAATAGTTATAAAATTGCTTAAGACGCTTTAGAAGCTCTTCAAAAACAGGGAATTCCTTCCGGTCAGGCGGTAAGAGGTTCCAGGTTATCATTGGTTTGTAGTTATGATTTTTATATTCCACTTCTTTTTAATCAATTAAGAGGTAGGATCATTCAATCAGGGTTGTTCTCATTGCAAGACACAAATTTTCAGAGTGGGGCAATGGGCAAAAATCTAAGTTGGAATTTGGTGTCATAGACCTTTTCTGCTTATGAATTCAATTTCTTTGTTCATATTGTTATCACCAAATTGAACTTGATTGGCTAGCATCAAAAAACTCAGTGTAACTGTTTCAAACCACTTCTAACTAAAGATTAGCCTCTTCAATTTGAGAGGGCTCTCTCAATGGGGGTTTATGATTTTGAATAAGGATACTACTAGATGGCTAACTCTATAGAAATTTTAATTTGTTTTGTATGATTGTAGGTTGAAAAATGCAGGCTTGATACCATTGGGCTTATGGAGTCAACAATCAATAGTTTCAGTGAAAATGTTTCTTCACATAGAAGATGAGGCAGATAGAGGTTTTAGACAGAGGCAACTCACACACACAACATAAGAAAACACAATCATTTCACCACTAAAGGAATTCAGAGCATAATATTATGAATTCTGAGTAATTAGAGATGAAATATACTGCAAGTGATAAAACATAAAGATATAGATCAATAATATATCAAAAAACTCATGAGAATCTCAGGTCTGGAAAGAAGAATGTCACTTTGTATTACTGACAATGGTAAAAAACATACAAGCAACAATTTGGGGCAAATTTTCTCCAACCACTTGCTTCTTTGATTTTTTGTCTATAAATAGACATTATTTACAATAAGGATGATCTTCCTGGTGGCTAGATCCTCAAATTCTCCTATGACACCTTTCATAACTGAAATCAATAACTTACAACAGAAAACTGACAGCTACCTTTTTAAAGAAAGAAACTCCTAATAGGACTCTATCTCCTATTTATTGCATTCCTCTATCCTATCTGTGAAATAGTTACATGGTGGTTACATAATGAATATCACATGCTTGAAGGACACGTGACCAAGTTCACCACCACTTTACATATTTAAAGCACCCCTAGATTTGTGGAACATAACCCTGACTTTTGGGAATGGATGACCTTCATCTTCAACGTTGTTTTGATTGATGACCTGGCTACATGGAAGTCATAAATATCTGTTAATAAGGTCCTCTGACATGCTGGAGGTCTCCAGCTGGAAAAAATTCTTTTAAGATGATCAAAATCTTTCAACAATTTCTCGCTATGAAAACAGGACAGTTTCGTAGCGAGTTTTAGTAGCGTGGGAAAAGTGGATTTTCGATCCATCCTCTTCACTTCTTTGTTGTTCCATCATCTTAATCATGTCATGGCATATTACAATCATGGATCCCTCTCCTTAAAACATGCAAAAACTGACTTTAAATGAAAAAAGACACATATAGGTTTTTTCATAGTGTATTTCTGGCTTCAAGCCTGAGGCACGCTATGAAATTGTGTATAAAACAAAAAAATTCTCCTTTCAAGATTCTCTTCAAAAACTGACCTCCAGCTGCAATATTTGGGTTATATGCATGTAATGAACCTGCTAAAGCATATTTCATCTCAAATTATTACTCCAATGGTGTCTCATCCTTATTTACAATCACTTGACTAATGGGCTCTTCTACCACTGTCATTTTCAATCCTTTCTTTTCCAACTCCTCATGAATCAGATCCAATTTCTCTTCAAGATCTTGTACTTTTTTCTTTAAGACACTATTCTTGGATTGCAAGTGCGGGTCTATATTTTTGATGTGTTTGACTTCTCCCCTTATTGGCTGAGTCCACTTTATTAACCTTTCTATATTTTCCAAGGTCTTTGAGACACTTGTGACTTGATCTTCCTAGATTTTCCTCATTTGTTCAAACTGAACCTTCTCAGCTCCATGCTTCTTTTTTTCTTGTTTCAAGACTGATATCTCCTTACCTTCCCCCTTCAACTGCTGCTTAAGGGTTTCAATTTCTGATTTTTCACTAATTTTCTCTTTACCCTTCTTTTGTTTGATAAGAAACATTTCTTTTGCAGGTGTAGAGAGATATATGATGCTTGGTGGCTGAGAAGTTTCACTAAACTTTTGAGTGTCTTTGCCATTTTCCATGACCTTTCTTGTATGTCTAGTCATTGGATTCCTAGGCTGAAAATTGAAACCAACATCATCACCTGCAAACTCTAATTTTTTAGTTGTCTTACCTTTCTTCAACTTTCTTCCTCCATCTTGAATATATTCAGCTTCCACAATGGGTGATTCTTCAATGTCAATTGCTTGCAATATGTCTTCTAAGTTAACTTTAGCCATTATTTGGCTCCTAGTAACTCTCTTTTTGCCTTGTTTGCTAACTGTTTGCTTCTATTTTTCAGGTGATGTTTTAGGTGTGTCAATATTCTGCAAAGGATCTGTCTCCATGCTCACTAATTCTGGTGGGGATGATCTATTCCCTTCTTCAACTTCCTCTACCACTGTTGGTGATGAAATATTTCTAGGTTTGGAAGCTCTCTTAGGAGTGACAAAATCAACTTCAAAAACACTCATGAAAAGAAAGGAAGTCCAATCTCTATCTATTCTCTTCAATTCCTCTAACACCAACAACTTAATCAAACCATGGTGAAAGAGAGAAGTTTCATTTCCTTTTTTTTTAACTTGAACCTTATCTGGAATTTTACCTAGAATTCTGTATAAATAAAAGGGCAAGTAAAGTGACCTCTTACCCAGAAAATGGAGAAGAAGCCTAAGGTGGTAGGAGTAGACCATGTGAAACCTTCCTTCATAGGTAAAATACTTATGAATGATCATCATCAACTTTGAATAGTTGTCCTTCATGAAACTCCTAGGGATAGCATTTGTCACATCAATTTCATTATGCTCTGATTTGATGAAATCTTTGCAATCCTGCATGGTGAAATTGATGCCTTTAAACCACTATTCCCCTCCTCTAGGGATTCCTATTGCTTTTGAAATGTTGTCTACTATCACTGTGAGGTTTAGAATTCCCACCTTTGAAGCTGTTTCTGTGAAACTATTAGCGAAATCCTTGGAAACCTATAGACGACAACCCTGCAACCTTTGATAGAATTGCAAGAAACATGTTCTTCTAAAAACCTCCATGACAGTTGGGTCTTCATTTAGAAAATTCATGTCCATGGGCTCATACCTGTGTTAATGACCACATTTGTTTGTTTTCTTCCTTGCAGCTATGGGTGCTTTATATCTTCTCAGCCTTGCTTGCTTGATGACACCTCCAAAGTGTAATTTTTCCAGCAACCTGCTTGGATTGATGAAGCAGCTCTCCAGAAATCCAATAACATGCAAAGATAAAGAAGAGTATGAAAAAAAAAGTAATTGGGTAATTTTTATGGTTTAAATGATAGCTCATGCATTAATGATGACACATGCATGCTAAAAAGAGTAATGATGACTTGAGACATGTCTTTGTACCTTTAAATTACCCCTAACAGACTCGAATGACCTCCACCCTAAGTCCTCCAATCATGAAATGACACTTCACATCGAGTTTGACAAGACAAAAAAGAAAACAATTTTTTGTAGCGTGATTAGTTTAAGTTCTGATAGTTTTTCTATGAAACTATTAGGCAGTTTCATAGTGAAAACTGTTACTTTTCTATATAAAACACTACTAAAAGTTGTAAAACTAGCTTAAGCGCTCTTTTTGAATTTAAATTCTTGGGGAATGAAAATTGATAGCATATGATGACTAATGGGACATTACATGACCTAAATGGAGGTGGCATTGAACCTTAGGATACGTTAAATATGTAAAAAAAATGAAATTTTCCTTTACCAAGTTGAAAGGCTGAAGGAGACTTTATCCTTTTGAAAAATGAACTGTATGACCATGTCAAGTAATATTTCACAATTTTATAAGTGATAACACATATTCTCCTCCTTTATTGAGTGATTTTTATTGATGAAGTTAGCAAGTAATTTTCATTGCACCAGTATAATGACATAGGTTTTTTGCACACTGATTTGATTAATTAGATTTTTTTAGCATTATTTACTTTATCTGATTCCCTCATACAATTTCGTTATATAATATTGTTGGTTTTCTCCCCATGTTGATATCCTTATTATTTAACATGATTATTAGTAGCTATTTCTTTTCATTTAAGAGCATGTAATGTTCAAGGGATATTTTGTTTAGATGTAATATAAATTGAAATTGTGATGTTTATATTCATTTAATATTTTCAATAGAGAAAATTTTCATGGAGGGATTTTTGTTTCTTTTGTATTATTGGCAAAATTTATCATAACTCTATTATTAATCACTATTCAAAAATATTATCACTGGATTCTATTGATGAATGTGGGTTGTCTTGTCAGTTTAATTAACAAAAATGATGGCACCAACTATCACATGTTTTAATGGTGTCATTGATGTTTTGGATTATGCCTTTGCAAGTGCGCAAGTTAGAAATGGTTTACACTGTCAATTGGTTAACTCCAAAGGAATGCAAGATATAGTTTTGTAGAAATTACAAATTTTTTGATACATACTAATTAAAAATAAAAAATTATGATATAGGCTATGGAAAGTGTTGTGCTATTTTAAATAAGAAATTATAACTTCAAAAGATTAAAAAACTTGTAGGAATTAGAAAATTTTTGATACATACTAATTTGAAACTGTTAGTAGCTTCCAAAACATCCATGGATGCTATCCTTAGAAAACCTATTTCATCCTTACCAAAATCACAGTGTCTTGTGGTTACAAAAATTAAGTCATGCCACCCCTATGCTTGATGGCTTCCATTTCTTGCATTGCCCAAAATTGTTGAGTTGACTGCCTGCCCCAAGTATGGTGGACTGCGTAACATTGGATGATTAGGAGGTGCCTGAATGTTGCCATATGCTTGACTTCAATTTTCTCCACGTAGCCATGGTGGGGTTGAGTAGCCCAAGTTTCCACTTGTGTTACTAACCCCAACAGTGATTGCATGTGTCATATAAACACAGTTATGATTAAAACTTGAACTGGTAGGGGTATAAGAGGTGGGCCTAACCCCTGCCTGATAGCTAGGGACTTGGATGCTAATCATGTCTTGGAAGGATGGTGTATTCTTTGCAATGTGGTCCAACGTGTTATACATCAACCTATTTTCCTCAAATTGGCTTGAACCATGGTCTTCCCTACTTGTCACCCATCCTCCTTTATCCAACTCTTTCTGAACCTTTCTTGCGTCTCTCCCGTGCCTTGCCAATTTCTTTTGATGTTCCTTATCTTCCCTTTCATTTTTTCGTTCCAACCTTTGCTTTGCTCGAGCTTCTGCTATTGCAATCCTTGCAACCCTCTTTTCATTGGCTAACTCCTCCTTTCTCTTTTTAGCTTCTTGAATTTCATTCTTTTTGCATTCAAACTCGAACATTAAATTCATATAATCTTCAGATGTGAGCAATTATGAACTCATCCCTAAACGAAGATAATATGATGTTGATTTCCTTGATGAGGCCTGCACTCTCTTTACTGGTAGCTTTAGGAATGAACCAAGTAATATATACTTTTTTGTTGCCCCATGCTCCTCCCAACCTGACACTTGGACAACATCCTCCGAGACAATTGATTGGACCCATTGTTGTCTTCTTCAGGTACTTCATGCTGGAGAGGCTCCTCTTCCAGTGATCCATTGTCCATAAAAGAATGAACAAATTTCGGTGTTCAACCCTGATCATTGTGAAGGAATGACCATGCTTTACTCATTGGTGGTAGATACATTATTTCCAATGACATTCATCATGGCCTCTGCCAACCATGATGGTGTGCTTACTTGGGTTGGCATGGTCAATTTCCCATTGTCAGCCCCATCACATGGAATATCACATGCATAATTTTCAGGTGGTTTAGTGGGTGTGATAGCCTCATTGATATTATTAGTTGGTTCATGACTAAATTGTGTCCCACTGACATGCTTATCATCATCACCATAGAACAACCCTTTAGAAAGGGACAATATATCTTCAGCAGTAGCTACATCTTCTTAGGCACCGACATGGTCTTCTAAGTTCTCTGCTTCTTGACCTTCCACTTCAAATGCTTGGCTACAACTGTTGAGATTCAACAATATGATGAGCGTAGTGAAAAGATTCGCCTTCACTAAGTGGGCCTGCAGGCCATTTTTGGCGCAAGTCTATTTTTAGACTATGTCTATTTTTAGACATGATGATCATATTTCAGAAGTTGCAAGATGCTATTTGTGGATGGTTGGTCAAGTTGGAAAAATAGATGAAATTCTATTTTTAGAATATTGGTTGAAGTCTATTTATAGATCGCCAATCTAAAAAAAGATGCATGTCGATTATTATTAGCTCTTAATAATAATCAGACTCTAAACATCAACTTATTCTCTTGGAGCACTTCAGTTCAGTGCACAAATGTGGCACATCAGTTGACAGAAGGAATTACGTTATTCCTAAGGGTTTACTAGAGCTAATGCATTGAGGAATTAGTTAGAACTCAAGTGGAAGATTTATGACACTGTTGGAAGAAGTAGTTATGGAGTTGTATTCAGTTTAACTCAGTTAGACTCAGTTGAGCTAGTTGTATCTAGTATAATTGATTGATACACTAGTGAGAGTGGAGTGAATTAATTAGTTAATTAATTCAAAAATAATAACTCATTAATCAATTGAACAGTACATCAGTGAAATACATTGCATGGCAGTTTCAGTGGAGACCAGTGGAGAGATAGGTGAAAGGGCAAGATAGACTATATGTTGTGACTATAGTGATGCATTGATTGCATCACACACTCAGTGGAGATGCCAATGAGGATGGCACAGTCAAGGATGGAGTAATTCAAGTTCATTCAGAGCTATTCTTCATCAGAGATTACGTAGTGGAGGCAGGCTAGCAGGTGGCAAAGATCGGTGCATGGATTTGCAAGATTGGGCCTGATTAGTGTATGACAATTGTACTGTACTGATAGCTTGTGATAAGCTTTGTATGCTTGTATGAGATTGTCATATGATCTCCATGTTACATAATATATAGTTGGGGTTTTTAGCTTCAGGCTTTCCCAGTTAAAAACTATGTTATGTGCGATTGAATATTTTTGTTTATGCTTCACATGTGTGTGCAATTAATTTGTCCGCAAAAGATTAACAAGTGGAATAGATTCAGTATCTTGCATAAAGTTAAAATGATGTGAGATCAAGTGGATCTTGGACATATGCATGCTTAAATTACATATAGTTTCTACATGGTATCGGAGCAGTGTTAATTCTTGAAGATTGCAACTGTGAAGAATTGTTGAGTTTGTGCTGGTGGACAATTTGAATTTGCTGCAAAAAATTCTTGGTGTGGCAGTTGAGTATACATTGAAATTTCTTTCAATGGGTTGCGATTAGAGTATGCCCTTGATGGCAGCTCGAATTACATAGCTTGGAAGGATAGGATGGAGGTGGTGCTGGAAGATAATGGACCGAAGGAGTTCATCGATAGCGATGTTCCTAATTCGAGATCTAGCGATGCTGCATTACTTGTTGCATGGCAAAAGAAGGTAGCAAAGACAAGAAGAATTCTATTGGAAGGTGTGAAGGACCATATTGTGTCTAGGTCTCTGAGGAAAGCCGCTGTTCTTAATTTGGAAGGATTGTGAGGAATTTTCCAAAAGCTGAAGTGACGGAGGGTGAGAAAACTAGGTAAATCTTAGAAAAATAAAATGGAAGCGTATTCCAATGCCCTTGAAGTTTGTCCCTTATGAAGGATGTTGCGGGAAGTTTAGGGTCTTGTTGATAGATGATACTTAGTGAACTAGGATCTCTTAGACTTTGAAGATTTAGCGCCAACTACGAGCCCCTACTGTCAATGCCGGTCGGAAAGCGTAGGTATAGGAAGCTGACTTTGGTTGGATGTAGTGCAGGAGGAGATAAGGTAGGGTACTAGGGATGGATCTTCATCGAAGAATGAAGATGAAGAGAATTGTGCTTTGGCTCCCAAATCAAGGAAAGGGAAGGGGAAGAAAAATCCTTCAAAATCCGGTGCTAAAGGCAAGAAGCAGGACTTGTCCAAAGTGAAGTGTTTTCACTGTCACGAACATGGACATTTCGCCACTAACTATCCACGGAAGAAGAAGAATAAGAAGGCTGCTGGATCTGCAGCTGGAGAGGCCTTAGCCTCGCAATTTGAGCTGGATTTTTCCTTGATCGCATGCTTAGTTTCAAGTTGCATGGGAAAATTAGTATCTGTGATGAGTGTGTATTTCTACATATGAAAGGGAGACAAAAGTTGTTGTGACGGAGGAGAAAGGACCTCCCGATGCATATAGAGAGAGGCAACGTGGGTGATGCAGTCTGATGGCATTGGGGGGACCATTACCTTTGAGAAAATTACGGTAATCATTCTTGTTGGTGTTGTGCATGTTCTAGGTCTAAAGAAGAACTTGGTCTACAAATTAAAGCAATCTTTTTGCTTAATTAGGGTTATGATGTTTTGATGAGGAAAAGCCTTCCTTCACTCATGTGGTTCAAAGCAAGATATAGGGGTCGGGGTTAAGATTAAGAATCTCACAAAGTGGAGGTAGATGGGTATACCCTAATGGTGGAGCAAAGCCAAAAGTGGATGGCAGATAAAGTAATTGTAACCCTGAGAGGTGGAGCCATCTTCACCATGGCGCTTTGAAGATTTTGCAGAAAATTTCTACTGGAATTCCCAAGGGTACTCTTGCGCAGTCAGATCAGTGCAAAGGATGTACAATGGGTAAGTTTGTGAAGACCACCTTTCATGAGAAGGAGAACCGTGCTTTGGTGATCCTGGAGAGAATTCACACAGACGTGTGTGGACCATTCTCGGTTGCTTCAACAACAAGACACAGGTATTATGTGATATTTGTTGATGATTATTCTCATAGATGCTAGATATTTTTCATGCAAAAGAAGAGTGAAACGTTCTCAAAGTTCTGTAAGTTCAATTCATTGGTGGAGAAGGAGTCGGGGAAGTAGGTGAAAAATCTAAGGAGCGATAATGGTGGTGAATACATCTCAGGTGAATTCAAAGACTTCTGTAGCAAATAAGGAATTTGAAGAGAACTCATAGCGCCTCATAACGCACAGTAGAATGGGGTCACGGAGAGAAAGACCAGAATGATCGTGCGTGCTGCATGAGCGATGCTGCATGACCAGTGCCTACTGATGCACTTGTGGGCGAAAGCATGCAACACTATGGTTTATGTGCAAAATTGTTGCCCTCATAGAGTACTTGGGATGAGTACACTTGAAGAAGCATTTTCTGGTAAGAAGCCTGATATTTCTCATTTGAAATTTTTTGGCTCACATATTTACATTCATGTTACGAAGGACGCCAGGAAGAAGATGGAGCCAACTGCAGAAGTTGGGATATTTGTGGGGTACATAGAAACACCCCATAAATATCGTGTGTATTTTCCAAACATTCAAATGACTGTTGTGTGATGGGATATAAAATTCAAAGAGGTGAAAGCCATGAAGTTATTGCTTGGGAGGGAGCTACACTTGCATGCAGAAGAGGAAATTCTTGTTCCCAAAGATGAGCCTCTGGATGTGGATCAGCGACAGGAGGAGATTCATGGAGTAGAGGAGTCTAGTCATGCAGAACCAAACATCAGACAAGGCAGAAAGCATACCATAGAAGCTGAGAGACTGAAGATTGATGCAGCATATAATTTAGGAGTTCCTACATCACACGCAGATAGAGACAGTCACCTGACCGATATACTGGATACATGGCTCTTATGAGCAAGTGTATTGTGATAGAGCCATCTTCTTTTGAAGAAGTAGCGCAGGAGACCACATGGGTAGATGCCATGGTGGAGGAGTATCACTCCATTGTCAGAAACAGTGCTTGGGATATTGTTCCAAGGCCGGTGGGAAAATCAGCTGTAGGATCAAGATGGATCTACAAGGTAAAGCAAGCTGCTGATGGGAGTGTCGAGAAGTATAAGGCAATATTTGTTGCCAAGGGCTTCTCATAGATTGAGGGGATTGACTATGAAGAAAACTTTGCACCTGTCGCACAGTATTCTTCCATATGGACCATCCTTTCTCTCTTAGTGCAGATGGGTTGGCACGTTCATCAGATGGATGTGAAGACTATGTTCCTTAATGGGATCATTGAGGAAGAGGTGTACATTGAGTAGCCTGAAGGATTTGAGATCTTCAGTAGCAAGTTGCATGTGTGCAGGCTCAAAAGAACACTGTATGGGCTGAAACAAGCACCCTATGCTTGGTACACTCAGATCGATAGCTATTTCACTAGACTTGGCTTCACCAAGAGTGAGGCAGATGCAAACCTGTACCAGATTGTCATTGAGGGTAAGATTTTAATCATTGTACTTTATGTTGATTATTTAATACTAACAGGTGATGAACAATTGATACACTCATGCAAGGCAGATCTTGCAAAGGATTTTGGGATGAAGGATTTGGGCCTCCTTCATTATTTCCTTGGATTGGAAATATGGCAGCGGGAAGGTGAACTATTTGTGTCTCAAGGCAAGTATGCTCGGGAGATACTGGAGAAGTTTCACATGCAAGGCTGCAAGCCTATCGACACTCCTCTTCCAGGAAATTGGAAGAAAGAGGATGCTACATTGCCAGAGGTAGTGGATGCCACTGTTTATTGAAAATTGGTGGGTTCGCTCATGTATTTAGTTAATATAATACCGGACATATGCTATGCGGTGAACCAACTTTCACAAGCGATGGTTAAGCCTACCAAGCTCTTTTGGAAGACAGGAAAGCATGTATTGAGATATCTCAGGGGCACATCTGAGTATGGTTTCTAGTAAAGATAGATGGATGACGTGAAGTTGCATGGATTCACGGATGCAGATTGGGTAGGAAGCCCAACAGATAGAAAGAGCACATCAGGAGGGATTTTCAGTATCAGATCTACGACAGTTTCTTGGTATTGTAGGAAACAAAGATCTGTGGCACTCAGTTCAATGGAAGCGGAATACATGGTAGCAAGTTTAGCTGCATGTGAGGCTATCTGGATGAGGAAGATCCTGGTTGGGTTGTTCAGTTCACATTTAGATCCCACGGTGATTCATTTTGATAATCAGAGTTACATTAAACTCTCAGTTAATCCTGTGTTTCATGATAGATCTAAACATATTGATATTCGATATCATCATATCAGATATTGTGTACAACAGAAGATCATGTTTCTTCAGTACATTCCTATGGAGGATCAGGATGCATATATTCTAACGAAGGCACTCACCAGGAGAAAATTCGAATACCATAGAGGTAGGATCGGGGTGAAATATAATCCCTATCTTGTTGAGAGGGAGTGTTGAGATTCAACAAGATGATGAGCCTAGTGAAAAGAGTTGCCTTCACTAAGTGGGCCCGCGGGCTATTTTTGGCGCAAGTCTATTTTTAGACATGATGATCATATTTCAGAAATTGCAGGATGTTATTTGTGGATGGATGGTCAAGTTGGAAAAATAGATGAAATTATATTTTTAGAATATTGGGCGAAGTCTATTTATAGATCGTCAATATAAAAATAGATGCATGTCGATTATTATTAGCTCTTAATAATAATCAGACTCTAAACAACAACTTATTCTCTTGTAGCACTTTAGTTTAGTGCACAGATGTGGCACATCAGTTAACAGAAGGAATTAAACTATTCCTAAGGGTTTAATGGAGATAATGCATGGAGGACTTAGTTAGAACTCAAGTGGCAGAGTTATGACACAATTGGAAGAATTATTTATGGAGTTGTATTCAGTTTAACTCAGTTAGACTCAATTGAGCTAGTTGTATCTAGTCTAACTGATAGATACACTAGTGAGAGTGGAGTGAATTAATTAGTTAATTAATTCACAAATAATAACTCATTAATAAACTGAACAATACATCAGTTAACTATAGTGCATGGCAGTTTCAGTGGAGACTAGTGGAGAGATAGGTGAAAGGGCAAGATAGACTATCTGTTGTGACTATAGTGATGCATTGATTGCATCACATACTCAGTGGAGATGCCAATGAGGATTGTGCAATCAAGGATGGAGTAATTTGAATTCATTCAGAGCTATTCTTCATCATATATTGTGCAGTGGAGGCAGGCTAGCTGGTGGCAAAGATCGGTGCATGGATTTGCAAGATTGGGCCTGATTTGTGTATGACGATTGTACTGTACTGAGAGGTTGTGATAAGCTTTGTATGCTTGTATGAGATTTTCATATGATCTCCATGTTACATAATATATAGTTGGGGTTTTCAACTTTAGGCTTTCCCGGTTAAAAACTGTGTTATGTGTGATTGAATATTGTTGTTTATGCTTCACATGTGTGTGCAATTAATTTTTCTGTGAAAGATTAACAAGTGGAATAGATTCAATATCTTGCATAAAGTTAAATAGTGTGAGATCAAGTGGATATTGGACATATGCATTCTTAGTGAATATAATTTCTACAACAACTGGTATCATGCATAACAACATCAAAATTAAGTGGCCATATACCAGTCGTCCTAAATCCAACCTTGATATTAGAAGGTGTGAGAGCCCTTTTAAATGCTTTACTTGCAAGATCTACTAGCTAAAAACTCTTTAATTCCACCCCTGGATTATTTTCCATCCATGAAGCTCGCTCGACCCTGAAATAGTTCCTGAAAGGCCCCAACATGCTCACATTAAGGGGTTGCAATCTGTGAGTGGTATGAGCTGACAATGTTAACATGTCAATGCCAAATTTATTGGCCTCCTCGATTGTCTGCACATCCATGTGGATTCCATGGCCATCTAAAATCAATAAGTGCCTGTTTTTAGGCAAGACAACACCCGGTATAGAAGCAGCAAAGTGAAAAAGCCAAATCAGAAACAGTTCCTTTGTCATCCATGCATGTGGATGTGAAACCATGCATGCACCTGGTTCACAATTATGTATATAAATTTTTAGTTGAGTTTTACCTTTAAATGTATAAAACTATGGTATCGATGAACCAATTTCATTTACATAGGCAAGGATTGTGATCCACTCCCTACTCTTAGGCAATATATTAGGCGCATTTCTGTTCCCTCTCTTGGCAATTACCCGCATACCACAATTCCTTCCTACTTATAAGCAAGTTTCATCACAGTTCCATATATGGTCTAGGGCATATGGGTGTTAGTAATATGCAACATAAAGAGTGTTATATAACTTGGAAACAATTATAGGGCATAGATTTAAAGCTCAGTCTCTATCAAGGCACTCCACTATACATAACACAAGGTCTGGATGCCTCTTTTTAAACCCAATCCACCATGAGTTACCAGGAAAACGATCTTTAGAGGGTTTGGCCACCCTTGACAGATTTGAGCTACAATGGATTTAAGTTGTATAAGATCTAACCCATGCCCTAATTGGGCCATCTCCTTACAGCACTCAACCACCTCATCCTCCTCCTCTTCAGTCATAACTGAAACAATCCCTCTATGATTTGTATTAGTCAACCCATTTATCCAATAATGTATGTTAGAGGCAACAATACCATGTTTTTTTGCAGATACGCAAATTGAATATCCCTTAAACTCAATGTCATGAATTGCATCGAGAATGTCTTGCTTTTTCCAGCCTCTGATCACACTGATTTTCTTTGTTAAACTTGCACCTTGCATTGTGGTTGAAGGTGGCTCTGTGGTTGATGGTGGGCTAGGATGATTTTCTACCACAGATTCCTTTTCAATGGCATTTCTAGGAGCATTGGGAGCATTGACATCCTCATCTGATGAATTGCTCCATAGCTGGGACCCACTTGTCCCTCACCTCTTGTTCCTTATCCGATATGCAATAGAAACTCTTGGCATGGCTCCAAAAAACTACAGATTTACCACGAAATTATGATTTAAAATTGTGTTTGAGTATAACACGAGTAAGAAATTTGATAAATATTACAACACAAATGTATAGAGTAAAATATATCTATGTATGAATTCCAATATTAGCATGAGGTTCAATAAGTAATACCTATTGACTGCTAACAACATGAAATATTCTGTTGTTTGTTGTGAATTCTTCCATTTGTGTAGGAAACTTGGTATTTTACTCAAAAGAGTTCAGGTTGCATCTGAGTGTATACTGTGTTATCAGTAAGGTTTTATCTTAATGATAAAACCAAACCTAGTAATCCATTCATATCAATGAAGAATTTTATGAATTAATTTACATTGAAGTGGAACATACCTGGTTTACCTGAACAATTGAATTTGGATTACATTTTTACTTTGAACTATTTAATGATTTTCATTCTATTGTATTTCAATTATGTATGAATTTAATATCAACATGAGAAAAATAAGTGATACCTATTGACTGTTAACAACATGGTTATAAGCTAACAAGGCTGTAAGCTACATGGAAAGCTACATGTATGTAAGCTACATGGCTATATTCTACATGGATATAAGCTACATGGCTATAGGTAATGTGGCTGTAAGCAACATGGTTGTAAGCTGACATGGCTGTAAGCTAACATGGCTGTAAGATAAGATGGCAAGCTAAATGGCTGTAAGCTACATGGTTGTAAGGTAACATGGTTGTAAGCAACATGGTTGTAAGCTAACATGGCTGTAATTAACATGGTTGTAAGTTAACATGGAATCTTCTATTGTTAACATGCTTGTAAGAAACATACTTTTTGTACTGGTGTAGAGGTATTGACTAACAGGACATTCATAGTTTCTTGTTAAGTGTATGCAAGTTTCAAGATGAATTCCTTTCATGTCCTAGAAAATTCACCATACTATTTTTGAATAATTTCTACCACCTCTTGTTGTTGTTCTATACTTAAGTATGTACCTATGTAGAGTATTTTTCCAGGGCTAATTTCAACAATTTTAGTGCACAATTCCTTGTTTCCACCTATGGATGGAAATTCCTGATTGGCTGTTGGTGTTGTTTCTTAAACTCTTCATGTTGGAACCACTACTCTTGTCTTTGCTATTTGTTTAGGTTTCTAACATGGCTATAAGAAACATAATTTTTGGCTTCATTAAGACAATTTTGGTGACTTCGTTAAATTCCATCTATTGGGGACAAGGGTTGAATAGAGGTATTGACTTGGCAAGAAAAACTAACTAGATAGGACATTCATAGTTTCTGGTAAAGTTCATATTGAAGCATTTTGTATTGGTGTAGAGGTATTGGCTAAGAGGATATTTTATGGTTAAGTGTATGCAATTTTCAAGATGAATTCCTTTCATGTCATAGCAGTGCCAAGAAAATTCACCATATTTTTTTTGAATAATTTCTACCACCTGTTGTTTTTGTTCTATACTTAAGTATATACCTATGTAGAGTATTTTTCCAGAGATAATTTCAAAAAGTTTAGTGCATAGTCTTGTTTTCACCTATGGCTGGAAATTCCTTATTGACTGTTCGTGCTGATGCTTAAAATCTTGGTGCTGGAACCACTGTTCTTGCATTTGCTATTGGTTTAGGTTATACTAATGAAAGGTAGAGGTATGTCTGGCAATTATGGCTTCCAATGATTGGAAATCAAATTCCCTTATGGAAATGAACATTGCCTATTTTTGGCTATATGACTGGTTGAAAAAGTCCACTTCCTATCAATGATATTCGCTATCGACCTCAACCTTAGTCCATGTCAATAAGCTCTAGATACACTTTGGACTTGGAATTATCTACCTAGTGTGAATATGCTCAGCAAATATGTGTTAATGTTTCCTATATGTTTAGAAAAAAATAAATACAACAATTTATTCTATTTGGCTAAGCCCGTGATCCAACTAGCGTAGTTCAACTTGTTGCTCTTAGCTTGAGCTAAGCGGTAGTTTAGAAGTAGTAGTTAAGAAGGAAGTTGTAGTGAAACTAAAATGAGACCTCTAATTAGTTGTATTTCCACTCTTTCAATCTCTCTAACTCCTATGTAGTTAGTAGCTTTCTATTCTTATAACAACAAATATGCTTTAATTAAACTCTATTTGAATTTACGAACCAAAGGCAGACCCGAAAATGGACTAACTCTAGTCTTAGTCCCATTCCTTAAGGTAAGTCACTTGTTCTCTTAGATTTCAACCATTAGTTCAGAAAGAACTACGACAACAATAAGTACTATTAGCTTCCGAGTAAAACTACTAACTTTAGTCTGTAACTTAGAATATTAGACTATTATCTCTAAGAACTACTAGCTAGTATAAGGATGTATAATGGGTCTCTCCATAACAGTGATACCTTATAAGGATGTTACGTAGTAAATCTAAGCTAATGAACATAGTATTAAGCTTTCCAGGTTGTGTCTTAGTAAGCTAGTTTGAATACTCATAGCTTCTTTAATCTACGTGATTTTCTTATAAACATAACTCTCGTTACTTATAAGCTTAACATGGTTTCTCAACTAGAATAATGATATAGTACTTAATATAATAATAGTATTCAACAGCAACCAAAAACATGTATGTCTCCAGTAACGCTCCAGCAACCGATGAAGAGAATGAATGTAACACTATGCACACACTTTGTCTGGAATGTAACACTGAGAACACTCTGTCTGGATGAATAGAATGAATGTAACATTGTGCACACACTCTGTTTGGAATGTAACACTGATCACACTATGTCTGTATGTCTAAAACATTGTCTGAAAATGATTGTATGTCTGCAAAATGAATGGAACACTGTCTGAAAACTTTGATTTTATGTGAAAAATATGAATGTATGTTAGCAACAACTTCAGAGTATAATGAATGCTTCAAATGTAGTAAGGGTTGATGTTTTATAGTTTTATGATCTAGAATTTACTTGGTAGGGAAGATTGGCATGGATTTCCATCTCCCAAATTTAATTATGTGTTGTGGATTGATTTGTACATGATCCAATGGATGATAAGCTTTCATGGTTGATCCTTTTGCTTTCTTGAATTTAATTCCTGAATTGAAATTATTTCCTGAATTGAAATGCTTTCCTGAATTTAATTCCTGAATTGAAATGATTTCTTGAATTTAGTTCCTGAATTGAAAGGGCTGTTGTGTTTAATTCTTGAATTGAAATGTTGGGTGAATTATTTCCTTAATTGAACGGTGTCATTTAATGTCTTCAATAGGTTGAATGGTTAAATATACAAGTACATATGGCTAACACACATTTCACCTATTTTTGTGCAGGTGTTACCCAGTTCTTGTGGTGTCTTTTTGATGGGACAATTGTACTTTTGGATGGAAAGAATTGTAACGTTTTATAGTTCATTTTGACTTAGTTGGTAATTCAGAATTGGAGGTACTTGAGACAATAGGTCTTGTCAAATTGTGATGTTAGGACTTGGTGTATGACAGTTTTTGGTCCAATAAAAGACTGGGCCCATTTTGGACATATTTATATAATTTATATAACTTAATATAAAGTATTTTTGTACATATTTTAGTGAATTTATGATTTTTTCTTGATGGGTGTGTGGGACCAGTACTATAACTACAACTGGTCATTTCAAAACAATAGAAGCCTCTCCCCTAGGTGGCCACATTCAACATCGGCTTTGCCGCTGGTCTTGGACACTCATCAAGAACTATGAGCTTTAAATATCCCAGATTTTATTTTATGATTTGAGTGGAAAATTTAGCCTTTTGAATGGTGTTTGTGTGCAAGGGATAACCCAATTTTAATGCAATAGAAGGTGCTGAAGGAATCTTGTAGTAATGGATGCAAGCCTTTTGATGCTTAAAGATGTATGGCAGACTCGATAATACTTAAATATGTTCGCTTTTTTATTTTTCTTGGTGAGTTTTGGCAATGATGTCTCCATGAGCATTCTAGAGAGGCATCGACATCAAAAAATTACAGAAGACATGATGACATGGGACATGCAGGATGTGGAAGAATTAAGAACAAATGGAGACATAGTGACCTTAAAACCAGGACATGAGAAACATAGTTTAAGGAAAATAGATAAAAAAAATTAAATGTGAAATTTTTAAAAATTTGTTTAATAATATCTTACTTTTTAGTAAAAACTAAATTATGTTTATTGTTTTTAACTTAAAAATTATTATGATTAAAAATATGTTAGGTCCCTATATTACTAGTATAGTCCCTTATTGTTATTAGTGTAACCCCCTTATTGTTATTATTGTACCCTTGTAACCCCCATTTTGTTATTATTGTGCCCTTAAATTATTATTGTTAGGTCGGCTAGGATTACATTGTGGCCCACTAGGGTTACATTATGGCCACATGGACTCCTATATATAGAAAGGAGGTTTTGTAAATTGTATCATCCAAGAATTGTTCATTTATGTAATGTATTGGAGGTTTCCCCCTCGAAGTGGCTTATTTCTAAGGCGTTGATATCTCTTTTCTTCTATTTTTGGAGCTGGTTACTCAACATTTGGTATCAGAGCTTTGGATTCTAGGGTTTCGCTGCTCCAAACAGGTCATCATGGCATTTTCGCTATAACATTTTTTCTACAAAGTTTCAAAAGCTAAAATTTTTAGGGTGTGAAGCCAAAATCCGGAGGAAGATCTTCTAAAAATCTCCGAGCTTGGTTCACAATATTTTCAGAGATATCATCTGTGGAAGTTAGGTCTTTTTTCAGGCTCCCAAATAGGTCATCGTGGAATTTTTGCTATAACTTTTTTTATATGAAGGTTCAGAATCTGAAATTTGTATGGTGAGAAGCTAAAATATGGAGGCAATTTTTCAAAAAAATTCAAAGCTTGGTTCGCAATATTTTTGGAGATATGATCTATGGAAGATAGTGATTTTTTAGGCTCCTGAATTTCATCTCAAATAGGTGATCGTGGGAAACATTCAATAACTCTCTCTTTGGGCATCGGATTGGAGTGCTATAAAAATTGATCGCAAGAAAACGGAATTTAGTTTCTTGGCTATAAATTTCAGAGACAAAGAATGAAACAGTGACACGTGGCAAGTCGTACAAGTTCGCTCTATTGAACCAGTCCAGAATTAGGTCATTGTGGGAGATTGGACACAACTTTGTCTTGGAGAATCCAAATCAGGTCAAACCTGTGGCATTCGAAAGATAATTCAGAGGGCTACGTTGATACTAAAATTCAAATATTGAAGTGCTTCAATCATAGATAGTATCCAATTTCAATATCGAGCTAAAAGCAAGAAAAAGTTGTGTATATTTTTTTTTCTTTCCAAATTGAATAAGTCTTCTTTGAAGAATCAATTTGAATTGATTCCAAGGGCATATTGTAGAATATATAGCAGTATTGGGTTCTAAAAGATGCCCCGTAAAAATAATTCAACACCCATTAAGCCTTCAGAAGGCTCTACTATGACTCATGAAGATGAATAATTGCAACATGATCTATCAAAATTACAAGAGCAAGTGTAACAAATTTCACTCTCGCAAAGAGCAACAAAAAATGAAATGGAAGTTTTGAAGAAAGGCGTGGAAGTGAAGATGGACGGTTTGAAGAAAGGCATGGAAGCTAATATGGATGGCGTGGAAGCTAAGATGGATGGCATAGAAGCTAAGATGGATGGCATGGAAGCTGGCATGGAAGCTAAGATGGATGACATGAAGGACAACATGGAAAACATGAAGAATGATCTCAAATCAAACATCGAAGGTTTGACAAAGTTGATACAAGAAATTTTTCCTAATGGTGAAAAGATAGTATTATAACCTCATGATGAAAAAAAAAAAAATGTTAATCGTGATTTCATAAACTCTAATGTTGGCGGGAAGAACCACCATATTTCAAAAATGGATATGAGGAAGTTTGATGGAAAGGATCCTGTAACATGGATACTACAAATTGGAGCTTCCTGCTTCTTCGCGAGTGCATCCAGTGTTCCATGTTTCATGCTTAAAGAAGGTTATAGGTGAAAATCTTCCAGTTCAAAAAATATTGCCAAAACTTGATGAGGAAGGAAAAATCATATTGGAACCTGAAGCGGTCACGGAAACAAGAACTCGACAGCTACGGAATCGATCAATTTCAGAGTATCTCATCAAGTGGAAGAACTTACCCACTGAAGATTCTACATGGGAGGATGAGAATTTTATACAGAAGCACCAAGAGCTACTCAAGCATTGAGGACAACACTTTTTGAAGGAGAGGGGCATGTTAGGTCCCTATATCACTAGTATAGTCCCTTATTATTGTTAGTGTAACCCCCTTATTGTTATTATTGAACCCTTGTAACCCCCATTTTGTTATTATTGTGCCCTTAAATTATTATTGTTAGGTCAGCTAGGGTTACATTGTGGCCCACTAGGATTACATTATGGCCCCATGGACTCCTATATATAGAAAGGAGGTTTTGTAAATTGTATCATCCAAGAATTGTTCATTTATGTAATGTATTGGAGGTTTCCCCCTCGAAGTGGCTTATTTCTAAGGCGTTGATATCTCTTTTCTTCTATTTTTGGAGCTAGTTACTCAACAAAATATATATAATAATAAAACATGAGACAGTGACAATTATGTTCTAATGTTAATATGAGATTAACATGAAAACACTAAAACCAAATTATAAATATAATAAGATATTAAAATATTTATCATTATATTGATCTGAAAACATAAAAATCTACTAAAAAGAACTTATAAATATAATAAGATATTAAAATATTTATCATTATATTGATGTGAAAACATAACAATCCCTTTGCTTAGGGCGATTTCCAAATAAATGAATAGCATAATAACCACTTTTTATTTCTGCATTCATCTCTATAGTTCCATGGATAATGAGGGATTTGAGAAATTTAAAGCTGCCCTCGGTCTCGAGATAAATGTGTGGAAAATACTTGAATTGAGTTGTAAGAGGATTGAAAATATATATATATATATATATATATATATATATATATATATATATATATATATATATATATATATATATATATATATATAGATATGGAGATTTGATAGGATTCTTTGGCTTATTTGATGCTTTCAACACCTTGTATGAACAGTGCTTTGGCCTGTATGATGCTTCCAACAATTTTATGTATAGTAACTTTTCCTCTTAAGTCTAACTTTTCCTGTATAAACTTAAGTCAGATCAAACCACGAAACTAGTCTTAAGTTATGGTTGCTGATAACAATGCAGTTTTCTATATCACTTATGGCTATTGATAACTCACACCTCCACTTTCAGACAAAGTTTCTCAGAGGTACAAGATTCATGGGATTCATAAGCACGGTGCCAACATATTAGTTTTCTTCCATTTTGTACCCTGCTGGTTTTGGGACAAGGAATCTTGGGAATTGACGAAAATATTGATCATGAGAAGTTGAGATCCAGAGAGTGTGTTCCATTCTAACAAGTCTGATGAAATCCTTTATGGATATGATGGCAAGAACTAGTGCACAGGATTTCTTGATCCCACACAAATTTCCAGCTACACAACTGACATCTCAATGCAAGTGTTCCATATAATTAACCTTAATTTTAATTATTTTCCTCGAAATTCTCTTTAGATTATCACAAAATATTTTGTCTTTAGCTCACTATTGTTATTTCAAACTATGTACTTCGTTAAGTCATTGGTACTTTTTTCAGTTCAATAATAGTACTTTTACTTCAATGACTTTTTGGCCAAAATCTAGCAATATAATTTCTAGCGAGATTGTGATTTATTGTTTTATTTCAACACCATGAAAAAATCGTAAGGCACTCGATATTTGTAAATTAAACAAATTTAACTTATGATTTTTAAAAATTTGTATTGGATGTGTGTGTGTAGTCTATATTATAAAGGAAATGAATTTTTTCTCCGAAATCTGACAATAAAATTTAAAAAAAAATTGCGATTTTTTGTTTTTAGCAACTTAATATCTAAGTTTTTAGAAATCTCTGTCAGATTTTGGTTAAAATTAACCAAAAAAAATTCCTTGAAAAATGAAATTTCATATATATATATATATATATATATATATATATATATATATATATATATATATATGCTCGAAAAATAGAAAAGTAAAGATATAGATAAGAAAAAAACACTGATGATATAAATAGAAGTAGCTAAGGAATAGAGAGCAAAGCAACCTCTATCTTACTCTCAACAAAAATATGAAAAGAATGATGATGTAATATTCCAAAATAGTAAAAGCAACAATATTGAACACAATAATGGAAAGTAGCAGTGAAGATCAATGCATAAACATAGGAGACCAATATGGAGCCATTTTATTAATCCTAGCAGCAGCAAATAAGCATAATAAATTGAGGCACAAATCATATAACATAAGAAAACAAGACTCCCATGATCAAACACTCTCAATGTGAGATGTTGTTACTTATAAAAAATGTTGGAGAGCTGCTACAACGCAGTCAAAATGAACATAGCTACAACATGAGATCATACAATGATATAAAATAACTGATATATGGCTCAAGAGATACTATACATGAAGATTAAGGCCCTATATCACCCTTCCATGACAACCTAAGAGGGTTTCCAAAAAATACACAAAAATAAAAATATGAACTGCAACCCTAGGGCTGAAGATTCGCTGCAACTAAATAGCTGGGAAGATATGGTTGATCTGATCTAGCATTGGATGAAGCCTTCTCCCAATAGGCTCCACAAGTAAAAGGTTGATCCCTCCACTGGAAATATATCTCCCCAAATGGTGTACTGAAATCACCCTTGCAACTCCTCCCTAAAAGAATCCATTCCAAGATTGAAACTACCTTGTAGGGGATAATAATAGCTTGGCCTGGTGCTAAATGCTAAAATAATGCTCAAGGGCCTTCTTTACTAGCCTCCCAATGGAAGGAAACCTTACTCCACTGAAAAATAGCTCAAAAATATCCCAAACCAACCCTCCACTACTGCACACTGCAACACAGCCAACCATCAGTAGAAACTGCGATGTAGAAGAAATATGTAGCTTGGCTTGATGCCAAAATGTGGAAATGTAGCCCAAATACTTCTCCTAAGTGGGCTAATCAACACTGCAGTCTTCGCTAAACAGTCGAAGAGAGAAACAAGTCATACAAACCATAAACAAAATAATAATCAATCATGCTTTCCATGGCTCCCATCCCCTTCCTTATATATTTGGTGAGCTTCCTCACCTTGGGACCAACTCATTAAGCCACTACTTCCATACAAAGGATCTCCCTCCAAAACTGCACTGTCCCTCAATGAATTTCCACTCCCTCCATACCTGAGCTATTGATTTGGTCAAAGTTGACCCAGTCCACATGCTCCATCCCCTTTTTACACATAAGGGAGATTAATCTAGCTACTTAGATGACCTCCATTCAACCAATGTAGTTTGACTCCTAACTGCATCAAAATATGGCATGGTGAGTGGTTTCCCAACCACTTGGTTGCTTCCCCAATCTTCTCACATGCTTGGAAAAGGTGTATGATGTGAGGTGCAATTTGAGCACACCCTGAATAAGGCATCATCTCTCCAACATCTCCTAGGGAGTGGCCATCATCATCACTGCTTATGGCCCCAATTAGACCATAAAGTTCATAAGAAAGAGTGCCCCCTTTTGGAGAAATGGTCTGCACATGAATGGTAAGGAAATACAAATACATAGTAAATGAATCATGATGTACATAAATACAACCCTTACCATGTACTTTTTTAAAGCTACTAAAGTGGCTCATAGATGGGCCTCCTCTCACTCCCAATGAGAAAGGAATTGGTTGTGGTAACTCCACCAAAGAGTTATGTCTCTCCCCAACCTCCAATCAATCCATGCATCTCTTCATATGGTGGTGCATCTCCTCTTTGAAGTCTTCCCTTATGAATCCCTCCAGGATAGTACGCTATGCTCTTATAAAACCAGTGGGGCTGGAGAGAAAACCCTCAAATGATGCATGTAGTATCTTCTCCTTGAGCTTAGAGGCTTTAGTCAAGAAGATCCTACTCTAATAATAGATGACCCCATCTCTCACTACATATCTCCCATCTAATAACTGGCCATCAAGTACTCTACATGAAAAGAGATCCTTGGAGTATTTCACCAACAACTTGGATCTCTAATAAGGGTCAATACTCAATAATGACAGCGTCGTTGATCTATCATGTGAAGCACATGTCATGTTTCTACCTTATTCTTTGACATCTCCCATGCCAAATTGATACGCCGAGATGCTACAATCTTGCCTTTGCTCCTCCTCCTGGAACTTCTCATGCTCTAGTGAAGGTTGAAGTTTTTAGAGGCTAGCCTTCCATGGGAAGTTATCACCTATCAAAAAAATTTTGATTTTGGGTAATGTAAGAATGAGTGGCAACCAACCTCTACCATATGTGGAAGATCCATACCTATGTGGAAGTATATTCTGATTCTCCAAAGCCATGGAGTGGTCTCCTTGCACCATGATGGTGCCATCCATCCTTGAAACATCTTCTATCGATGCAAGATGTTCGGTGAGAGTGGGTAATACTGATATTGGGAGAATGTCTCCCTCCTCCTTGAGCCTACCCAAGACTCTCTGTATTGTACCAATTCCTGCCAAGGTTATCACCCCTCCTAGATTTAAGAGTGGTGCAACCTTTCGTGAGACATCTCTCATAACCTCATGATCTGGTGGCCTCCCAGGTGGAATGCCTCCATGTAATGAGACATCAATGTCTAGTCTAGACTGTATATGTGAGTGGACTGCTTTGTCCATGCTCTCACTGCACAAATCAGTTTGCCTCTTTTGTACATCAACCTCCTGAAATGGATAGGGTGTGTGCTCCTAATCTCCTAATGTTGACCATCCTTCCTATATTCTTATTCCATCTACAAGGTCTCACAATCTATTAATGTTGGTGTTAGCCCCCTATGAATTTTTTGACAAGAAAACAGGGGGCTGAAATGTTTTTTTTGAGCCTTCAAGGAATGCATCTCCTCCAAAAACACATCATCCCTGAAGCCTCCTTGTGCCTTTGACCTTTAATAAATCGTCACTACTGTTCCCGGTTTAAAAGCCTCTTTGTTGTGAATAAAATGCCCAAAATGCCTCCTTTTTTCCTTTTAGTTCATCCTGCTAAGCCTTTGTTTTCATCATCTGTTTCCCTCCCTTAATCCCTCATGAATCCTCTAAATCACCCTATTTCCCCTTTTAAACCTTATAATACCCTTTATCTGGTTTAAAAACCCCTTTATTCCCTTACCGAATCCCTTTTCAGCCTTAAAAATCATCTTTTTTGGCTTGAAAACCCACTTTTTAACATACACAGGCTTAGCCCTCTTCGACCCAGCCCCTTAACCACTTCCCCTCCATAAGCTCAAGCGCTAAGACCAAGCACTAAAGCATAAGGCATTTACCACAATCGAAGAGATGATCGAGAGCGCATTCCTGTGTTGAAACGAAAAAATCCGATGCGATAGTGTATTTGTTCTGTGAACCTCGGGCAAGATCTCGACCGTTGACCTTGTAGAAAATTCGACATTCAGCACTTTTTCCACAGCGCACCCCCCACTTCTGCATTCACTTCTCTGATTGTGTTTAAACCTTTGATCTTTTTGTAGATCGGATGGCCATCCTAGCGTCGCTTCCATCACCAATCGGAACTTTTTGCTGTGTCACCCTTCCAATACCCTGATTGACCGATCCCCGATTGAATCTGAGCCGTCTGCCCAATCTGATATTATGGCCCATACTCCTTCTTGCTCCACCCATTTCCTCTCACCTATCGGCCCCCCCGATTACACAAGAGTCATCGATCTGTCTCCAGATCGGATAGTAGTCGCTTAATCGCACCATCGCAATCGCCCAATCCTAAATCATTGGTCCTCCCAATTGACATGCGCTGATTGGATCTGAGTCATCCATCCCACTTGATCAAATGGCCTAGATTAATCCTCAGTCTGCCCCTGCGTCCTCGATTGGTCATCCTCGACCCAATCGCAACCGTCGATCTTTGCGGATCCGACAGCCAGGATTAAACCTGCCTTTGACTTTTCATCATTTAACTTTCCATGTGTCTCCCTTCATTGCACTCCATCCTCTGACGTTCAATCTCTCCACTCCGGATCTAACGGTCCACAACAATATTACGTTCGTTTTGCGCCTGAGGTTTAACAAATCGAAGCTAGGCGATATGGGTGGTTTCAGAATGCCACGTGTCACTCAGCGACATATATCGTGTTTTTTCAGGCGGATTTCAAAACCATCTTCCTGCAGTGCAATACCAGTGGTATTCCTTCATGAAACCAATTTCCTCCTTTTTGTCCCTGTGCCTCCATATTTGATCATAGCCGTCTGTTGACCGAGATCAACGATCTATATCCCATCTCGCATTTCCATTATATTTTCTCATCACGCGATCGTAGAATGCCACCGGACCATCATAGCCGTCGATCTCCTCCTGAGATCCGATAGTCCATAGTAAGTCGCCCTCCGCCATTACCGGGTCCCACCATATAAGACCATTTCATGTGTTTTTCCCCTTGATTACCTTTGTAATTTTCCTGCACTGAACTTTAATGTTTCATATTAAATTTTATTTCATTTCTCCACGTAACTGCATATTGACACCTCCACTATAACCACCATTTCCGTAGTCGCGCCACCATTCCTCCAGGCCTTCAAAGTATTCCTCTGCCACTGCCCTAGATTTGATAATTGGTTTGTTTTACTGTGCATGGTTTTCACCAAAGTGGTATTTCACTCTGTTTCTCATAATCGCAGTTACTGTGATTCAAAACATAGGGAGGCCGTTACAATAATAAAGGTGTATCAGCAGCAGAGATTAAGGTGTTAGAGCCCGAAATTAAAGATTAAATGCTCTAATCCTTATTCAAGGAATTAATGCATAGTTGGAAGATTAAAGGAGCACATGAAACAAGCCATATCTGCTTTCAGCGTCAACAGTACTTTTTCTCAGACATTACATCCTCAACAGAAGTCTCCATGCCTCCCTGAGCTCCCAAGGGCCATCTCACTGACATAAAACTTCCAAAGACTGTCAGGACAACAATAATGGAGGTATGGCAGCACAGAAGACCTTCAGTCACATTACTTGCTTCAGAAGACAGAACAGAATGCCTTACAGCCACAAAGGATGCTAAAGAAACATCTTTGGTCAAAATCAACCTGACAAAGACTCCAAACCAGACTACAGAGTACAGCGCAAAGCTGTTAAACAGAGTGGGCATGGATTCCTCCTCCACTCTATCTTAATGAATCGATTTAATGTGTATCATATACTCTTGTTGTCCAATCTCCTATAAGAACTCCAAAAAACACTTTGTAAAGGGTTCAGTTGCGTTTTTGTTGTAGTTGATGTTGTAGGGATTCATTTTTTACTGTTAGAATAGTTTTGGGAGAGAGTAGTGGAGTAGTTTGTAATGTAGTAGGCTGGGAGGAGAAAGTTTGGACTGTAATCAGCCATTGAGCTCAGTGTATGTGACTGGTTTTGCATCAATTAATCAAGCAGATTTCACAGGATCTTGGCCTATTACTACAAGTCATGTTTTTCTCATTATATTGTTTTATTACATTTTTCATGTTGTTCATTGGTCTTCTGATATGCATCAGAAATATAACATAGGATTTTCCCTCGAATGGTACCCTATGTTTCTTCTCTCCCTACCTTTAATGTTTTCTGCTGATAGTGAATCCAAGAGAAAATTCATGTAATTTAACCAGTGTAGCAGTTGTTATGCACTACTAGCTGATGTGTGAATTCATGGTTTGTTTCTTAGTTTTTCTTGTTTGGGTTCAAGCTAGAGGATTTGGGATACCGGGGATTTAGTGTAAGCCCTGTACACTTTGGTCCTTTTTCAACAGATTGACCTTTCCAAGATCCCATGAGTTGGTGTCAAAGCATTGAAGGTTAAAAGTCCTTCTCTGACCTCAGGCCTAGTTCTATGTTTAGTCTTATGTGTTTTCCCCTTTGAGAGTATGCTGAAGCAGATCTGGAGTTAGATGACCTCTGGTCTGATCTCAAGCTGCCCTTTGTGTTTCACTTTTCTCTCCTTAGCAGGGAAAATTTTAAGGATGGAAAATTATTTTAAAGTTTAAAAATTTGGCGAATCTCACTAGTCCCTAATATGCAAACTATAAAATGTTTATTGATGTATATTTAAAATTATTCAAATTTATAATGATATTATATATATTGTCTATATAATGTTGGCAATTTTTAAGGTAAAATAATTTTATATTGTAAAATTTGGGCGAATCATTTTTATAAAAAAATGGGAATTGGCGAACCCTTTTTTTTGGAAAAACCATGGAAAATTAGCCCACCTGCGAATATTAGCCCCTAAAATTTTCCATGCTCCTTAGTGTTCCACTCCATCATCTATCTCAAATATCCTTTAGTATAGATGACTTGCCCTATGAATTTCTTGGCTAGCTGTTTGTGAGTAATCTCCTTTCATGACTCCATAGCCCAATGGATGGCACAACCTTAACGTATCCTCTTTTACTGAAACATCCTACTGCTCTGCTCCTTTCTTTCCATTACCTTCTTAGTCTATTATCTCATGACCAACCCAACAACCAACCAAATCCTTTAAACCTACCCTTTGTGCTTCATACCTATCCTAATACCTCATTCTGAGCTTCAAAGATATATCATTCTTTGCTTTATTGGAGAGATCCCTCTCCGAGTCTAGGAGGGCTAGATACTAGGGCCCCAAAGTGGTTCTGATGTTGTCTCATATTTTGGTCTTACTAATATGGCCAAAACATGGGAACCCCAACATAATGGTGAATCCACTGGCGAGTTGAGTGCATTTTATCTTAGACACCCTTAGGCACTCAAATGACCCAAAATATCTGGGTAGGTTGGTATCTAAATGCTAATGGTGGACAACAGTCTATTTCTAACGTCAAAATTCATCCACCTGGTGACTCCACACTCTCCAATGCCTAAAAGACCAAATGAATTCACTGGTACAAGACTCTGAACTGGTTTAGAAGATGCAGTGACCCTCTTTGCAGGAACATGGATCCAGACATGAACAGAGATGCAAAGCTTGATGCTTTGGCAGACCAATCAAATGAAATGGAAAACATGTTTGGTAAAGTGCTGGAAATGTATATGGCTAACCTGAATGCAAATGATGATTATTCAAAACAACCCATGCATTTTCCCGAGCAAGGGCCAACTCCAGACCTAGACAATGAGCAAGACATGTATGATGATCTTGGTCTAGAGTTTTTTCTTGCTTAGGAAAATTCTCAAGATGAGGCTCATGAAGATATCCTGCCTCAAGATCAGTTCGTACAAGAAGCAGAGGATTGCGGCTCTTCTATCTTTGTTAAAAAAGAAATCCCTCTGTTAACAGAAGAAGAGATGGATCAAATATCAAACATGCAGTTCGCCTCTGAAATATTCTACAGAACTGATACAGATCCAGAAGACTCCTATGTATATCAGGATGAAGAAAGACCTGTTGAGAATCTGACAGGTTCGATTGGTGACATTGCTTACGATTATGACTTTCCTAGTTATGATCTATTTGACGATGATTATTTCCAGAGGGAATTTGAGCTTGCAGGATCATCATTGGTAGTCTCATGGGAGGAAAGTCAGGATCATCAACTCCAGAGAAGCAATGAACCAAGTTGGCCTATCTATGACACTGATGGGGAAATTTATGAAAGCATCAGTGATGACTGTCATGAGATCGGAGATCAGCAGTCCTTCCTTTTAGAAGATGAGGAGGAAAGCAAAGAATATATTCTTGAGCATGATGAAAGCAAGGTGCCTTCCCTTGAAAAAGAGGAAGCAATGGAAAATACCCCTGCTCAAGAATACATAGATCTTTTCACGGAGCTCGGTCCAACAGAGAAGAATATATCAGAGCTCCAAGAGGACTCAACTGCAATATATGACGAGTCATCCAGTTCAGAAGATGAAGGAGACACTCTACCCCAAGAGAGTATTTTTCTCAATCTAGTGGTGGAAAAAGAAATCTTGGTTGAAGCCTGCTTGCCAAAAATCCGTAACCAGGTATCATTTCATGATCCTTATGTTCATTTTCTGCAAGCATTTGAAGAAGGATCGAAGGTCGTTTTAAGCAGTGTGTTGCAGACAACAAGAAAATTTTTGAAAGCTTCTGTTGTGGAAAAAAAAGAGTGGGAGCAGCCCTGCCTATCCAACATGCTCAAGGAGTTGAGCATAAAAGATGAGTCATGGGATCACTTGATGGACTGGTTACATTGGAAGACAATGTTTGTAAGCTAAACTTGTAAATATGTCAAGTTAGAGTAGGGTAGGTAGGAAAAGCTAAATAAATCTCAGTCCATGAGCATTTAGTCAGTTGCTTAATTTCTACAGGTTTACAGTCCATGAGCGGTTTTGTTTGTTATGCCATGGTCCCTAGCAAGACAGGCAGTTTAAACCTGGCTTGACTGTTTTTCAATTTTTGTCTTAGAATTTAGAGAAGAGGTATGCTAGACATTTTAATCCTAGCAGACAGTAGTTTAGGTAGAGAAACTATGAGGCCAACAATTTAATCTGGTATCATGGAGTAATAAGGGTAGAAATAGAATAGGTTTCTCTTTCTGTTTGAAAAAATTGATGATGTAAAGGGTCTGCTAGTCCAAATGCACCCAGAAGAAAAAGGTTAGGACTTTAGTTTGGTAGGTAGCTATTTGGAGAAATGTTTACTGCTGATTTGGTGTCTTCATGATTTGTGGCAGTTGATCCAGGGAAGAAAAGGGATGGCTCAAGGGTTAGGCATCTAGCCTACACCCAAGATCATTCTCTGAATTCTTGACTCCTTCAAGAAGAAGCCATCCTTATGTGGAGCCACTGTTAGCCCCCTATGAATTTTTTGACAAGAAAATAGGGGGCTAAAATGTTTTTTTTTAGCCTTCAAGGAATGCATATCCTCCAAAAACACATCATCCCTGAAGCCTCCTTGTGCCTTTTTCCTTTAATAAATCCTCATTGCTATTCTCGGTTTAAAAGCCTCTCTGTTGTGAAGAAAATGCCCAAAAGGCCTCCTTTTTTCCTTTTAGTTCATCCCCCTAAGCCTCTGTTTTCATCATCTGTTTCCCTCCCTTAATCCCTCATGAATCCTCTAAATCACCCTATTTCCCCTTTTAAACCCTATAATACCCCTTATCTGGTTTGAAAACCCCTTTATTCCTTTACCGAATCCCTTTTCAGCCTTAAAAATCCTCTGTTTTGTTTTGAAAACCCACTTTTTAACATACATAGGCTTAGCCCTCTTCAGCCCAGTCCCTTAACCACTTCCTCTCCATAAGCCTGAGTGCTAAGACCAAGCGCTAAAGCATAAGGCATTTATCGCAATCGGAGAGATGATGGGGAGCACATTCCTGTGTTGAAACGAAAAACTCCGATGTGATAGTGTATTTCTTCTGTGAACCTCGGGCAAGATCTCGACCGTCGATCTTGTAGAAAATCTGATGGTCAGCGCTTATTCCATAGCATGCCCCCCACTTCTGGATTCAATCCTCTGATTATGTTTAAAACATCAATCTGTTTCTAGATCGGACAACCATCGCAGTGTCGCTTCCATCACCAATCGAAACTTTTTGTTGTGTCACCCTTCCAATACCCCGATTGGCCGATCCCTGATTGAATCTGAGATATCCACCCAGTTTGATCTTACAGCCCAGATTCCTTCTTCCTTCACCCGCTTCCTCTCTCCTATCGCCCCCCCCCGATTACACGAAAGCCATCGATCTGTCTCCAGATCGGACGGTGGTCACTCAATCGCACCATCACAATTGCCCAATCCTGAATTGTTGGTCCTCCCGAATGACGTGCCCCGATTGGATCTAAGCCGTCCATCCTGCTCGATCAAATGGCCCATATTAATCCTCAGTCCACCCCTGCGTCCCCGATTGGTCATCCCCAACCCAATCGTAACCTTCGATCTCTGTGGATCCGACGGCCAGGATTAAACCCGCCTTTGAATTTTCATCATTTAACTGTCCGCGCATCTCCCTTCATCGTGCTCCATCCTCTACCGTCTGATCTCTCCGCTCTAGATCTAATGGCCCACAGCAATATCGCATTCATTTTGCATCCCAGGTTTAACATCTTGGAGCTACGCGATATGGGTGGTTTCAGAATGCCATGTGTCACTCAGTGACATATATCACGATTTTTTGGGCAGATTTCAAAACCATATTCCTGCAGCACGATACCGGCGATATTCGTTCATGAAACCGATTTCCTCCCTTTTGTCCCCGTACCTCCATATTTTATCACAGCCATCCGTTGACTGAGATCAATGGTCTATATCCCATCTCGCATTTCCATTGTATTTTCTCATCGTGCGATCGTAGAATGCCACCGGACCATCATAGCTGTCGATCTCCACCTTAGATCCGACAGTCCATAGTAAATTGCCCTCCGCCATTACCGGGTCCCACCATATATGCCCATTTCATGTGTTTTTCCCCTCAATTGTGTTTCTAATTTTCCTGTACTGAACTTTAATGTTTCATATTAAAGTTTATTACATTTCTCCACCTAACTGCATATTGACACCTCCACTATAGCCACTGTTTCCGCAGTCGCGCCACCATTCCTCCAGGCCTTCAAAGCATTCCTCCACCACCGCCCTAGATTTTATAATTGGTTTGTTTTACTGTGTAGGGTTTTCACCAGAGTGGTATTTCACTCTATTTCTCATAATCGCAGTTACTGTGATTCAAAACACAGGGAGGCCGTTACAGCAGCAAAGTTGTATCAACAGTAGAGATTAAGGTGTTAGAGCCCGAAATTAAAGATTAAATGCTCTAATCCTTATTCAGGAATTAAGGCACATTTGGAAGATTAAAGGAGCACTTGAAACAAGCCATATCTGCTTTCAACATCAACAGTACTTTTTCTCAGACAGTACACCCTCGATAGAAGTCTCCATGCCTCCCCAAGCTCCCAAGGGCTGTCTCACTGACAGAAAACTTCCAAAGACTGTCAGGATAGCAATAATGGAGGTATGGGAGCACAAAAGACCTTCAGTCACCTTACTTGCTTCAGAAGATAGAACAGAGTGCCTTGTAGCTAGAAAGGACGCTAAAGAAACATCTTTGGTCAAAATCAACCTGACAAAGACTCCAAACCAGACTACAGAGTACAACGCAAAGCTGTTAAGCAGAGTGGGCATGGACTTCTCGTCCACTCTGTCTCAATGAATTGATTTAATGTGTATCATCTACTCTTGATGTCCAATCTCCTATAAGAACTCCCAAAAACACTTTGTAAAGGGTTCGGTTGCGTTGTTGTTGTAGTTTTTGTTGTAGGGATTCATTTTTGCTATTATAACAGTTTTGGGAGAGAGTAACAGAGTAGTTTGTAATGTAGTAGGCTGGGAGCAGAATGTTTGGACTATAATCAGCCATTGAGCTCAGTGTATGTGACTGGTTTTGCATCAATTAATCAAGCAGATTTCACAGGATCCTGGCCTATTACTACTGGTCATGTTTTTCTCATTATATTGTTTTATTACATTTTTCATGTTGTTCATTGGTCTTCTGGTATGCATCAGAAATATAACATAGGATTTTCCCTCGCATGGTACCCTATGTTTCTTCTCTCCCTACCTTTAATGTTTTCTGTTGATAGTGAATCTAAGAGAAAATTCATGTAATTTAACTAGTGTAGCAGTTGTTATTCACTGCTAGCTAATGTGTGAATTCAGGGTTTGCTACTTATTTGTTCTTGTTTGGGTTCAATCTAGAGGATTTGGGATACCGGGGATTTAGTGTAAGCCCTGTCCACTGGGGTCCTTGTTCAACATATTGACCTTTCCAAGATCCCATGAGCTAGTGTCAAAGCATTGAAGGTTAAAAGTCCTTCTCTGACCTCAGGCCTAGTTCTATGTTTAGTCTTATGTTTTTTCCCCTTTGAGAGTATGCTGAAGCAGATCTAGAGTTAGATGACCTCTGGTCTGATCTCAAGCTGCCCTTTGTGTTTCAATTTTCTCCCCTTAGTGTTCCACTCCATCATCTATCTCAAAGATCCTTTAGTATAGATGACTTGCTGTTGGAAATATTGTCATTGATGGCAAAGGAATTGGCAAAGCCAGGACAGGAAGGCAAAAGAAATAGAGAGGTAGCAAAGGCAGCAGATGAAACAGAGGAATTAGAGACAAAGCAGTAGAGTTGAATTAGGGGTTTAATACAGTTTGCAAAGGAGATGGAAAAATGGAAGATTCAAGGTAATATATTGAAATTGTGTTAAGTATGGTTGAGTAAATCTGGAATATATATGACCTGTGTGATCAATTTCATAATGAGCAGAGGATACCTACAGTGCCCAGAGAAGAATGAAATCATCGTTACAGATTTAGGACATGTGTATTATATGTGTATGGACTGATGTAATTCTTGTATGGAATCTCCTGAACCTCTGTGTGAATAATCTCTGTAATGGAGTCGAATGATGTCCTATGTAATTGGAAGGGTTGAATGATACTCTGTATCTGATGAGGGAGTTGATGGGAGATGGCGTAGATTAATGGAGTAGTGGAACACTTGGTGACAACAAAACACAAAACATTAAAGTGCAATTTAATTATAATAATACATTTAAAAGGCGACGGAACCTTGCGTGGAAGAGTGGAACCATGACCGTGTGAACAATGAAGGCGATTTATGGTTTTCATCGCACCACCTATGCGGAGTAAGCGGTATTTCCTGGATGAGGAGCAATTCCATAGAATACTCGACACGCGTCCCTGTACGATTTTACAAAACTGCTTTTCACTATGCGCCATCGTGCGTTATAGTTCGACCCAGGTTTCCCAGCGATATCGTTGAGCGTCATTGATCTGGGAAGGGGTCATCAGACGATCATCTATTGTTGAAGGTGCGTGAATATTAACATAGGTACGGCGGGCCATCGCCCGTTAACATTCGGCATCGGAGGTCGAGCGATATGCATATACGTCGTTGATCTGGAACCTCGCTAATCTAACGGTGATCGGACGCTGGACTTGCGCGAGGTTTACTGTGGTATGATGGGCGTATTGGATTAGCTATTAACTATGTTTGTGGGCCCGGGGTCAAAGGATTATTGCAAGATTAATTTATTTGGAAGCGTTGGATGTTTCTATAAAGTCCGAAGGGTTAAAATTTAGATATAAGGCTTGAGAATTCAAAAAGTTGTAAATATAGTTATTTGTCAATTTCTTTAAAATTGATAAATAAATTAAAAAGAGATCAAAAGCCCCATGGGACAAACTAAAAGGATTACCACTAGCGGTTTGTGGTTTTGACTCATGGTTTTTAATAAAGGGAAAACTATATAAGGAGAAGGAAAATAAAGAACGAGGTGTGCATTTTGAAAGGGTTGTGAATAAATTTTCTAAAAGGAATATCTGTATGGGCGAGCTCTGTTCTTAACTGATAAATCTGAGACTACGATGCACCCATGAATTTAATGATCTGACGATGATAAATCTCTGGTTTGAATGACGGACGATATCATGAAGAACTGGTGTGAGTATACAAAAAACAAATAAATATGGTGACCAGCAAGGTATGTCGTAGGGAAACTGGTGGATCCAGTATGAAAATTGATGAAATGAGGTCCGCAGTGGTGCTGAGGATCGAAGCCGTCAGAGAGGGGGTTGTAGCTCCCTTCCAGTGGTAGCTGGTAAACGAGAGAAGGTTGTAGCCTTCTGCAGGTGGGTGCCTGCATGCTGGTAGAAGTCTGCACCAACATATATTGTAAGAATTTTTCTCTATAATAAATATTGAAGACTGAGATTATAGCAGCGGTGGTTTTCTCCCAAATTTGGTTTCCACCTAAAATCCCGGTGTTCATATGTGTTGTGTATGTTTGATGGTTTGTTCTGTTATTTCTGTTCATGCTTAATGCTTATCTTATGCAATTCTCTAAGTAAATACATAATAAGATATCTGGACATACATGTTGGATGCAGTACTGTAACATAAGGTTTTAAGAGAAAGAAAAGAACAGTAGTTCAGCCCTGAATACTGATTCACCCCCCCCTCTCAGTGTTTTTCTCAACAATTGGTATCAGAGCAGGTCCTTCTTAAAAGCTTAGCCGCTAGAAGGAAGATCAAGCAAGATGGAACAACATCTATCAGGCCTCCGCTCTTTAACGGAAACAATTTAGTCTTCTGGAAAACAAGGATGAGATCCTATCTTCAGTCTCTGGGAGAGAGGTATGGGCAATTGTTGAACAAGGATATCAATACCCAGCCGCAGTACCAACAGATCCGATGGAAAGAAAGAATTACGAAACAAATGCAAAGGCAGTCAATGCTCTATTGGGAAGTCTAACTGAATCAGAATTTGTCAAAGTCATGCAGCTGAATACAGCCAAGCCAATATGGGACAAAATCATTCTAATTTATGAAGGTGATGCAAAGGTAAAAAGTGCTAAACTCCAAACTCTCAGAATTCAATATGAGAATCTAAAAATGGATAATGAGGAGAGCATTGCCAATTTCTTTTTACGTCTTGATGATATTTTAAATCGTATGAGAAATCTGGGAGAATCAATAACCGAATCTACCTTGGTTGAGAAAGTCTTAAGATCACTACCAATAAAATTTGAGTCAAAATTTTCTACCCTTGAAGAAAAGCAGAATCTTCAAAACCTTACTGTGGTGCAACTTCATGGCATACTAACTGCATATGAAATGAGAAGAGGAGGACCTTCTGAAGTCAAAGAAGCAGTCTTTATAACTTCTACAAAAGGAAAGGAAGTACAAAAAACAGAAGGATTATGATATATCTCAGAAGAAGATGAGATAAAATTTGTAAAGAAAGTTCAACTTGGCACAGGACGGTTCAGAGGTAAGCCTCCTTTCAAATGTTTTGATTGTGGAAGAGTTGGTCATTATGTTGCTAAGTGTCCTTATAAAGAAACACATAAAAATGGGAAGGAAGTAGCAAAAAGGAATAAGAATAATTTTAGCACTAGAAAGAGTTACTATACTCATGAAGATAGTGATGAGTTATCTGATAGTGAAGAAGAATGTGAACAAGATCTTAGACTTCTCATGGCATTTGAAAAAGAATCTAGAGAAGAAAAAGATACTTTTTTGGATGCTCTAGAAGACAGTGATTTTCTTGATGAAAACAATAAACTCAAAATTTTCTTAGAAGAAAGTAAAATAACCATAGAAACTCTGAAAAATCATCTTGAAGAAAAGGAGAAACACAATGAGAAATTAGAGTGTGAAGTAGTAAGTCTAAGAAAAGAACTTGAGAAAGGAAAAAATCTGAATCTTAGATTTTCTAAAGGATCTGAAACATTAGAAGAGATTATCAAGGTACAACGTTCTCCTCTTATAAAGATAGGTCTTGGATATATTGGAGAATCTTCTCAGGTTTCAGCACCAAATTATCTAAAAGCAGTTACAACTGGTTTACAACATGATGCCACTCAGCAAGGGAATAAAGAATCTTTACAGATAAAGCATGATCATCTCAATTCAAAGAACACTAACAGGAATGTATTTCGAAGAAACACCAATCAACAAGTAAATTCATATAGAAGATTTTATGATCGCAGAAATTTCTTCTTCAATGGACAATGTTTCTCATGTCACAATTTTGGTCATAAAGTTGTTCAATGTGTTGCATATAAAACCGTCATGACAAGAGAAGCAAGAAATAAAAGGACTGATATTGAAACAAAGAAGAATACTTATAACAACTTTTCTCCTCTTCAAAATGAAGTTGAATGTGCTTATTGCAATAATTTTGGCCATGAAGAATCTGAATGCAGGAGCAAAGTTTAGCCAAAAGAACATGTTCCTTCAAGCTCTAAAGTATGGAAAAGGAAGGAATTACAGGTTGAAAATTGTGGCATAGCGTTATTTTCAGAAGATGAAGAAAACCAATGGTACATTGATAGTGGATGCTCAAGACACATGACAGGTGATAAAGACAAACTTCTTGCATATAGTGCTCTAGAAAAAGAAAAAAATGTTACATTTGGAAATGATACTCCTGCGATCATTAAGGGAAAAGGGTCTGTTTTTCTAAAAGAAAAGGTGAAAGCTAATGAAGTCATGTGTGTGGATGGATTAAAGCATAACTTGTTAAGTGTAAGTCAAATGTGTGATCAAGGAACTGAAGTTGTCTTTAGTTCAAAAGAATGTGTGGTACGTGATCTTGATACAGGTAAAGCAATTATAAAAGGAAAAAGAACTCCAAACAACCTTTATATATTGAAGAACCCCAAAGAACAATGTTATTTGAGTAAATCTTCAGAAAATTGGCTATGGCATAGAAGGTTGGGGCATCTGAGCTTCTCTCAAATCAACAAATCAAGCAGACTTAAAGTTGTTCGTGATCTTCCCAATATTACTCTACCTGAAAATATCATATGCAAATCTTGCCAATTCGTCAAGCAAACTAGGGTACAATTTAATGCCAAGGAAGGATCATCAAGTAAGCCTCTTGAACTCATTCATGCTGACATATGTGGACCTATGAGGAAAAATTCACCACGTGGTGAAGAATACTATATCTTATTTATTGATGATTTCTCTAGAATGTGTTGGATTGGGCTACTTAAAAACAAAGATGAAGCATTTGAGAAATTTCAGATCTTTAAAGCACTAGTTGAGAATGAATTAGATCTAAAAATAAAGTGTCTCAGATATGATCGAGGAGGAGAATATACATCCAATGAATTCCTTGAATTCCGTGAACAACATGGCATAAAAAGACAGTTCTCTGTAGCTGGCACTCCACAACAGAATGGCGTTGCAGAAAGAATGAATAGAACAGTTCAACAAATGGCTAGAGCTATGCTTGATGATTCTGGAACACCTGACACATTTTGGGGAGAAGCAGCACATACAGCAGTAAAAATTCTCAACAAAGCACATGCTCGTGTAAATAGTGATAAAACTCCATATGAACTTTGGTATGGTAATCCTCCCACTATAAAGCATTTTAGAATTTTTGGGAGCAAATGCTTTATCAAGAATAATGATGAAAAACTTGGCAAGTTTGAACCCAGAGCAGATGAAGGAATATTTCTTGGTTACTCCTCTAGGAGTAGGGCATATAAATGTTACAATAAAAGACTTCAGAAGATTGTTGAATGTATTGATGTTGTTATTAATGAGTCTCCTGCAGCTCCAAAACAAGAAAAGAAAACAAAAAATGAAGATGATGATGACACATATCCTTCTACATCAAATAGTAATGATACAAATAGTGAACCCAGTGAAGAACCTGAAGAGGATTTGTCTGAAAAGGCTCCATCTAGATTTGTTCCAAAGAATCATCCAGAATCTCAAATTTTGGGAGAAAAGGGATCAGGTGTACAAACAAGAAGGACTCTTGTGGGATCTTCTAGCAATCTAGCATTTCTATCCACTATTGAACCTCACAATGTCAGTCAAGCTAGCAAAGATGAATTTTGGATTCAAGCCATGAATGAAGAGCTTGATCAAATTGAAAAGAATCACACTTTGGAATTAGTACCAAGACCTCATGACAAAAATGTCATTGGAACTAAATGAATATTCAAAAACAAGTTAAATGATAATGGGGATGTTATAAGAAATAAAGCTAGACTTGTGTGCAAAGGGTATGCTCAACAAGAAGGTATAGACTTTGAAGAAACCTTTGCTCCTGTAGCCAGACTTGAAGCCATAAGAATGTTTCTTTCCTTTTCAAGCTTCCAACAAATCAAAGTTTATCAAATGGATGTTAAATCTGCTTTTCTCAATGGTGATCTAGAAGAAGAAGTTTATATAGAACAACCAGAAGGATTCATTTGGGGAAATGATGAAAAACTTGTTTGTAGACTTAAAAAGGCTCTATATGGTCTCAAACAAGCTCCAAGGGCATGGTACTATCGTCTTGACAAATATCTTCATCAATAAGGATTTTCAAAAGGGTCTGTTGATAGCAACTTATACACAAAAACTGAAAATGACAAACTATTGATTGTGGTTGTATATGTTGATGATATCATTTTTGGAAGTAATAAAGAGTCTATGAGTCAGAAATTTGCTTCTAATATGCAGCAAGAATTTGAAATGTCTTTTCTTGGGGAACTAACATTCTTTCTTGGCTTGCAAGTACAACAAGAAACAGATGGCATATTCTTATCACAAGCAAAATATCTCAAGCAAATCCTGAAGAAGTATGGCATGGAAGACTGCAAACCTGTAAGTACACCGATGATAACCGGATGTAATCTCAGTTCTAATGATGATTCCCCCACGGTGAATAAACCTAAATACAGATCTATGATAGGAAGTCTACTTTATCTCACTGGGACAAGACCAGACATCATGCATGCAGTTGGGATTGTTGGACGATTCCAAGCTAATCCAAAGGAGTCTCATCTTCAGGCTGTGAAAAGAATATTCAAATATCTACAAGGAACTCAAGACTTTGGACTATGGTATCCAAAGAATGCTGATCTTACTCTTCATGCATACACTAATGCAGATTGGGCTGGAAGTGTTGATGATCGGAAAAGCACTAGTGGTGGTGCATTCTATATGGGGCCCTGGTTAGTATCTTGGTTTAGCAAGAAGCAAAGCTCCATTGCCTTATCTACAACAGAAGCAGAATATGTGGCTGTTGCATCATGTTGCACTCAAATTCTATGGATGATGCAAACCCTACAAGACTTTAAAATCAATATTCACCTCCTATCTCCATTATGTGTGATAATACAAGTGCTATCAGTATCTCAAAGAATCCTGTTATGCATTCCAAGACCAAGCACATTCCCATCAAATATCACTTCTTACGTGAACAAGTGCTTGAACAAAAGGTGAAATTGGAGTATGTTTCCTCCAAAGAACAAGCTGCTGATATATTTACCAAACCTCTACTCAGGGAAGCGTTCGAATATCTCAGACAGAAACTGGGAGTAGTCTCTACCAAGCAGAGGATCAGGTCTACTTAAATACAGAAGATTAAATTGGTTGTGAGGTGCTGTTAGGCATCTCTGAATGCACAGGCTCAGGGGGAGCATTGGTCATATGAAAAGGATGAATTGTTGGTCATATTATGTTTGAAGATGTAGCATGATCTCAGGGAGAGCATGACATTATCGGTTCAAAGGATCTTGATCAAAATCTTTGCCATTGATGTCAAAGGGGGAGGAAAAGCAACAAAGGGCTTCTGAAAGGCCATCAGAGGAAGAGTATTGCCATCAATGCCAAAGGGGGAGATTGTTGGAAATATTGTCATTGATGGCAAAGGAATTGGCAAAGAAAAGACAGGAAGGCAGATGAAACAGAGAGGTAGCAAAGGCATCAGATGAAACAGAGGAATTAGAGACAGAGCAGTAGAGTTGAATTAGGGGTTTAATACAGTTTGCAAAGGAGATGACAAGGTAATAGATTGAAGGAAAAATTGATCAATTTCATAATGGGCAGAGGATACCTACGGTACCCAAAGAAGAATGAAATCATCGTTGCAGAGTTAGGATATGTGTATTATATGTGTATTGACTGATGTAATTCTTGTATGGAATCCCCTGAACCTCTGTGTGAATAATCTCTGTAATGGAGTTGAATGATGTCCTGTGTAATTGGAAAGGTTGAATGATACTCTGTATCTAATGAATGGAGTAGCGGAACACTTGGTGACGATGGAACACAAAACATTAAAGTGCAATTTAATTATAATAATACATTTAAAAGGCGACGGAACCCTGCGTGGAAGAGCGGAACCATGACCGTGTGAATAGTAAAGGTGATTTACGGTTTTCATCGCACCACCTATGCGGAGTAAGCGGTATTTCCTGGATGAGGAGAGATTCCATAGAATACTCTACACGCGTCCCTATACGATTTTACAAAACCGCTTTTCACTATGTGCCATCGCGCGTTATAGTTCGACCCAGGATGCCCAGCGATATCATTGAGCGCTGTTGATCTGGGAAGGGGTCATCGGACGGTCATCATTTGTTGAAGGTGCGCGAAGATTAACACAGGTACGACGGGCCATTGCCCGTTAACGTTCAGCATCAGAGGTCGAGCGATATGCATATACGCCGTTGATCTGGAAGCTTGCTAATCTAACGGTGATCGGACGTTGAACTTGCACGAGGTTTACTGTGGTACGATGGGCATATTGGATTGACTATTAACTATGTATGTGGGCCTGGGGTCAAAGGTTTATCGCAAGATTAATTTATTTGGAAGCGTTGGATGTTTCTATAAAGTCCGAAGGGTTAAACTTTAGATATAAGGCTTGGGAATTCAAAAAGTTGTAAATATAATTATTTGTCAATTTCTTTAAAATTGATAAATAAATTAAAAAGAGATCAAAAAGCCCCGTGGGACAAACTAAAAGGAATACCACTAGTGGTTCGTGGTTTTGACTCATGGTTTTAATAAAGGAAAAACTATATAAGGAGAAGGAAAATAAAGAACGAGGTGTGCATTTTGAAAGGGTTGTGAATAAATTTTCTAAAAGGAATATCTGTATGGGCGAGCTATGTTCTTAACTGATAAATCTGAGACTATGATGCACCCATGAATTTAATGATCTAACGATGATAAATCTCTGGTTTGAATGACAGACGATATCATGAAGAACTGGTGTGAGTATACAGAAAACAAATAAATTTGGTGACCGAAAAGGTATGTCATATGGAAACTGGTGGATCTAGTATGAAAATTGATGAAACGAGGTCCGCAGTGGTGCTGAGGGTCGAAGCCTTCAGAGAGGGGGTTGTAGCTCCCTTCCAGTGGTAGCTGGTAAACGAGAGAAGGTTGTAGCCTTCTGCAGGTGGGTGCCTGCATGCTGGTATAAGTCTGCACTAGCATATATTGTAAGAAGTTTTCTCTATAATAAATATTGAAGACTGAGATTACAGCAGCGGTGGTTTTCTCCCATATTGGGTTTCCACCTTAAATTCTGGTGTCCATATGTGTTGTGTATGTTTGATGGTTTGTTATGTTATTTCTGTTCATGCTTAATGCTTATCTGATGCAATGCTCTAAGTAAAGACATAATAAGATATCTGGACAGACATGTTGGATGCAGTACTGTAACATAAGGTTTTAAGAGAAAGAAAAGAACAGTAGTTCAGCCCTGAATACTGATTCACCCCCCCTCAGTATTTTTCCCAACACTTGCCCTATGAATGTCTTGGCTAGATGTTTGTGAGTAATCTCCTTTCATGACTCCATAGCCCAATGGATGGCATAACCTTAACCTATCCTATTTTACTGAAACGTCCTGTTGCTCTGCTCCTTTCTTTCCATTACCTTCTCAGTCTATGATCTCATGACCAACCCAACAAACAACCAAATCATTTTAAACCTCCCCTTTGTGCTTCATACCTAGCCTAATACCTCATTTTGAGCTTCAAAGATATATCATTCTTTGCTTTATTGGAGAGATCCCTCTCTGGGTCTAGGAGGGCTAGATCCTAGGGCCCCAAATTGGTTATGATGTTTTCTCATATTTTGGTCTTGCTAATCTGGCCAAAACATGGGAACTCCAACAGCTGGCACATGCTGCTCCTGGATTGTGTCATGATCTCCATATGTTAGATCCTTTGGAACTCCTTGCAAAGATACAAGGGTTCCTCTGATTTGAGCAATTTCTCCATCTCCATCTCCAGGTGGTAATAGATCTCCTCCTCGTGTGACAACATTGTTACCTCCTCCCTGCACTTCCCCTTCATCATTATTGGAGGATACCTCATCCATGTCTTCCTTTTGAGAAGATATCTCTTCCTGAAGTGGGGATCTTGACTTTAGCAAGGTATTCTGGAAGTTTCTAACCCCCTCAATAGAATTCTAGAATGGATTTGGGTTTATGGATCCTTCCAACTCATGCAAAGGTTTTGACTATTTGGTCTTGGCTAGCTCAACCAAGGATGCTTCAGAATTTTTTAGATCAAACCTTTTCACTAACCTCCTGGTGAACTTTGCATAAGTAGATACATTTTCATGATTCAAGGAATAAGTTTCATAAAACCACCAAGCATAAGCCTTACCTTCAAGATTTAGTGTTGCTTCTCTAATGGCTTCCTCCTCGGAAACTTGGTGTTGCTAAAAATAGGTATCTAACTCCTTCACCCAAGCCTTAGCTGTGCATTTAGGTGACCCATCAAAAGGAGGAAGAAATAATCTACCCAAAGCATGTTGTTTGCAACTTTTATTTCTATTGTGATTTCTAGGCCTTCTATTCTCCTTGATATGGAAAACCCTTTGAAGTTTAGATGCTTTTGAACCTCTGAGACTGAGATTCATATTCTTGAAGATAGTCACCAAGAGTCTCCTCCTTTGGTGCATCTCCTTCCTCCATCTCTCTTTCTATGAATATAGGCATGGTAGAACATTGTGGATATGATTATGTGGCTGAATTCTCACACCCATAATATGAAGAACTGGATCTTTCTTCATGTGAAAATCTTTTAGAGGAATCTTTATGTCTTTTCCTCCTCATTTCCTTGATTTCTCTGTTAATATCATGAATAGTTTGGAGAAGAAGTTCTAAAAACTCATTTCCTTTCATTTCTCCTATTTTGCCTTTGTCTCTTCTATAAAACTTCTCCTTTTTGTGAGAAGCTTCTTCTTCTGATAACATAGATGTAATTCTTCATAAGCTGAGCCAATATTATGCTCTGATAGCACTATAATATTCCAAAGTAGGAAAAGAAACAATAATGAACACAATAATGGAAAGTAGTAGTGAAGATAAATGCATAACCATATGATACCAATATGGAGCCATTTTATTAATCATAATAGTGGAAAATCATAATAATAAACTGAGGCACAAATCATATAACATAAGAAACAAGCCTCCCATGATCAAACACTCTTAAAGTGAGATGTTGCTACTTATAGAAAATGTTGGAGAGCTGCTACAACGCAGTCAAAATGAACATAGGTACAACATGAGATCATAAAATGATATAAAATAACTGATATATGCCTCAAGAGATACTATACATGAAGATCAAGGTTCTATACCACCCTTCCATGATAACCCAAGAGAGTTTCTAGAAAATAACCAAAAATATAAATATGAACTGCAGCCCTAGGGCAGCAGATTCATTGCAAATGAATAGCTAGGAAGATATGGCTGATTTGATGTATCATTGGATGAAGCCTTCTCCCAATAGACTCCCCAAGTAAAAGGTTGATCCCTCGACTGGAAATCTATCTCCCCAAATGGTGTACTGAAACCACCCCTGCAACTCCTCCCTAAAAGAACGTAGCCCAAGACTGAAACTGCACTGTAGGGTATAATAATAACTTAGCCTAGTGCCAAATGCTGCAATAATGCTCAAGGGCCTTATTTACTAGCCTCCCAATGGAAGGAAACCTTCCTCCACTGAAAAATAGCTTAGAAGTAGCCCAAACCAACCCTCCACTACTGCACCCTGCAACACAACACAACCCTTAGCAGAAACTGTGTTGTAGAAGAAATATGTAGCTTGGCCTGATGTGAGAAGGTGGAAATGTAGCCCAAATACTTCTCTTGACTGGGCACTCGAAGTCCCCCAAGGATGAAGGTGGGATTCCCGCTCAGGAGCATCCTTGTGCTAAACAAAACTATAGTCTCCACTAAACAACTAAAGAGAGCAACAAGTCATACAGACCATAAACAAAATAATAATCAATCATGTTTTCCATGGATGCCATCCTCTTCCTTATATGCTTGCTGAGTTTCGTCACCTTATTCCCCACTCATTAAAGCCACTACTTCCATACAAAGTATCTCCCTCCAACACTGCATTGTCCCTCAATGAATTTCCACTCCCTCCATACTAGCGTTGTTGATTTGGTCAAAGTTGGCCCAGTCCACATGCTCCAGCCCCTATTCACACATAAGGGAGCTTAATCCAACTACTTATATGACCTCCATTCACATTTGGAGTGATTCTTTCCTACTAAGGATATTTATGGGTCTCCCTACCCTCTTATTCTTCTAACCAAGAAGAAAAAAAAATGTTAATATTCCAATTAGCTGCATGATAATTTTGGTATATTGCATATGATGTCTTTAAAAGAGTCCTCAACTCTTAAAAGGAGTAGTTATATAATGGGAGAACCATCATTTCTCTGAAAATCCAAGGCCGCGATCAAAAAATTTGAGGAAAAGGATGACATAAAATTAACATGAAAGGTAGTTTATGTAAAATAATTTGATTTGAAAATTGAAACTAAAAATATGCCAAACATATGTGTTGTGATTGTGATGTGGATTTAGAACTTATTTTGACAATTTTTGAAAATCATGTAAATATCATCATTATAAACTCTTAGATCTATGTATCATTGGATAAATTATTATATTTTCTCTTAATGTGTGCTTAGATCAAACATATTATGAAACTCACTCTTATATCTATGCTTAGATATGATATATAATCAAACTCATTTTCTCTTAGATTTGTACTTAGATCAATAGACAATGAAACTCACAGTTCCAACCCACATGTTAGTTGAGCTTGGATTTCCTTTAAAACAATGTAGTTCTCTCCAAAAAATCCCACCTTATACCCCTCCAAATAAGGATAAAACCACACACAAAGCCATTGATCTACACTTCAAAGGTTTGACACAGTATTGAATCCCTTGAATCCGGTGCAATGCATGGAAATTACTAGATTAAGTATAGTGAAGGGAATACATCAAGCAAAGTCAAATTTCGTAAATTGTTGGAAGCATAAGTTTGGAATGGTCATTGTGTAGCTCAGTTGGAGGGGCACCAATAATGGATTGGCTGAGACCTTGGCATGAATCTCTCGGGTAACCAAGTAAGACTATTTTATTATTATTATTGAAATCCATTATATTGAATGTTTAACTAATCGACATGATATATTTTGTGTTGGGAAAAATACTGAGATGACATTAATGAACCCAACTAGCGTATACACGTAGATGTACTAACTGAAACTTGTGTATAATATTAAACACACTCATGGTGAAACACACAGAAAGGGAAAGAGAAGAATTGAGATGCTATACTATTAACCATAAAGATGCATATTTACAATACTAAAGCAAGATATTAAATCCTTATACAAATCAATTGATTTAATTGATTTTTCATGCATTAAACTAATGCACTAACTACAACTTGAACTCCATAACTAATAGAATCACTCTGCATGCCTCACCAACCACCCTCAACTCGTAATTCATAAGCTAAATGAGTTTATCACACTCAATTAACTATTACAGGTGATGATGATATAAGATTACATTTTATTGTCCAATTTCATTAAGGGAAAATTAAATTAGACACACATTTCTTGTTGACTTTTCAATGCTCCATTTCAACAAGAAAGGGATTATTTTCCACCCCGATCCTGCCTCTATGGTATTCGAATTTGCTCCTGGTGAGTGCCTTCGTCAGAATATCTGCATCCTGATCTTCCATGGGAATGTACTGAAGTAACATAGTGCGCCTCTAAACACAATATCTAATACAATGGTACCAAATGTCTATGTTCTTGGACCTATCATGGAATACTAGATTAACCGAGAGTTTAATGCAACTCTGGTTATCACAATGTATCACCGTCGGATCCATTTGAGAACCAAAGAAACCAACCAGGATCTTTCTCAACAAGATGGCCTCACATGCAGATTGACTTGTTACCATTTACTCTTCCTCGGCTGAACTGAGTGCCACGAATCCTTGCTTCATGTGGTACCAAGAAAGTGTTGTTGATCCTATGTTGAAGATCCCTCCTGATGTGCTCTTTCTGTATGATGGAATTCCTGCCCAATATACATGGTGAAGCCTTGAAGCTTTACTCCCTCTGTCTGTCTGTACCATAATCCATACTCTTTAGTGCCTTTGAGATATCTCAAGATATGCTTCCCCACATTCCAAATGAGCTTGGTCGACTTAACCATAGCTTAAATCAGTTGGTTAACTACGTAGCAAATGTCTGGTCTGGTGTTCACGAAGTACATCAATGAACCCACTAGCTGCCTATAAACAGTAGCTCCACTACTTCTCTTCAAGTAACATCCTCCTTCCTCCAGTTTCCTAGAAGAGAAGTCTCCACGGGTTTATAGCTCTCCATGTGAAACATGTCAGAATCTCTTTGGCATACTTGCCTTGAGAAACAAATAGCTCACCATCCCACTGCCATGTTTCCAAACCAAGGAAACAGTGAAGGAGTCCCATGTCCCTCATTTTGAACTCCCTTGCAAAATCCTCTTTGCAAGAAGTTTTCAGTTGCTCATCACTTATCCAAATTAGATAATCAATGTAAAGTATGATAATTAAGAGCTTACCATCAACCACATTTAGGTATAGGTTCGCATTCTCTTCACTTTTGGTGAAGCCCAACCTGGTGAAATAACTGTCAATGCTAGTGTACCAGTGATCTGGATTTATGCAGGAACGCAACAGAATAAAAATATAAACATAAATACAGAGATGCAGCGGAAATAACACTTCATTTCATTAATATCAAAGAACTGAAATTTGCTTACAGACAGAATGGAAATAAAACTAGCTAGGGCGCTGGTAGCTATCTCTGAGAAGAGATGTGGCGGCTACAGGCCTCTGAACCGAGTTACAATGAGGCTCGAGGGCCTATTTATCATTTAGAAACAATGGGAAATCCTAAACAGCCAAAACCCTAACCCTAGGAGATGAAGCGCCAAACTATGGGCCCTGTTTGGGTAAATTGGTGTTTCAACTTCCCAGGGGCGTAACTTTGGCATACGATCTCCGTTTGACGCGTACCATACCTCGTTAGAAAGATCTATCCGAGGAATACAAATTTGGAATGAGCAACATCGGTCCATGGACCCATGTTGCTCTCTGTTTTCCCAAAAAACGTCGTTTAGGGCCTCAAAACGGCTCCGGAAGTTTAGGACCCGAAAAACTGCTAAAAATAGTAAACTGTGCCGAAACTGAAAAATTGAAATAGACAATGGTGGAGCCCCAAGTGGAATAGGCGGGTGACCACCAATATCCACCCGGATCATTCCTCCCCCCTTAGGAAGCAATGGTCCCCATTGCGTTAAGTTCCTCCATGAGATGAGGAAATTTCTGCTGAACTTGGTCCCTGGTGAACCACTTTCCTTGGTGCAGGAGTTGGCCAGCTTTGACAACCCGATATAGCTGGATCTTCTGCTGGCGAGTGTTCTTGATTTGCATGTCCATGATACAATCTGTGGTGGCCTGTTCCATGCAGTCTGGATTTAACTCTGTTGGTGTGAGTTGTTCTGCAATGTCCGAGGTGTCCAGTAGAGGTGGGAAGTAAGGACGAAGGCGATCCACATTGAAGATTGGGTGCAGACCAAGGAATGGTGGAATACTGAGCTCGAAGGCATTGTTCCCTATAGCCTTGGTGATGGTGTATGGCCCGTATCGGAGCGGGCGAAGCTTGCGGTGGGGTCCAGTGAGGCGCTCCTTCTGCAAATGTAGCCATACTTTGTCGCCCACCTGGAAGTTGTGTGGCACCCGATGTTGATCATGGCGTTGCTTGTACTTGGCATTGGCTCTGTCCAATATATCATGAACCTGTTGGCGGATGTGTTGAATGCGCTCGATGAAGTTACTTGCTTTGTCAACTTCAGACTGGACATGAGCTGAATTGGCCTGAGCAGCTGCAAATGGCATGGCTACGTCAATGGGACATAGTGGCTGGAATCCCAAGCCCACCCGAAAGGGTCTATGGCTGATTGAACTGTGGAGAGCCCGATTATAACTATGTTGTACATAAGGGAGGCTCTCGTCCCATGTGCGTGGATGCTTTGAATTGTGCATGCGCAGAATGTGTACAATCATTCTGTTGACGACCTCTGTCTGGCCATCTGTTTGGGGATGGAAAGCTGTGGACTTGGTGAGCTTGGTATCCAACATCGACCAGAGGCCGGACCAAAATGTGCTGAGGAACCTGCTATCCCGATCTGATATGATAGACTGTGGGATCCCAAAGTGCACCCACACTCGTTCAAAGAAGAGTTTAGCAGTGGCTTCTGCTGTGATATTCTTCTTGCAAGCCGCCATAATGGCCATCTTCGAGAATCTGTCGACGACCACAAAAACACAGTCATTTCCCTGCTTAGTAGAAGGCAAGCCCGACATGTAATCCATGGAGATGGATTCCCAAGGTCGACTAGGGGTAGGTAGAGGAGTATATAGGCCTTGCTTCTTGATGGTCGGTTTGGCAATGACACAAGCAGTGCAGGATCTGATGTGCTTCTCGACATCCTTTCGAAGGTTCGGCCAATAGAAATACTTCTGTAGTATTGCTACTGTTTTCTCGACCCCGAAATGCCCAGCGACTCGACCGTAGTGTGCTTCCCATATCATCTTGGCACGCTCGCTTGAAGGAACACAAAGGTGTCCCAGGTGACATAAAAGTGCATCTTGGAGGTGAAAATTTGGAACTTGCGTACCCCCAAGAGTGCCTTGTAAGTGTGGCCAAATTCTGGGTCACTCTCATAGAGAAGTGGCCAATCAGAAGTCTCGTGCCCACAAGAGTTGAGCACAGTGGTGAGTGCCACGATCGGTGGTCGGCTGAGGCAGTCTGCAACATGATTGGTGCTACCCTTCTTGTACTTGATGTTCAAATGAAACTGTTGCAGATATGTGGACCACTTCTGATGGCGATCATTCTGCAACTTCCCTTGTGTCTGTATGAACTGCAGGGGCCGGTGGTCTGTGTGGATGATTGTTTCCTTCCTCAAAATGTAATGCTTCCATTGTCGACAGGCTTGCACAATGGAATACATTTCTTTGTCATAGGTGGGATACTTGCGAACTGTCTCAGACAATGTCTCACTGTGATATGCCACTGGATGTCCCCGTTGAGTAAGAACTGCCCCAATAGCATAGTCAGAGGCATCTGTCTCGATCTCAAATGGCTGCTGCAAGTCTGGTAAGGTGAGCACTGGGGCAGAACAGAGGCGATTTTTCAATTCTTTGAACGCCTTCCGTTGAGGTTCCGACCAAAAGAATTTTGCTCTCGCTCCTCCTTTGGTGACTTGACTCAAGGGCCAAGTGATATGAGAGAATCCCAACACGAATCTACGGTAGAAATTAGCAAGACCCAGAAAACTGCGAAGCTCTGTTATAGTAGTCGGGGCTGGCCAATCCCGAATGACTTGGATCTTGGCCGGATCCACATGCACCCCCTTTTCATCAATAATGTATCCCAGATATTGAACCTGGGTCATGCCAAACGTGCACTTCTCCAAATTGGCACACAACTTGTGTTGCCGCAGTGTTTGGAGGACTTGTCGGATGTGATGAAGGTGCTCTTCCCAAGTCCTGCTGAAGATCAGAATGTCATCCAAGTACACCACTACGAATGAGTTGGTGAATGGCCGCAAGATGTCGTCCATCATCCTCATGAAGGTTGCGGGAGCATTCGTCAACCCGAAAGGCATGACCAGCCATTCAAAAAGGCCTTCCTTAGCTTTGAAGGCAGTCTTCCACACATCCGAGGGTTCAATTGGTACCTGGTGATACCCAGACTTCAGGTCGATCTTACTGAAATATTTTGCACCTTGGAGTTGGTCCAGAAGGTCATCAATCCGTGGGATTGGGTACCTATTCCGGACAGTGATCTTGTTCAGCGCCCGATAGTCAAGACAGAGTCTCCACGTCCCATCCTTCTTCTGTACCAACACGATCGGGCTCCCACAGGGCGATGAACTTGGTCTGATGTGACCTTTCTGCAACAGCTCCTGAATCTGCCTCTTGATTTCATCATTCTCCAGAACAGAGCGCCGATAGATCGGTCCATTAGGTAGCGGCGCACGGGGGGTCAGATCAATCGGGTGCTTGACCTGACAGTGCAGAGGAACCCCTGTGGGTGAGGTGAATATGTCCCCGTACTCCTCCACAACCTTATCCATTTGTTGTTGTTGTGCAGAGGAGCCCTGTCTGGAGGTCGTGGCCACAGTCTTCTTCTTGCCCCGGGGGCGGATCATCAGGAAAACGAATTTCCTGGTTTGGGAAATGAGCTTACTACATTGTTTTGCAGTAACCAAAGAGATAGCGGCAGGAGGTGGTACCTCTGGTATCCTGTACAACTTATTCCCCAAAGTAACAATAACAGCACGAGGCCGAGACTCATACACAGCATGACGCTTCCACAAGTATGGTTGTCCTAATAATACATCAGAAACATCAATAGGAGCAACGTCACATAATACCTCATCCGTGAAGGGCTTGATGCTATAGGGAAGGCGGCACTGCTGGCTGACGCGCAGATCTCGTCCTTGGTGAAGCCACCCGATGGTGTATGGATGTGGGTGAGCTGTGGTCGGCAAGCCCAACCGCTTCACGGCGTCTGCTGAAATGAGGTTCTTTTGGCTCCCATTGTCGACAATGAACTGTACCGGGGAGCCCTTTACCCACATCCGGGAGTGGAAGAGACGTTCCTCCTCCTCTGGATCTTCCGGTTCCTCCTTTTGGATCTTTGCAGTGGCAACAGTGGCGTTGGGCTCCGCATCAATAATTTGTTTCCCTTTTTCATTCGCCTTTTCAGGTTTTGATTCGGAGTCAGAGCATGCATCTGACTCAGAAGCCCTCATCTCGGCCACTAGCGACTACTTGGCCCGACACTCACTTGTGTTGTGAGTGGAGCTCTTATGGAACTCACACCACTTTCCCGTGTCCTTATTTGGCTTTGCGGTGCTGTTCTTTTCTTGTGGCTTCGATGAGTTGTCTTTAGCCACCATGCCTTGGCTTGGTCCTTTGTTCTGCGGTTTGGAAGCACCTTTCCCTTGCTTTTGATTCGCAGATCCAAAGTCTCGCTTCTTCTGCTTGAATTTCTGCTCAATCTTGGCAGCATACCGGTATGCCGTACCAAGCGAGGAGATGTCAAGGAACTCCATTTTCTCCTGAATGTATTTGTGCAGACAGCTGCGATACTTTAGCACCAGATGTTTCTCTGAATCTTTGATACCCAACTTTGTGCGCAGGGTATGGAACAGATTCGTCAGCTCATGCACATCTTGATCCCTTTGTTGTCGCAGCGTGGTCCATTGTATGTACTTGTCCTCATAGCTCCCTACGGGATAGTACTGTTCCTTGATGGCGTCTCGGAAAGAATTCCAAGTTGGTACAACCGAGAACAGAGAGGGTTCTGTCTGGTCCTTGTTCTCACAGTAGGTTTCCCACCAGTCCTTAACATGGGGGGTAGCTTTGAGGAGTGCAAAAATAATCTTCTCCCAGTCTGAAAAAGTCATGAACAGAGAAATATCCTTCTAATAGATTCAACCATCTATCTACGGCATCTGCGTCTATTTGACCCTCAAATATGGGAATGTCAAAATTTACTTGTACCTTAAAAGGAGTCACGCCTCCAGAGTGGCTGCTGGATGCAGATGCGCCGCCGGTGGGTAGCCGTTGAAGGATCTGAGCAAAGTTATCCATCATCACGTTCCTTTGTCTTTTGAGGGCCTCCTCGAGAAATATTTTGATAGGATCTCCTGCTCCCTCATCTTTCTTTTCGTCCCCCATGGGCGTCCGTCGAGGTTTGCGAGGATGATCTTGCAAAGGTTCCACCAGATCGAGCCCTAGCTCCTTATACCCGACCTCGTTGGGGACATGCAAAGAAGGATCGAGAAAAAGCAGACCGCTCTGATACCACTGATCCGGATTTATGCAGGAACACAACAGAATAAACATATAAACATAAATACAGAGATGCAGCGGAAATAACACTTCATTTCATTAATATCAAAGAACTGAAATTTGCTTACAGACAGAATGGAAATAAAACTAGCTAGGGCGCTGGTAGCTATCTATGAGAAGAGATGTGGTGGCTACCTGCCTCTGAACTGAGTTACCATGAGGCTCGAGGGCCTATTTATCATTTAGAAACAATGGGAAATCCTAAATATCCAAAACCCTAACCCTAGGAGATGAAGCGCCAAAACTATGGGCCCCGTTTGGGTAAATTGGTGTTTCAACTTCCGAGGGGCGTAACTTTGGCATATGATCTCTGTTTGACGCGTACCATACCTCATTAGAAATATCTATCCGAGGACTACAAATTTGGAACAAGCAACATCGGTCCATGGACCCATGTTGCTCTCCGTTTTACCAAAAAACGTCGTTTAGGGCCTCAAAACGGCTCCAGAAGTTTAGGACCCGAAAAACTGCTAAAAATAGTAAACTGTGCCGAAACTGAAAAACTAAAATAGACAATGGTGGAGCCCCAAGTGGAATAGGCGGGTGACCACCAATATCCACCTGGATCAACCAGGCATGAGGTGCTTGCTTCAGCCCATACAACGCTCTCTTTAGTCGAAACACATGCGACTCACTATCAAATATCTCAAAACCTTTTGGCTACTCAATGTACACTTTTTCCTCAATAAATCCATTGAGAAACACAGTCTTCACATCCATCTGATGTATCTGCCAGCCCATCTCCATGGAGAGTGCAAGGATAGATCTAATCGATGAGTATCTCACAACTAGTGTGAAATTATCCTCATAGTTAATCCCCTCAACTTGTGAGAATGCCTGGGCTAAAAATCTAGCCTTGTACTTCTCCACACTCCCATATGCTACCTGCTTTACTTTATAGATCCATATAGATCTAACCACTGATTTTCCGACTAGTCTTGGGACAACTTCTCATGCACTGATCTTGACGATGGAGTCATAATCCTCAACCATAGCGTCAACCCAAATTAGTTGCTACACTACTTCCTCAAAGGAAGATGGTTCTGTCAAATACGCTTGCTCATAAGAGCCATGTATCTAGTAAACCTGTCTAGAGATTGTCTTTGTCTGCGTAGTGAAGTAGGTGCTCCTACATGCTCTGCTGCATAAAGCATCAATCTATCAGCTTATGTGGTCCACCTTCTACCATTTCTGGTGGATGGCTCTGCATGATTTCTTTCTACCACTCCATGATCCTTCGTATGTGGCTGCTCCACATCTCAAGGTTCATTCTTTAGAACCAAGAGTTCCTCATCAGCATGCAAATACAACTCCCTCTCAAGGGACAATCACATGGCTTTCTCCTCATCAAATTTTATATCCCGTCTCACAACAGTCATCCTAATGTTTGGAAAATACATCAGATATTTGTGGGGAGTATTAGTGTACCCCAAAAATATCCCAATCTCAGCTTTTGGTTGGAGCTTCTTCCTCGAGTCTTTCGTCACATGCACATAGACAAATGAGCCAAAAATTTTAAAATATGAAACGTCAAGTTTCTTACCAGAAAAGCCTCCTCTGGTGTACTCATGCCAAGTATCCAATGAGGACTATGTTTTTTCAAAAATACCATTGTGTTGCATGCCTCTACCCACAGATGCAACATTATGCCCTGATCATGCAACATCACTCGTTTTGCACCTCCAATTGTTCTGTTCTTTCTTTCTGCGACCCCATTCTGTTGTGGGTTATGAGGCGCAATAAACTCTCTCTGAATTCCTTCTTTGCTATAAAAGTTCCTAAATTCATTGGAGATGTACTCACCACCATTGTTGCTCCTAAGAGCCTTCACATGCTTCCCCGTATCTTTCTCCACTAGTGCTTTGACCTCAAGAAATTATTAGAACGTCTGATCTTTCTTCTACATGAAGTAGATCCAATACATTCTAGAAAAATTATCAAGAAATATCACATAGTACCTGTGCTTTGTTGTCGAAGCTGTAGAGAATGGTCCACACGCGTATGAGTGAACTCTCTCAAGTATTTTCAAATCTCGATTCTTCTTCTCATGAAAAATGGCCTTTGCATAATTCCCTATGGTACATCCCTTGCATGTGTTTAAATGCGCAAGAGTACCCTTGGGAAGACTTGTAGAAATATGATGCATGACCTTCAAGGCTCCATGGTGTAGATTGCCCAACCTCCTCTGCCATAACTCACCCTCATCCCTGCTGATCATTTTGTTTTCCTTACCTATCAATGTTGCATGGCCTTGTACATCAAGTTTATAGAGATTATTCACACGAATCCCAATATTCTCGGCTTTTCCTGTGGTTTTGTGATGGGGGTAAAAACCCACTCTTTCCCACATGTCACACAATGACTCAGATCGTGTTCTAAAATGCAAAATAGCTTACCAGTCTTAACCTCATGCGATACTGCTGGTTTCCTGTCTCAAAAAACGCCTTCACTATTTATTCGAGGTTTCGCTTCTGACTTCAACGTACACTTCTATACGCCTTCTCTTACCATGGGTTTATTACGCCATTCCTTTTTTTACCATAAACGCTTCGACCTTCGCCTTCGTGGCCTTCTATTGTTCAATTTTTTGCCATCCGAACAGTATTTAATTGCCTTATTGTATCATCATAATTTCGCTCCTCTTAAACCCATCTTCTCTACTATAATACTATGGCTTTTGTCTCAATCGTTATCAAATTAGACAAACAGAGGTTTGATATTCAATAATCAGATGCGACAATGCTTGATTCCTTCATAACAAGACCAAAATGCATCAATTCCCTATATTGTGACCTTAACATGCAATCGAATCGATTTAATGGCATGGTCAGATAATAATTCGACCTTTATAATTTGGAAAACTAGAGCTCAGTTTAGTTCAAGCACAGAATCGAAGATTTCGGTGATTCTCTCCTCACACAGGAGTTAATACCCACAAGTAGATATGACCCAACTTTGTTAAACAGGAATATCAACAGAATTTCAAAAGGGCAAGGTTCTTCCTCTTCGTAGATGTTAATATACATTGAATTGCCATTCAAATTAACACAGGATACATATGAAACAACAATTTCAGACAGAATTGAAACCCTCCTTCATAAAGTGAACACATAAATTCGATTCATTCCCAATGTATTACATAGAAACATCAAATTCAATAAGATTCCAACGTGGTTCCAGTTTGGCTTCTAGGAATGTAAATAATTCCTTCTATAACTCCTTATAAAATCAATTCAACTCAGAGTGCATTCAACTAGTTATATATAATTTGAGACATGTAATTAATTGCTTCACTGGAATCAATCCTTCCAGTGATCGATTCACCCCGATTTGTACTAATTTTCCCAATAGTTATAAATCACACCGAGCCCAATAAAATGAATGTGTATTCTCAATCCACAATCAGTATTTCCATAGCAACAAATACCACATCATTCCTATGGCAGAGTTTTATTCACACTGGTTCTTATGGTTACTTACGCAATTGTTTATGAAGTGCAAGCCTTCGTATAGGAATCAAAGAGGTTCCCTCATAGGATTAAATCAAAAAAATGCACAAGAAGTACTGAACCAATTTATGTCATAACACATACTTGAATTTACTCACAAACTTCTGATTCGGCCCGATCTTCAATTCAAATGGCCTCCTCACGCTCCATACCCTATGCAACTCTATGTAGGTACATGCTGGACTCTGTCACAGAGGTTTATTTTTATACAAATTAGGAATCAATCGATTCAGCTTCCTTGATGACTCTTGGAATCCTAAAATTAGCCTAACTTTTGAAACTGACTCTTCATACTCTTAACTAATTGACTTCTCTCCTGTCCTCCAATCATTTGGAGATAGTTACAATTTTCTCACTAAATTTAATTAAAAATAACTCAAACATTAATAATTACATAAGAAATAAAAAACATGAGGCTCCCCTATGTCTATCTATGTACAAATATTGTCTTGGGCCTAATGCCCTTGCATCAGACTCCCCAGCTCAAAATGATTCATGATCTCCTGATCATGTGCTTTATCCTTGTTTTCCTGGATCCCACACTTTTTTCTGTAGCTATTCATCTGCTACAACATTCTCCTTTTGCACTCCTCCAGGCTTCCATATCTTATTCTGTCTTGCCCCACTAGCTGCACTTCTACATTCTCTTTTGGTACTTATTTTACTGCCACTACTCCTTTGGTTTCTTGCAGTTATCCTTCTCTCACACACTTTCACCATCAACCTTCTTGTCAGTGCAATTTCTGCATCTAATATGTCTTCTGCTTGCTGAGTTCTTAATTCCTGAGCCCTTGCTTGCTCAGTCCTTACTTCTTCATTTCTTACTGCTGCCCTAGCTGCCACCCAATCATCTATACCCTCTTGCTCTCTGCAATAGTGAAACTCTTCCTGATTTTCATTCATGACAATTTCTTCACACTCTATCTTCAGCAATTCTCTTGAATGGTATTTAAATTGCCAGTCATCATCACCACCTCTTTTCTTCTTCTGGACTAAACATCTCTTAGTCATTCCATCAGTACCTACAATCATAAGACAAACATCAAAATTATGAAATCTTTTTGTCTCTTCCTCCTCTTCTGGCAATACTGCAGCTTGTTGCTTCAACATTTTCTCCATCAACACTCCAAGCTACTGTTCATCCATTTCCTTCTCTTCTCTGGAAAAAATTTAGCCATCTCCCTTGGCCAAACACATCCTCAATATGCTACAACTCAGTTCAAGCATATTTTTCTTCTTCCTTGGTAATCTTCAGCAATTGCCTCCCTTCTTCTTGAATGATTATGATAATCACCTCAAGTCTTTCAAACACTGAGATTTCATCTTTTATCAAAGTAAAACTCTGATTTTCTACTGCTGTAGCAGCCCCAAAAGTCTTCCATACAGCCTTCTCTCCAATCTTCCTTTGGCTATTCGAACAAGCCAATTCTTCCCAGCTACTAATAGCAACAAATTTCTGCACATGAGACATGACTGTCCCATCTTCATTCTTCAGCTGCTCATCTTCATTCTGCAATCCCCAATTCTGAAATTGAGGTTTCATCTTAGGCATAGAATCCTGCTGATTCAACATGCTTTCTAGCAACTCAATTCCTCCATTCCATGGTTTAAAATCTCCCACAAAATTCTCCTCTTCCTCCTCTTCCAACTGATTTCCCAATGCTGTCAATTTATCTTCAGTGCTAATAGGATTTGCATTTATCAAAAAATTGTCAAAACAAAATTCATAAGGCCTCAGAGCCTTTCTCTCTTATGTCAGCATCTCAGTATGTTGTCCCAACTTTCTTTTCTTCTCAATCAACACATCAGTATGTTGATTCCAATTCTTCAAACAATCCTTGAGACAATCATTCAGTCTCTCCTCTGCATCATCCCTTTCAAGGATGTCTCTCTGCTGTAGTTCATAAAAATGAACTTTCTCATCCTCAGTCATCTCTATCCTTACCATATGAACTCCTTCCCTCTGTATTTCTGTCATCTACTCTGGAGCACTCAATTCATGCCACAATCTTGGTATCTCCTCTAAGAAAACATCTTCACAATATTTACTATCTTCTACTGTCACTATCTCCTCAGCCTTCATCAGAATAGAATTCTGATTTCCCATCTCTGAAATAAATTCAGTCCTATGTCCGTCATTCTTCATTTGGAAATTTAATAAGAACAGTCTGTCATTATCATCATCAATGACAAATTCATTATCATCAAACATAACTGTCTTGTCCTCATTAAAGCAATCCCTTTTATAAAGCAAGGAATTAATGAATTCCTTCTACTGTAGTAATTCAATCTAAACTTCATATGAAAGATAGTCATCATATTTTACTTGGCAACAATCAGCTTCATTCATCACAGTTCCATCACGTGAACTGTCTTCATCAACACCTGCATTCATACACAACTTGTTAGTTTTAAAAAAATAATACCCCATGGTCTCATTTGATGAATCAACCATCAACTCTTCTTGTTGTCCCAAGTCTCCTATACTCTCCAAATATTCTTCAATGGTCTCTTCCTCAAATTCCTCAAGTTTTTCAACCTCCAGCTTCTAGCCAATATCATAAACTAAATCTCCTCTACTTCCAGTATGTTGGAAAGCAGAATCTTTCTCTAATTGTGCACAGACATCTTTAAAACATGTAGCTGCTCCATTTTCCTTCTTAGTGACAACATCAGTAGTTTGCTCATCTCCACATGGATTTCCTGCAAACATACAAAATATGTCAGATGTAAGGCTCTTGGACCCCTTGGTCCCACTTGAAGCTTCAGTTCCCAAGTTCTTCTCTAAATACTCAATCATTCTAAGCATTTATTCCTTCTTCTGAGAATTCATTATTTTCTCTTTCTTCCTTTGTGGCCTTTTCCACTTTACCTTCTTCTGCATGAGCCAAAAAACTCTCTAGTTTTCCTCTATCATCCTCTCCAGTTCATCAAGATGCTTATTAATCTCATCCATCTCTTTCAAATATTCTTCATCAGTGAGTTTCTTCCTCATGCCATTTGCTTTGGCATCTTCCCTCATTCTTCTACTGTGGCTTCTCTCAGAACCTCTGCAATCTCTATTGTGGCTGTCAGTAGCCATTTACTCTTCCATGAGTTCTTCACTCACAAGTTGCACCAAGCCTCTGCAACAGCAAGCTCTCTTGCTTCAACTTACCTCACCAATCCTTTCCTCTGGATCTGGATTTTGGAAAGCACTGGTCCCCTCTCTGCTGGAACCTTTTGAGCACTCTCTTCTGCTCTCTAGTCTTCACTCTGCAACTTCTCTCAAGAACACCTCCATTCTTATTTCCTCCAACCTCTGTTGGGAATCTTCCAGGTTCTACCACACTCTTCCTACACTTAGAATCCCTTGCTGGACTCTTCTTATCACTGCTCTCAAAGCTGTGATATGATCTTTTGTTGAGATTTATTCCTCAATTTCTTACACTCTGCACTTTGCAAACAATACCTTCAAACCAGAGTTCAAATAAGGCTCCTCAACTCACCTCTCAAGATCCCTGAATGATCTTGCTTCTTCCTTTTTTTTTCACCTGCACTGCATTTCTATCTGCTACAATCTTCAAGATTCTCTGTCTTCAATTCCAGATTCTGCACCTCTAGAGATCTTCACTGCATATCTAATCAAACCTTTCAAGTCTGTTAAACAGATTTAAAACCCAACTTTCTCACTATTCAGTACATGTTCATTTCAAAATAAAATTTTCAAAGAGCTAATTTAATTCAAGCTCTGATACCACTATGATGGGGGTAAAAACCCACACTTTTCCATGCATCACACAATGACTCAGATCGTGTTCTAAAATGAAAAATAGCTTACCAGTCTTAACCTCATGCGATACTGTTGGTTTCCTATCTCAAAAACGGCCTTCACTATTTGTTCGAGGTTCCGCTTCTGACTTCAACGCACACTTCTGTACGCCTTCTCTTACCACAAGTTTATTACGCCATTCCTTTGTTTACCACATATGCTTCGACCTGCGCCTTTGTGGCCTTCTACTGTTCAATCTTTTCCCATCTGAATAGTATTCAATTGCCTTATTGTATCATCATAATTTTTCTCCTCTTAAACCCATCATCTCTGCTATAATACTATGGCTTTTATCTCAGTCGTTATCAAATTAGTCAAATAGAGGTTCAATATTCAATAATCAGATGCGGTGTCACTTGCTTCCTTCATAACAAGACCAAAATGCATCGATTCCCTGTATTGTGACCTTAACATGCATTCGAATTGATTTAATGGCATGGTCAGATAATAATTCAACCTTTATAATTGGAAAACTAGAGCTCAGTTCAGTTCAAGCACAAAATCGAAGATTTCGGTGATTCTTTCCTCACACAGGAGTTAATACCCACAATTCGATTTGACCCAACTTCGTTAAACAGAAATATCAACGGAATTTCAAAAGGGCAAGGTTCTTCCTCTTCGTAGATGCTAATATACATTGAATTTCCATTCAAACTAACACAGGATACATATGACCCAACAATTTCAGAAAGAATTGAAACCCTCCTTCATATAGTGAACACATCAATTCGATTCATTCCCAATGTCATACACAGAAACATAAAATTCAATAAGATTCCAACATGGTTCCATTTTGGCTTCTAGGAATCCAAATAATTCCTTCTATAACTACATATAAAATCAATTCAACTCAGAGTGCATTCAACTGGTTATATATAATTTGAGACATGTAATTAATTTCTTCACTAGAATCGATCCTTCTAGTGATTGATTCACCCCGATTTGTACTAATTTTCCCAATAAGTATAAATCACACCGAGCCCAATAAAATGAATGTGTATTCTCAATCCATAATTAGTCTTTCCATAGCAACAAATACCACATCATTCCTATGGCAGATAATTATTCACATTGGTTCTTACGGTTACTTATGCAATTGTTTATGAAGTGCAAGCCTTCATACAGGAATCACAGAGGTTCCCTCACAGGATTAAATCAACAAAATGCACAAGAAGTACTGAACCAATTTCTTTCATAACACACTTGAATTTACTTACAAACTTCTGATTCAGCCCTACCTTCAATTCAAATGCCCTCCTCATGCTCCTTACCCTATGCAGCTCTATGTAGGTACATCCTGGACTCTGTCATAGAGGTTTATTTTAATACAAATTAGGAATCAATCGATTCAGCTTCCCTGATGACTCTTGAAATCCTAAAATTAGCCTAACTTTTGAAACTGACTCTTCATACTCTTAACTAATCGACTTCTCTCCTGTCCTCCAATCATTTGGAGACAGTTAAAACTTTCTCACTAAAGTTAATTAAAAATCACTCAAACATTAATAATTACATAAGAAATCAAAAACATGAGACTCCCCTATGTCTATCTATGTACAAATATTGTCTTGGGCCTAATTCCCCTGCATCATTTTATGTCGAAGGAAGTCTTTTCCTTGACTGAAAACCACATCATAACCTCTATCCTCAAACATTATGACTGAAACTAAATTTTTCTTCAAGCCTGGTACATGCATTACATATTTTAATAAAAAGGTTTTACCTGAATATCTCTGGAAGGTAATTGTATCAATCCTAGTGGCACTATACCACCTGTCATCACCCATGTCGATATGCATCTGGACGTCCTTCTCCTCCAAGCTACTGAAAAGTTATTTGTCTCTCGTCATGTGGAAAGAAGCACCACTATCCAAGTACAACACTGACCCCATTGCACTTGACACCATACATGCAATGAGTGAGAATTCCAAATCAAATTGTGAGGCCAAAGCCTCACCAGCTGCAGATCCTGAAGCCTTATTTTTCTTCTTATTTTGTGGACAATCAGTGGCATAATTTCCATGATTGTGACAGTGAAAACACTTCACTCTGGACATGTTGCGCTTCTTTCCTTCTTTGCTGGACTCAGATTTGGAATAGGATTTCTTTCCTTCCCCCTTCTTCGCATTAACAGGCAAAGCACAATTTTATTCATCATATGTCTTAGATGAAGATCCATCCCTGGTAATCCGCCTAAATTATTCTTGCACCAAATCCAACCAAAATTGTTCCCAATCTGGTAGCTTCTCCCTCCCATTGACAAAGTCCTGATAACTATGCCAACTCTAAGGAAGGCCTAGAAGAGCTAGGATCAGCAAGTCATCATCCACGACAGTAATTCCGATGCTCCCAAGCTCATCTCGACATTGTACAAACTTGGTTAAATATTTCGGAATGGTGTTTCCTTTCTCCATTTTGATTTTTCTAAGCTTGTCCTTCAGTGCCAATTTTCTATGATCACTACTGCTCTGAAACAAATCTGTCAAAGATTTCCACATTGCATATGGTGTCTCTTTTCCATGGAGACTTGAGACAATGTGGTATCGTGCTCCCTTCAGTGAGATCCTCCTCACCTTTGCAACCTTCTTTTGCCAAGAATCAAGATTTGTGGCATCTTCTACAATGGGTTTCAGAATGTCATTACCAACGAATTCTTTCAACCCATTTTCCTCCAATACTGCCTCCATCCTATCTTTCCATGCAATATAGTTAGAGCTGCCCTCAAGTGCATACTCCAATATCAAGCCATTGAAATCCATTTCGATCTTGATCTGCCTATCACACCAAGAATAATTTTGCAAATTCAAATTCTATTCAGTCACAAACTAAATTTCTTCTCCACTATAGTGATTTCCTGTGCTCTAATTCCATGTAGAAATTAAATGAACATATGTGTATCAATATATTCAATCCAATCAATCAATGTACTAAATCAAGATACTAAATCCTTCTACAAATCAATTGCGGAAAATAAACATGATTTCCAATCACAAAAAGTAAAGAAAGAAGCAAATCAAACCACAACACAAATATTTTTCTAGGGAAAGCTTGCTGCTCAAAACCCTTTATCTTATATTGTATATTCACCATGGAATCATGAAACAATTGCAATTAACTCTTATCACAAGAGTCTCTTGCACTCTCACAATTGTCTCACACTGACCCAGAAAAATTAGACCAACACTTAGCCAATTTCCTGCCTCTAATTAGCCAACCTTTCTTGTGCAATTCATGTGTAATTCAATCCCTATTATTTAGGAATTTCAGCCTTCCAAAATTGTGCAATGCTCATGGAAAATCTAATGGATGTCTTGCTACATGTGGGCAACCTACTAATGATACAACTGACAGTTAACATCCATTTAACCTTTGTTTCAATTGGGTCTCCACTGGAACTGACATGTATGCCGCTATTAATAGTAAATCATCAGTTTCATGGAATATCACTACATGTGAAGGAAATATGATTTAATTCACTTGATCTCTCACTTGTGCAACAAACAGTTACAACTAGTTCAACTGACTTTAACTCAATAAATTGGGTTAACTAATTTCTCATGCGTTAAACTAATGCAATAATTGCAACTCGAACTCCATAGCTAATAGAATCACTTTGCACGCCTCACCAACCACCCTAAAATTGAAATTCATCAGCTAAATGACTTCAACACACTCAGTTAACTAGTAGAAGTGATCATGAGATAAGATTAGATTTTATTTTCCAATCTAATTAAGGGAAAATGAAATTAGACACACATTTCTTCTTGACTTTTTAATACTCTCTCACTCTTAGACACTTCAATTTTCTCTGAACACTTTAGCATTTGAGCAAGAAAGGCAAGAAAGTAGGAAAAAGGAGGAAGAAATCAAGGAGGAATAGGAAGCAAGCAAGGAGTAATAGGAATCAAGTAGCTACAACAATATTATTGGAAAGTATTGATTTGCATGTGTATTTTCCTTGCTAGATTTGGTATGCATGGTATTTCATGTGGTTCTTTGTTTTCTTAACATTCGTTTTTTCCAAGTGCGACAATGTTTTCCTCATACCTTCGTACCTTTCCTCTACATTGATGTAGTAGGATGATAAAAATATGATAATTTCCTCATCAAACTCTTGTAATAACCTGCAAACCCCACCAAGGATCTCACCTCATATGCATTTATATGAGCTTCCGACTCCATGACAACTCTTATCTTTTCTGAATCTACTATGATGTCCTCCTTGGAGACAACATGTCCCAAGTAATGTACCTCAGTCTAGAAGAAACTACACTTGGTGAGCTTAGCATACAACTGATGCTCTCTCAATAATCTCAAAACTGCTGCCAAATGCTCAAGATACTCTTCCTCATTTTTAGAATATACAAATCTGTCGTCAATGAACATAATAGAATTTTTTTCCAAATAAGGACATAACACACTATTCATCGAACACATAAATATAGCTGGAGCATTAGTCAAACTGAATGGAACTTCAACAAACTCATAATGCCCATACCTGGTCCTAAATGCAGTCTTGTAGATGTCCTCTTCTTTGATGCATACTTGATGGTATCCTAATATCAAGTCGATCTTAGAGAAAAATGCTGCTCCCTTCAACTAATCAAACAAGTCATCAATCCTTCACAATGGATACCTGTTCTTGATATTCACTTTGTTTAATTGCATGTAGTCGAGTGCCATCCTTATTCTTCACAAACGACATCGGTGTGCCCCATGGTAATACACTTTTCCTTAGGTAACCTTTCTCAAGCATATCTTTTAGCTGCAGCTTCAAATCTACCAACTTAGGTGTGATCATCTTGTAAGGTGATTTTGAGTTTGGAGCTCCACCTGGTACCAACTCAATAGAAACGCTACCTCCGTGTGAGTTGGAAACTTTGAAATATATATAGGAAATACATCTTGAAACTGATGTAGAAATGGGTATCTGCTCAAAACATCCACTTCATCAACTTCCTTACCTTTATCACTAGAGATATGCAGTGCGAAAAACACACACCCTTTCCTGCTATTGCGCTTGGCCTTCATGGTTGTCACCATCCTAACTGGTGTGTATTTATTATTTCCCTATAATAATTTTCGTTCCCCATTTTCATCCAAGCCCTTAATGGATTTTTAATAACAATCCACCTTGGTCTTGTGAAGGTATAGTCAGTCCATACCCAATAGCATATTGTAATATCCCAATGTCAATATGTTCAAGTGCGATGTTTTAGGAATACCATTTAACTCAATTGCATATGCTCTTAAAAAATGGTGAAATCTTTTCTCCGTACCTGTATCCAACTACACTGACCAAGGTTACACATTCATTTATTTATTCAAACCGCACTTATCCACCAATTCAAGACTAACATAACTATAATTAGATCCAGTGTCAATGTTACACAGTAATTTGTGACCATGCTCTTTTTTCCATCACTGATCCTGAAATTCCTTGTGACATATTTTATGCAATGTTTCTACCATCAAGAAATATGTAAATATATCCCCTGAAGATGCAAATAAGGTTGCCTTGGAATATTACTGAAGAAACTTGGTCAAATTCCTAGCTTCCTAGGTCAACGCCCTTCCTTGTGCCATGACTGCACAGATGTCATTTTCATAGTTCTTGATTAGCACTGTCAGTGCCCTAATTTCTTGGAAAACCATGTTGATCCCCTTTTGCCAGTGTTTCCTCAAATGGAGGAGAAGCTTCGACCTCTAGAAGCTCAAGGGAGGAGAGTTGGTTATTAAAGGGTGGTGATAAGGTAAACCTCTCTAATTTTAGACATTTGATCTCATCCATGGGGTTCATCCCTTAGAAATCGAGCCTTCCTCGTCCTTTCATGGGCTCCCAACCTATTCTCCCTTCTTATAAATTCACATCCCTCATTCCCCCAAATTTAGAGCTTGGTTGGTCATTGTCAGACTCGTCTGAAATCTCATCCCCTTGCATCCTAACATTGTGATAAAGCCTAAGTGTCCAGGAGAGGGAATGATTTTGAGCTTCGATGAAGGAATCAAATTTTCACCAAAGGATGCCTCCAACATCAAGGCCTGGGTTGTAAGCTCTCCTTTTGTATTTATCAATAATAAAATCTGATGTTTGATTTCTATATTCATCTAAATTTTTATGCAAATATTATGGTACTCCTTGATTTGTTATATAACTAATGTTTGCATTTATTATGTATTGTATTACGTTTTTTGTTGTCTCTTGATCATCCGCAAGTATTTGTGTGCCATCAGTAGTAGGGAGCTGGCCTACAAGGATCATGGATCAAGGTCACCATCAATAGATTCAAGGGTTGTGTTGGTGTCCAACTGTGAATAATTATTGAAACCCTTTCCCACATTAATTATCAATCCAGGTGTGTTTGTTATTGCAAGGCTAACGTGCAAAATATATGGAGATGACAATAGCGCAATTCTGATATCAATCATGGATTCAATAATTTAAACAAAGAAACAATAATTGTAAAAATAAAATAAAGAAATGGCAGTAATAAATTGTAAATATTACAATGCATTCACAACAATAAGAGTATCAACAAATATGTCTATTGTCACATCAATTGAAAATTATACAAAACAGGAAATAGAAATAACAACACATAGGAAATACGCAGCACCTAATCAGAGAGTGGACCCAACTCCCTGATCATGGTTTTGATATGCTCACAAAAAATAGAAGTATCAGGAAATTAAACTTGCGTTAACTTGATAAAATAATGTTCTATTACACAGCTCAATTCCTTGCGTAGCCAACCCTCTATGCGTTATCTCCCTCCTCTTTGAGTTGTGTCCTTTTAAATATACAAACAACAAAGGGAAATAGACTGATTAAAAAATCCCAATAAAAAATATGAGATCTGAAAGATCTTTCCATCATGATTCAACTGGCACAAGTCAAATCTGGAAATTACAATTGGGGAAATTTGGAAAACGACCACAACAGAATCTGCAAATTTTTCCTTCAAATAACCTTTCGTTTCTCACAATAAAGACCGAATTTTGGAAAACTGCTCCATGGAAAGCTAATTTGGTGTGTTCTGCACAAAACCCATGTCTCTGATTTTCATGATTCTTCTCCGTTTGCCCAAAACGTTCAACACAAAACTGTCTCTTGTTGTCCCAACGAATTTCTGAGTTGGAATATTTAATTATCCGTTGAAGATCAAATCTGCAATCTGGAAGAGATCTTGGACACTATGATTGTGAGTGTTGTTACAAAAAATTCATTGATAAACCATAATCATAAAAATCATGCATAATAATCATTAATTTATTAAAATAAAGGATAACAAGTATTACCTATGCAAAACAACATAAATAATTATGAAATACAATTATATAATAAATTATGATAAATAATGTGATAAAATAACATTACAAATGGATGTTAAGAAGTGATAATAATAGTAAAAATTAGTGGCCCAACAGGTAGCATTGGGAAAAAAGTATTTATGTCTCTTTTCGCGTCGCATTGTAAATGTTAGCTAAGAGAGATTTTCATTAGAAAGTATCTCATGTTGCTAGACCCACTCTAGGGCTAGATATATAACCCATGTCCACAGAGGGGATTTATCTTAACAATAATCAATCAAAATGGAAATAAATTGATTACAAATCTTACCATACATGTCAATAATAAATGTCTGGTGATTTTCCTTCCTATTTACATGGAAGCATAAATATGAGGAATACTCTACCCAACATCCTCAATAGTTTGCACTTCTTGGGAACTATATATTTGAGGCCTACCACCCTGATTATGCAGAAAATATCTCTTGATATTATCCTTACTACATGCCCAACACTCCAACCATCTATTACCATCAACTCTATGCTGCTGTTGTGATCCATGTCCCTATCAACCTGCATTGAACCTCTTTTGCAGTGCCACATTTTCTTTCTCTTCTGCATTTTGAGGCCTTGTTCTTCTCAGTTGCCATTTACCTTTACCTTTGTGTTTTTATTTCCATCCTTGATGAGAATCATTCTTACGCTTTAACTATTCATAGTAATTCCTCAAGTTCCCAATTAATTCCTCAAGTGAATGAGGCTCATCATATTCAATCTCATCTCTAAATGCTAATGGTTAACCGCAAACAAATAGTTGAAATTTTTCCTTCTCATCTTCAATATATGGTACATACCTCAATAGCTCTAGAAATTTAGTCGTTTACTCTTCATATGTCATTGATCCCATATTTAGCTCATATAATTCTTTGGGCTCACTGTCATACTCCCTTTACGACAAGTACTTATTCCTGAAAATCCTCTTGAACTCATGCCAACTCAAGTCCTTTGTCTTGATGATTCTGACTCGTTTCAAATATTCCTACTAGATTTATGCTTTCCCTTTCAAGATGAAGATAGAAATTCTAGCTTTCATATTATTTATCTACTCATGCAACTCAAAAAAAAATTTCATCCCAAGTATCCAAGCTTCTGTATATTCTAGTTTCTTCAAGTCTCCATCAAAATTAGGTGGCTTTTTTTTCTTAAACTCATTTGGAAAGTATCCCATGTCACTCATCCTATAAGGATGATAATTATGATGATCATAATGTATATCAGAAGCAGAACTAGAATAGTACTTGTTTCCATCATCCCTTCTATTTAGAGTATCCAACAATCTGTCACCTCTCATTGTGTCTTCTCTATACGAACCATGTATACTATTAGACCTATTTCCATATGCCCCATTAGTTATGTCCTCCTTCCCATGGTTGATCCGAAGTGGCCCTTGTCATTGCAATTCTGACAAGCTCTGAAGGAGAATTGCATTAAAATTTATTTTTTTCTCTTATGCCTATATTATTTTGTCATTGTCTGCCTTGCAATTACTTATTTCTTCCTTCAAGCTTCTCAATGTGGCTGCCAAATCAGAAATTTTCCCACCACACTGCTCATCTGACTGATAGGGAGAGTCTTTGTAGTCTACTATATTGTTATTGATTTTGAGATCTTTCTTACAAAGAATAATATTTACGCTAAACCAAATCATAATAAACCAACGTAGCTTATTATAATTTTGGGAGGATACCTCATCTTTAAGATCATCCAAATCAACATAATACATATATAGACACAATCATAATATCATATAGACACATAACAAATAAGTGTACCAACATATAAACATCATTCTAGCTAGAGTCCAGTCATCAATGCATGACTATATCACTACACATAATATGACCTCATGCATGACAACATCAACCATACCAATGTACACTGAAAATACACAAGCATAAACATAGACAATACATAGGCATAAACATGGGCAATACATAAGCATAATATAGGCACTACACTCTAATATTCCTAAATTAGCATGCAGCTAATAGGAATATTGATTTTTATTTTAGCACCTAGTTAGATGAATAAATGGGGAAGGAGACCCATACTTATCTTAAATAAGCATAAAATCCCTCTTCATGTTAAAAGGGATCATGATAATAACTGGATCTAGCACTCTCATGTGTGAACAAGAACTAATGGATGTGGAAAAAGTCAAGTTTGACCAAGTCAACAACACTAATGTGGGAGGAGTGGATCATCAATAAAAGCAACTCAATATGAATGTGGATTAGTTTAGATAGCTATATAAGAGTTGAATTGAAGACCCTTAGGTGTGAAAATGGCTGGAGCATGTTGAAGAGGTCATCCTTAACCAAATCAAACAACGTTCTTATGGAGGAGTGGCATTGATGAAGGTACAACACAGTTTTGGAGGGAGATTGACTCTGTGATGGTGGAAACCCTAATGAGTGGGACCCAAGGTGAGAAGGCTCACATTGTTTATAAGGAAGAGGATGGAAGCCATATGGGGTTAGCTTATGAATTATATTTTGATATGTCTATTTAGACTTTTTCTCTCTTTAGTTGTTTAGCTAAGATTGTTGATGTTGTTTAGCACAAGGGTTTCCTATTTAGGAAATTCCATCTCTTTCATTGATAGGCATCTTAGGAGAGTCTTGATCTATCATTCCACACATCCAACATTCTAGCCAAGCTTTAGTCTTCAGCTACAATGTAGTTTCTGCTTAATATTGTGTTGTGTTGCAGGGTGTTGTAGTGGAGGGTTGAGAAACCCACCTTCTGAACTAGTTTTTCATTGGAGGAAGGATTCATTCTCTTGGGAGATCAGTTTGGAGGGCTCTTGAGAACATTTCTAATCTTTGGCATCAGGCCAATCTATTTCCATCACCTGCAGCATAATTTCAGTTTGGGATTGCGTTATTTTGGAGGGAAAATTCAGTGGGGGGTCTTGTGGCTTCTAGAGAGTGTTTTCCTGTGATTGAACGGTTCAACCTTTCATTGGAGGGGGATTTTGAGTGGATTTGCATTAGATCTATGTTATTTCAGCCTCTTTTCTTCCCGTGCTTTAGTTTGTAGTGAATTTTCAGCCTTGGGCTATAGGTCACCATTTGTATTTGGCATATTTCTAGAAGCCCCTTCCCGGGTTCTCTTGGATTTGTATTAAGGAGACTAGATCTCAGTTTTTGAGTCATATTGATTAATATATGAGTATATATATTTTTCTCTCTAATTTCTAAGTACAAACCCTCATTAGACTACGTTTTCACTTGTAGTAGTATTTCTTTGTTGCAGTAGTTTTCGGGTTTTAGTGTTTTTGGGCTATACTAGGTGTGGGAGGCTTGCTTACGTCACCTAATATGATTTTTTTTCTGATTTCCTCTTTGATTTAGGTGTTATGATATCAAATATAATGGATCCAAGGGTTGGTTTTGATTTTTATAGCATATATTTCTGAAAATTCCATTTTTGCTGCATTTATTGCTGAGTTTCCCCATTTGGGAATATTATAGTGGTATCTGAGCATAATCTTGGCTCAGCCTGTGGATTTCAGACATTATGCTATAAGAAGGAAGAGAAGAAGAAGAGATCTAAAATGGTGGAAGGAGTGAGCTTGGTCTCATCACTTTTCAAATCTATGAAGAACTTCTCCATTGAGGTTAGGTAGATGAAAGAGAAGAGATGCAATGAAACTTCTAGAGGGTTTCAAGAAGAGGAAGGACCATGTACTTACTATTCTAAAAAGAAAGAACCAGTGTCACAGAAAGCTCCAAAGAATTACACCTTGCCCTTTCCTTTTGAAGAATAAGACAAGATCCATGTATATGGAGGTACCTTGGAACACGAGATCCTGAGTGGATACCTTGTAGAATACAAGTCTTAACCTAGAACTTTCAAGGAGACTCTAAATCTTCCTCATTTTATTCAGCTTGAAGAAGAAAGGAAGACTTGCAGAAATAGGGGAATGAGGGGCAATAGATTTCTGTTGTCTATTTTTTATGGATCATCCACATGTACAAAAAAGGCTTAGGTTATGAAGCTAGATGCATTCTTCCTACTACATCCAGTGATAGAAAGAGAGGCTATTGAGATTAGAGTGCTGCACCTTGAGGGTAAAGAAAGCATTTGGTGGTTCAACCATTTGAATCATGCAAGAGTGACTACTTTTGAAGATTTCACTCAAAGGGTGAGAAAAATATTTGACAAGGAGAAATCAGAGGGGAGGAGCATTCACCACCACTTGAGGAGACTTGTACTAGTGCTAACACAACTATGGAGGAGCATCCATCATCCTCAGCAGTTGGGGGAGCCAACACATTGGAAGGAGGAGCCCTTGTAGCCATACAAGATGTTCCCAAGATTCACCAAGGTATGCATGAATTTCCACTTTATGTTATTTCAGAAAATTTTATGGAGGGTTGTGGAAATCTGCCCTTGCATGACCAAGGGTCAACACATACTGCTGAATTGGAGCAGCAGAATTGCACTATATTGTGCAACCTTGAGTTGTTCAAGGAAGGGATAACCAATCATCCTAATGTGTCATTATTGAGCTGCACACAACACTTGGGGTTGGGGTGTGGATTGTGGAGGATAGGATGAGATTTATCCTAAACAATCAAATGAAGAACTCTATGTTCAACATTGAGCTTGAGCATGAGATAGAAAATACACCATTAATGAGATTAACAATGCTGTCAGTAAGTAGTAGTGAGGAGTTGGGGGCCCAACTATCATTAGAGAATTCTGATGACCATTACACTTGTATGACATCGGATGAGCAGATGATCAATGAGAGATACTTTATCTTTCATCATTGTGATGGATCTATTAGGATGAGCATTGTACAGGCCTATGAGGAGGTTTCTCCTTCAACATACTTGGATCTTTATGGATTCAAGATGGAAATTGGTGCGGGGTCTTCTCTATGAGATCTCCAAGGGGTTGCATTTCAACATCCCATTAAATGAAAAGGGAGAAATCTGATTTGGGAGGATGGTAGTATTCATTGGAGGAGTAAAAAGATGGAGCATGGTGGGAGACACCCATATGTGGATGAATGGGTGTGGATGGTGAGCAAGAGGTTGGTGAGCTCCTTGCATATTTATGACACCGGGCAGCAGGAGGCATGGCTGCGTTGGCTACTGTTGAAAGATTTTGGCCATCATGTGACATATCCTTCTCCAAAGGGTATGTTGGTGGAGGAAACTTAACAAGACACTTTCATGATATGACAACGAGGAGTTTGGGTGGATTATGTTGATGTGACACTCTTCATGTCAATCACAATATCTTCACCTCATGATTTGTATGATGGAGGTGTGAGGGAGCAGCAAGAGTTATTGTTGCTTTGGCTACTCTTGGGAGAGTATGGGTAGAATTTTTCCCATACTTGGCATGATATTTCTGGAGAAATGGATGGCACAATCAAAATGCAAAGAGGCTACCCTTCAGCATTGGAGGATAAGGAGGTGCTTCCACATAGGAAGGAGATCTCCCTACATAACAGCATGATGGTGGATAACTTTGGCATGTGGCATGTCAAAGAAAGGAGTCATGGAGTTGCAAAAGCCTTATCACTAAGGCCAACAACACTGTCACTTGGGGGTATGTCTCTATTGATGGAGTGTTCCAAGGGGAGTATGCATCCCTTCACTTTGCAAACTTGTATGAGAAGAATCTCATGGGAGGACTCATCTATGGACCTCACTTTCAGCCTACTAACTATGAATGGTAACAAATTTATTTCTGTACTTATTAATCATTTCATTGAGTACTTACATTATCTCACCATCTATGTACAGTGCATTGCTACACAAGGGGGAAAGATTATTTTTGGGTTTCATGGTCATTATAGGACCAACACTTATGATGGAGATAACCCTTCTCCGCATGACTTTGGACAAGTGTGTTATCATTCTTATTGTGCTCAATTGATATATAATGATATTTTCTAACTCATAGTAGATGAGCAAACATGCACAGCTATTATCTTGTTGGTGGACCACTTGCCACATGATGTTCTAAAACAACAGCTGGAAAGACTGTGTTATATCCACTTGAGAGACCATTGGTATCATCCAAACTTGCACATAACCTTCAATTTTTTTCTGATTTGGATGCCATGTGATGATGATGTGCCATTCATTTTGTATGGGATGGTTTGGGCCAACATGATTCACGACATTAGAGAAAGGATATTTGGAGATCCGGTCTTCTTATTTCCACTTGAAGGCAACATTATTGTAGCCCAAGATCAACAACTACTCTACACTTATCATAAGTGGATAGAGGGACAAAATGGGGTAGGATATTTTGTCTACCATTTTTAATTATTCAGCCCACCTACATTGAAGGAGCTAAAGGTGGAGGAGAATTTCCATGAGTTACAATTTTGGAAGGTGGCTCATTTTGTATGGATGATAGCTTGGAAATGGGAGATTCACATGGCGATGATAGACCCCAATATATATGAGATCTTATGCCTCAAGAAGGCATTTACACAACACAATGTTGCCTCCATGGGTGTTTTACTTCTACATGATGATAGCTATTCGGGATGGTCACCAAAAGCTAGCTTGCATAATTGGGAGGGGCAACTTGGAGATGTATTGAAGAGATAGAATCTTGTTCCTTGGATGAATTTATCATATGAGGATGCTACAGGAGGAGGATAGGAGGATATTCAGTTCTATCCTTGTAGTTTCTTGAGGACAAGCAACATTTGGTAGGGCAGGACTGTAATATTCTTAAATTAGCATGCAACTAATAAGAATATTGATTTTTCTTTTAGCACCTAGTTAGATGAATAAATGGGGAAGGAGACCCATAATTATCTTAAATAAGCATAACACCCATTTTGATGTGAAAAGGGATCATGATAATAATTGGATCTAGCACTCTCATGTGTGAACAAGAACTAATGGATGTGGACAAAGTCAAGTTTGACCAAGTCAAGAACATTAATGTGGGAGGAGTGGATCATCAATAAAATTAGCTCAATATGAATGTGGATTAGTTTAGATAGCTATATAATAGTTAATTGAAGACCCTTAGGTGTGAAAAGGGCTAGAGCGGGTTGAAGAGGTCAACCTTGACCAAATCAAACAACGTTGTTATGGAGGAGTGACATTTATGAAGGTACAACACAGTTTTGGAGGGAGATTGATTGTGTGATGGCGGAAACCCTAATGAGTGGGAAGCAAGGTGAGAAGGCTCACATTGTTTATAAGGAAGAGGATGGCAGCCATATGGGGTTAGCTTATGAATTATATTTTGATATGTTTGTTTAGACTTTTTCTCTCTTCAGCTCTTTAGTTAAGATTTTTGGTGTTGTTTAGCACAAGGGTTTCCCGTTTAGGAAATTCCATCTGTTTCCTTGACAGGCCTCTTGGGAGAGTCCTGATCTATAATTCCACAAATCTAGAATTCTTTCCAAGTTTCAGTCTTCATCTACAATGAATTTTCTACATAATATTGTGTTGTGTTGTAGTGGAGGGTTGAGAAACCCACTTTCTGAGCTAGTTTTTCATTGGAGGAAGGATTCCTTCTCTTGGGGGATCAGTTTGGAGGGCTCTTGAGAAAATTTAAGATCTTCGGTGATGCAGGAGCATCCGACTAGGGAGGCAAACAGACAGCAGGTTTTCATGTTTTTCAGTGATGTGTTATTTTACAGGTCTTTGCACCTGTCTAGGTTTAATTTGTTTTTTTTTTTCTTGATTAGAGGATTAGCTGTCAGTAGGAGCTGTTTTAGTTAACTGAATTTTATTTTAATTATCATTAAGAAACTGTAATAGGTCACTAGGTTGTTTTCAAATTCGTTAGTCAAAAAGTAAAAAATAGTAAAAAGGTGAATAATGTAACTGTGTAACCAACAGTGGGCAGTTACCAACTGGTAACGAACTTGCCTGTGAACTGGAATACAAAAGCACAGAGAAGTAACATTACGGGGATTCTGCAAACTGTCAACAAAGAGGAGGAATAGACAAACAGTACCAATTTTAAAGCAGACCACCTGTGTTATTAAATTCTTATGAGTTATAGAATTTTTGTTTATGTAAAGCATACAATTTGTTGATAAACTGTTGATTCAACCATGAAATAACAGGAAATCAAGATATTGAGTGAATAGCTTTAACATTACAAGCAGGCTATCAAAGTACCATAGTTGTCTCCTTATCAAACAGGTGTTCCAAAATCGACAGCGAAGAAGTCAAGCGTTTCGTGAGGAGGAAACGTTGAACAAAGAGCGAACAGGACATGCAAGATAAGAATGCAAACTAAAACCACAGGTAAACCATTTTTGTAACGACATTTCTTTTCTTTCTCTGTGCAAGTCGAAAGCAAAATAAATGAAATTCTACTGAATAGACAAGAGACCCATATTTACAGTCCAAATATTTTTAAGATTGTTTGAATATATTTACAAAATATCAAAACCACTCGGGTTATACGAAACCTACAGCTAGGGTTTTAAAAATTGAAACCCTTTCGAAGACAGAGGGTTGACCCCCTCACAGTTCATTAAATTACAATGGAAAACCTTCCCAAGCCCTGAAAAGCAAACAGAACGGAGAAGAACCTAGCAACCATAGGTTGCTCACGGAAGGACAAACCCCGAGACTAAATAGAGGAAAGCAGAAGCCGGCGTAACCTCGGCAAGACATAACAGAAGATAGTAATAAAATATGGATTGATTCTACCCGTGAAGAGTGCGTCGAGAGAGCCATCCGAGACGTTGGGTTGCCGAGAGGCACAACACACCTGCACAGAGTAACCAAGGACGAATTCATCTCGATTACACACCAAATCGTGTATTTACCAGAACAAGAGTGGAGAGAGGGTTTGAAAACAAACCTTGTAACAGAGACAGAGACCATAAGACCTCGACTGAACAAGCGCCATTGTGCCAAGACTGGTTAGACTGCTCACAAGGAGCCGAGCAGTTAGGGTATGAAAGAAATGAGACAGTGAGTGAATCAAAGAAAGAGAACTTACCAGTTGCGCATCGGCGGAGTCGAGAAGAACCTGTAGACAGAGTATTCAGAGGAGAAACACCTGTGTAACAAACAAGCACGAGTTTACCAATGTGACATATAAAACGCAGAGGAAAAAAAAAAACCAAAACTGAAACAGGGTTTTCAGAAACAGGGAAACAAATGTTACAGTGGGCAAGTTTAAGTCCTGTCGAAACAACGAAATAGCCAAGCAGAGTTTGCAACGGAAAACCGGCCACCATCGCCAAACTAATGCACAGAAAATTGAGACTTCGGCACGAAGTTACCAGAAGAACCAGACCTCCAGCGGAGGCATAACCCAAACAGAATGACCGCCAAATGAACTGGCAACGAACCCTTAGGCAAGAAAAACGAAGGCATAAACACCGAGCTGGAGCATTAACTGAGGAGTGAATGATGAGCTACCGGCGGTGTAACCAAGACATACGGAGACCAAAGATCGAGGTTTGAACATTCATTTCTATTTATCCATAGTGCACGATGTATCGACTTATGGTTTATTGAAATGCCACGTAATAACACATTGCCATTTGTAAAAACAAACCTTATTATGATATAACAGTGACACGCATGTACACGTTGACATTTGGTCAAGTCTGTTGTTAGTTTATAATAGTGAATTGGGGTGTGGGCTGGCACCTACCCATCAAGTGGTATCGGAGAAAAGTTTGAAGTCACGAGAAGATGGAAGTTGGTCGAAGAGGAAGAGGAAGAGGAAGAGCAGTCCGAAGAGTGGCAGAAGAGGGAATGCGAGAAGAGATTCGAATTTGGAATCAAAGATTGGCAGCAGTAGAAGCTGGGGGAAGGAGAGATCCAGCAGATGATAGTGACGAGGATGTTGCAGAACCAGAAGATGAGTTCGAAGGGGTGACACCTGAACTTAGATTGTTGAAATCAGTTCTGTTGTCCAGTCATAAGCCGAAGCATGAGCTTTCCACTTATGACGGCAGTTTGTCGGCAGAGGTGTTACTAGATTGGTTGAGTGAAGTAAACAAATATTTTGAGTTTGAGGAAACCAGCGAGGACAAACAGGTGAAGTTTGCTGCCACCAAGTTGAAAGGACATGCATCCTTGTGGTGGGACAGCGTTCAGGCAGAAAGGAAAAGGCTACGTAAACAACCTATAAGGAAGTGGACCAGAATGGAGGCAAAACTGAAGGAGAATTTTTTGCCTAAAGATTATCAAATTATGCTGTACAGACAAGTGCAGAACTTGAGACAAAGGGGAATGACAGTTAAGGAATATACCGAAGAATTTTATAAGCTGAATTTGAGGGCAGGTTATGTGGAAGATACCTCAGAAAAGATAGCAAGGTTCGTAAATGTGCTGAGAGGGGAGATACTGGATGAAATTGGTATCCTTTCACCCAGAACTTTGGATGAAGCATACCAATTTGCTCTGAAGGCAGAGGAGAAAATAAACAGGAAGCAAAATGCCAGAAGAGGAGGTGGGTTTGGCAGAGGAAAGGGAAAGGCCTTTGGTAAAGGCAGAGGAACAGGTTTCAATGAGGAAAGAAGCAGTTCCAAATCTGCAGGGACAGCAGAAAAGGACAACAACACTAGAGGAGGATGACTAGCCCAGCGAGGGAGAGGAAATGGTCGGGGCCGAGGAACTGTCCAGTGCTACAGGTGCCAAAAGTGGGGGCACAAATCGTATGAATGTCCTGAAGGCGAACCAGCAGGTGGAAGAGGAGCTTATGTTGCCCAACCTGAGGAAGCGGAAGCACCGCCTCAGGAAGTGGAAAATGCACCATAGACAGGGGAAGCCTTGGTGTTGAACAAGGTGCTGTTAAAACCAGCAAAGGAGATTATGGACCCAGATCAAAGGAAGGCTTTGTTCCGGACAGTTTGCAAATCACAGGGAAAGTGCTGCAAGCTGATCATTGACAGTGGAAGCACTGATAATTTAGTGGCCACGGAAATGGTGGAGAAGTTGGGATTTAAAAAGCTAAAACATCCCACTCCATACAAGGTGTCGTGGCTGCAGAAGGGGCATCAATTGTTAGTTGATGAACAGTGCGAGGTGGAGTTCCAGATAGGCATATACAAAGACAAGATTGTCTGCGATGTTATGCCAATGGATGTCTGCCATATACTGTTAGGAAGGCCCTGGCAGTTTGACAGAAAAGTGGTTCATGACGGAAGAACGAACTGTTACAAGTTTGTTAAAGACGGGGTCAAGCACACACTTGTACCCATCAAAGAAGAAGGTACAACAGAAGCTAGTGGAGTAAAAGCGCTGATGTTGGGTGGAAAAGAATTTTTGAAACAGATTGAAGATAGTGATGTGAATTTTGCTGTTGTGAGGAGGCCAAGAACAGTAGTACTGCACATAAAGATTTCAGATTTACCTGAGGAGATTCAAGACATGTTGCAAGATTTTGGAGATATCATAGTGGATGATCTTCCAGACGAGCTACCCCCTGAGAGAGGTATCAGTCACTGCATTGATTTTATACCAGGAGCTAGCTTGCCAAACAAGGCAACTTATCGTATGAGCCCGAAATATCATGAAGAAATTCGGAAACAGGTGCAGGAATTGCTTGATAAAGGACTGATCAGAGAAAGTATGAGTCCCTGTGCAGTTCCGACAGTATTAGCTCCTAAGAAAGGTGGCGAATGGCGAATGTGTACAGATTCGAGAGCTATTAACAAGATTACGATTTGGTACAGGTTTCCACTACCGAGAATGGATGACATGATGGACTGTTTGAGTGGGGCAACATATTTTTCGAAGATTGAATTGAAGAGTGGCTACCACCAGATTCGAATCAGAGAAGGGGATGAGTGGAAGACAACTTTCAAGACGAATGAAGGGCTGTATGAATGGCTGGTGATGCCATTCGGATTGAGCAATGCTCCCAGTACTTTAATGCGCCTAATGAATGAAGTACTGAAAGAGTTTATTGGAAAATTTGTGATAGTGTATTTAGATGATATACTAATTTTCAGCAGAACGAAGGAGGAACACTTCCGACATGTTCGAAGTGTATTGAGAAGTTTGCAGTAGAACAAGCTGCTGATAAATTTGAAAAAGTGTACTTTTTTTCCAAAAGGAACTAGTTTATTTGGGTTTTGTGATTGCAGAGAATGAGTTGAAGATGGATCCGGAAAAGATTGCAGCAATCATAAGTTGGCCATCTCCGAAGAACTTATTTGAAGTTCGAAGCTTTCATGGTTTAGCAAGCTTTTACAGGAAGTTTATCAAAAAATTTAGCGGGATCTGTGCACCCATGTTGGACACAATTAAGAAGGCAAATCAGCCTTTTTGGTTGGACTGAAGCAGCAGAAAACAGTTTTCAGACTCTGAAGAAGAAGATCACTGAAAGGCCGATCTTAAGATTACCAAATTTCAACAAACTTTTTCAAGTTCGTTGTGATGCCAGCGGTATAGCCATTGGGGCAGTACTTAGCCAGGAGGACAGACCGGTTGCTTATTTCAGTGAGAAATTAAACGAAAGCAGGCAGAAGTATTCGTCTTACGACAAAGAATTTTATGCGGTCGTTCAAGCCTTGAAGCACTGGAGGCACTATTTGCTAGGTAATGAGTTTGTGTTATTTTCTGACAATTCTACTTTACAGTATGTTATGCAGCAGCACAAGTTGAATCACAAGCATGCAGAGTGGGTGGAATATCTGCAAAGCTTTACTTTTGTATTGAAGCATATCAGCGGGCAATCCAACAAGGTGGCAGATGCATTAAGCAGAAGAGCTCTGCTTTTGCAGGAAAGTACAGTGCAGGTACTGGGTTTTGAACACTTGAGAGATCTATATCAAACAGATACAGACTTTAAGGAGGCACATGAAGCATGTCATAACCCTTTACTGCGGAATCACAGTCCATGGTTGGACTACAATTTGCAAGAGGGATTATTATTTAAGGGAGGACAGTTGTGTATTCCCGATTGTTCAATGCGGGAAAACATTATTCGGGAGAAACATAGTGGAGGTCTAGCCAGACATTTCGGTATAGACAAGACACTATCTCAGATAGAGCATTTATATTATTGGCCAAAGTTGCGGCGAGATGTGCAGAGATATGTGAGCAAGTGCAAAATGTGTCAGTTGGCAAAAGGCCACAGCCAGAATGCAGGACTCTATATGCCATTGCCCATACCAAGTAGGCCATGGGACTCAGTCAGCTTGGACTTTATCCTGGGTTTACCTAGGACACAGCGAGGATTTGATTCGGTGATGGTAGTGGTGGACAGATTCTCGAAGATGGCGCATTTTATACCATGTCGAAAAACCAGTGATGCTACTCACGTAGCCCACTTGTTCTTCACAGAAATTATTCGACTGCATGGCTTGCCGAGGTCCATTATTTCAGACCAGGATGTACGATTCACAGGACACTTCTAGCGTACCCTGTGGAAAAAGCTGGACACCCAACTAAATTTCAGTTCCGCTTATCACCCACAGACCGATGGGCAAACAGAGGTGGTAAATAGGAGTTTGGGGAACCTGCTAAGAAGCTTAATTGGAGAAAATTCGCGGATGTGGGATCGCGTACTTGCCCAAGCGGAATTTGCATATAACGATTCTCCAAATCGCAGTATAGGTTACAGTCCTTTTCAGGTTCTGTACGGCATGCATCCTCGCGGAGTGCATGAACTGCGGGATTTGGGAAAGCTCGAAATGCGAAGCGCAGATGGAGAAGATTTCGCTCAAGCAATGAGTGATCTGCATGAGCAGGTGAAATTAAAGTTAATAGACAGCAGTCAAAGATACAAACAGCAGGCAGATTTGAAAAGGTGCGAGGTTCAGTTCAATGTTGGGGATGAAGTCCTTGCCCACTTGCGCAAGGAGCATTTTCCAAAAGGGCAGTATAACAAATTAAAGTTTAAAAATATTGGTCCCTGCCGAATTCTTCGCAAATTTTCTGCAAATGCCTACGAAATACAGCTGCCACCCGGAATAGGCATTTCACCCATCTTTAATGTGGTAGACTTGTTTCCTTACATTGCCAGTCCTAGAGACGAAGAGGCAACAAGGCCAGAACGGAATACCCCAGATGGAGAGGATGTTTGGTTAAAGCAGATGCCTGCAGCGCAGCCCCTTGAGATCGAGAGTATCCTCGACACGCAGGTAGCCAAACGAACATGCAGGAAGGACTATTTACAGTACCTGGTCTAGTGGAGGAACCGTCCTATTGAGGACAGTTCCTGGCTTGACGCAGCACAGATTCAGAAAATTGGCTATTCAGTGGATGACCTCATGGAGCGGAGCCATGACTTTTTGCTACCCCGGGAGCCTGATGCAGGAGCATCCGACTAGGGAGGCAAACAGACCAGGTTTTCATGTTTTTCAGTGATGTGTTATTTTACAGGTCTTTGCACCTGTCCAGGTTTAATTTGTTTTTTTTTTTCTTGATTAGAGGATTAGCTGTCAGTAGGAGCTGTTTTAGTTAACTGACTTTTATTTTAATTATCATTAAGAAACTGTAATAGGTCACTAGGTTGTTTTCAAATTAGTTAGTCAAAAAGTAAAAAATAGTAAAAAGGTGAATAATGTAACTGTGTAACCAACAGTGGGCAATTACCAACTGGTAACGAACTTGCCTGTGAACTGGAATACAAAAGCATAGAGAAGTAACATTACGGGGGTTCTGCAAACTGTCAACAAAGAGGAGGAATAGACAAAAAGTACCAATTTTAAAGCAGATCACCTGTGTTATTAAATTATTCTGAGTTATAGAATTTTTGTTTATGTAAAGCATACAATTTGTTGATAAACTGTTGATTCAACCATGCAATAACAGGAAATCAAGATATTGAGTGAATAGATGTAACATTACAAGCAGGCTATCAAAGTACCATAGTTGTCTCCTTATCAAACAGGTGTTCCAAAATCGACAGCGAAGAAGTCAAGCGTTTCGTGAGGAGGAAACGTTGAAAAAAGAGCGAACAGGACATGCAAGATAAGAATGCAAACTAAAACCACAGGTAAACCATTTTTGTAACAACATTTCTTTTCTTTCTCTGTGCAAGTCGAAAGAAAAATAAATGAAATTCTACTGAATAGATAAGAGACCCATATTTACAGTCCAAATCTTTTTAAGATTGTTTGAATATATTTACAAAATATCAAAACCACTCGGGTTATACGAAACCTACAGCTAGGGTTTTAAAAATTGAAACCCTTCCGAAGACAGAGGGTCGACCCCCTCACAGTTCATTAAATTACAATGGAAAACCTTCCCAAGCCCTGAAAAGCAAACAGAACGGAGAAGAACCTAGCAATCACAGGTTGCTCACGGAAGGACAAACCCTGAGACTCAACAGAGGAAAGCAGAAGCCGGCGTAACCTCAGCAAGACATAACAGAAGACAGTAATAAAATATGTATTGATTCTACCCGTGAAGAGTGCGTCGAGAGAGCCATCCGGGACATTGGGTTTCCGAGAGCCACATCACACCTGCACAGAGTAACCAAGGACGAATTCAGCTCGATTACACACCAAATCGTGTATTTACCAAAACAAGAGTGGAGAGAAGGTTTGAAAACAAACCTTGTAACAGAGACAGAGACCATAAGACCTCGACTGAATGAGCGCCATTGTGCCAAGACTGGTTAGACTGCTCACAAGCAGCCGAGCAGTTAGGGTATGAAAGAAATGAGCCAGTGAGTGAATCAAAGAAAGAGAACCTACCAGTTGCGCATCGGCGGAGTCGAGAAGAACCTGTAGACAGAGTATTCAGAGGAGAAACACCTGTGTAACAAACAAGCACGAGTTTACCAATGTGACATATAAAACGCAGAGGAAAAAAAAAAAACCAAAACTGAAACAGGGTTTTCAGAAACAGGGAAACAAATGTTACAGTGGGCAAGTTTAAGTCCTGTCGAAACAATAGAATAGCCGAGCAGAGTTTGCAACGGAAAACCGGCCACCATCGCCAAACTATTGCACAGACAATCGAGACTTCGGCACGAAGTTACCAGAAGAACCAGACCTCCAGCGGAGGCATAACCCAAACAGAATGACCGCCAAATGAACTGGCAACGAACCCTTAGGCGAGAAAAATGAAGGCATAAACACCGAGCTGGAGCATTAACTGACGAGTGAATGCTGAGCTACCGGCAGTGTAACCAAGACACACGGAGACCAAATATCAAGGTTTGAACATTCATTTTTATTTATCCATAGTGCACGATGTATCGACTTATGGTTTATTGAAATGCCACGTAATAACACATTTCCATTTGTAAAAACAAACCTTATTATGATATAACAGTGACACGCATGTACACGTTGACATTTGGTCAAGTCTGTTGTTAGTTTATAACAGTGAATTGGGGTGTGGGCTGGTGCCTACCCATCATTCGGCATTAGGCCAATCTATTTCCATCAACTACAGTGTAATTTCAGTCTAGGATTCCATTATTTTGGTGGGAAGCTTCAGTGGGCGATCTTGTGGCTCCTTGAGAGTGTTTTCTTGTGTTTGAAGGGTTCAACCTTTCATTAGAGGGGACCTTTGAGTGAATATGCATTAGATCTATATTATTTCAGCCTCATATCTTCCTACGCTTTAGTTTGCAGTGAATTTTCAGTTTTTGGGCTGTAGGTCACCATTTGTATTGGGTGTATTTGCAGAAACCCCTTCCAGGGTTCTCTTGGATTTGTATTAAGGAGACTAGATCTCAGTTTTTGAGTCATATTGATTAATATATGAGTATATCTATTTGTCTCTCTAATTTCTAAGTACAAAACCTCATTATACTGCACTGTCACTTGTAGCAGTATTTCTGTGTTGCAATAGTTTTGGGGTTTTAATGTTTTTGGGCTATACTAGGTGTGGGAGGCTTATTTCCCTCATCTAATATGATTTGTTTTTTATATCCTCTTAGATTTAGGTGTTATGATATCATATCTAATGGATACAAGGGTTGATTTTGATTTTGATAGCATATATTTCTGAAACAATAACTAAGAATAAAAAGACGATCCCTACATCACTACAACCACGATAGACACCATGCACATGCAACCAACAAATAGACCACAACGATGATTAACACACATTAGGGGAATTTTGAGGTCTAAAATGGGCCTCCTAAGAAAAATCTACAACAAAAATCAACTTTATAAGAACCAATAGGATTCAAGATGATGATGTCAACCATGGGGGATGATTCACCATTTTTTAAGTAAAATGGTAAAAATATTAAAAAATAATAATCTAATAAAACTACTTTTTCAACTCGTATTTTCAACTTATCTCCCAAATTTTTTACTCAAATTTCGAGTGGGAGTACTTGTTGGATGCAAAATTTAGTTCCTCATCCAAGGAGTACCCATGTTGCATACTTTCGATGGACCCTGCTACACGAAAAATGAGAAATACATAAAAAAACGTGATTACAATCACGTTTTTCATGTATTTCTCATTTTTCGTGTAGTAAGACCCATCGAAAGTATGCAACATGGGTAATCCTTGGATGAGGAATTAAATTTTCCATCCAACGAGTACTCCCGCTCGAAATTTGAGTAAAAACTTTGGGAGATAAGTTTAAAATATGAGTTGAAAAAGTAGTTTTTTCATTTTTCCCTCTAAAATTTGATGATGTCATCAAATCTTATTTGATTTTTTCCACTATTATTTTATAATTTCCTTATGAGGCCCATTTTAGACCTCAAAATTCCCCTAATGTAAGTAACCAACATGAATGAAAGACAAACAAACACCGCTCATCCATTCTAAGGGGTGAACCATGCTCTGATACCACTCTGTAACACCCTCATCCCAAATCTACCCAAGTAACTGTCCAACTGGGGTAAAAATGTGATGAAGAGATACTATGACCATATTCAACCTCCTAGGTGACCTTAAGGAAGTGTAATCGACGAAAACATATCACAGAAACCTCCCACATCAACAATAGGATTCCTAAAGGCCAAAATAACCACTCAGGCATCCATATCCTAGGTCCCACTGAGGTTTTTGGCCATCAAACCCCCGAACATTCCCACAATATAGAAATGGTTCGTTTGGGAGGCTCTCAATGCTCCCAAAACATATGCAAACATGCATCTAGGGACTTTTCCCCACATACCTGTGCTATCTTCCCTGGGATGTGAGCCATTTTTTTAGGCCCATAGCCTACATCACCTCCGAGAACTCAATAAAAAGTTCACAAATGAAATAAAAAATTCAAAAAATGATGTATTTGCAAAAACCATGACAAGGCCTAGACTAGACCCCTGCTAGCCATGAGGCATTTCATCAAACATATCACAAATATGTAATATAAATGTGTAAAAAACAAATATGGGCATATGGGTATCATACTTATCTAAGAATCACTAAGAATAATTGTTCCCTTACATCATTATTTACATTATCATCTATTAGTGTTATAGGTCAATTTGGGCATCATTTCCAATGACCTGGTTAACTGGGCATCATCTCCAGGACCAATGAATAGGCTCTATCATCCCCTATCATTTCAGTTGCTACATGCCATAAGACAAAGAACAAGAAAAATAATTCAAGAATTTCATCTACAAAGGTTTCCAAGATTTGAAGTTTATAATATATCATATGAGAGCTCATCAATGCTACCTCTAAAGGGTCTAAGTGTGTTGCATATGTAGGTAGCCCCATGCAAGTTTTCTCTGCAAAGAACTTCTCGACATTCACAGGTGTGTTGCTCACATTTTGAGCGAAATTCTTATCGTTCTGGAATCTCCACTTGGCCAGTGCATTATAGAAGAGTTCACACATGTCAAACTTGAAATCCATGTGTCCATTTTACATCTACAAGATTGGGAACATGTCTTTCCTATTATTGGAAATTCATTGATTGTAAAAATACCTTCAACTCCTCTATAAATTGAGCACAAATCTTAGTGTTTGATAAGGAAGAATTTGAGTAGAGAAAAGCTGGTGGAATTTCAATTGAGGAGTTTATTTGAGTGACATATTGCAGGAGATATCTGCACTTTGATGAGGATGGGATGCTGCTAGAGATGGTGACACCAAATCAATCACTGGGTTGTAACCTCCCCTTCTATCATTAATAAATATTACTGCTTATTTTTCCCTATATGCATCTATATAAGCTTTGATTCTCCATATCATGATTTCTTATTTGATGTATATGGTTTATGATTTATTGATTTAGCTAAATAACTTGAATAGACATCTTTATTATTGCTATCTCTTGTTGTTTAGTGTTCATTCTTGCAAGAAATATTTTTCACAACCAGCTAGAATTTGAAGCTACAACAAAAGTGACAGAAGGAGACTTTGGAAGCGCTTGGACTCCAAGTAAGCTTATTATTTCATTCTGTGTGTCTGTTTAAAGTTAGGAAAAATAGGTATAAAGTCTTTGACCTGTTGTTCTAGATTAGCATTTGTCTAGGGAAGAATGATTTATCTGTAATTGATAATTCTGCATAAAAAATTGGCGACTCCACTGGGTAGATTACTCTTTATCCTAGGTGTTTTGGCCTCTAATTTTCTCTATTTATTCACCCACTAGTTGTTACTCACAAAGATTAGGCTTTTTGAAATCCAAATGTGCAATAGAAGTGTGTTAGACAGCTGTGTTTTTCCTTAGACACTGCGCCCAACAGAATCTTGGACAGGACACAGTGCTTTGCATAGCATTGTCTCCCTTTCAGCCATGCATTGCAAATAACTGTCTCTCTTTAGAGACTGCGTTGGCACCTGAAACCATCCAAATTCCCTTGAATTTTTCATTGCAATTTTTTTCAGTTTGTTTTCTGCTGTGTTTGAAAAGCCCGAACCTCATATTGACCAGTGAACCTATCTACCTCTTTCTCCTTTGAAAGAATATTTTGTTCAATGTTTGTTTAAAGCATTTTTCTTTATCATTGATGAATTAATTTCAAAGTATTTTCATTCTTGCATTAGATCAATTTACTTTTGAAAACAGGAAATTGTCGTAAATTCTTCGTTTCCTAATAGGAGAAATTGTTGTTAAATTCTTCATTTTACCTTCAAAATAGAAATTTTTGTTTATATTCCTCATTTCTCAAAAGTAAAAGGCATTTTTTTTATTGATTTGGTGCACTTAGTATCTTTTCTGCATTCATAACATTAAAGGAACTGAAAAGAAAAACCTGCATTTGCATGTAGTGGTTTGTGTGTTTTGCAAAAGGAACAATTAGGAAATCTGCATTTAGTTTGTGCTTATTGATTTGTTTGCTCTCAAATTGATTGCTCTTTTCCTCTAGTAGCTAGGATTTTCATTGAAAAACTAGAAATGAAAGATTGCTTATCATTATTAGTTTTCATTTTAGGAATTTTCAATACATCATCGTAGTGAACCTTTGAAATGAAAATTGATAAAGAAGATCAACTTGAAATTTATCTCAATTTACCTAACAAATCATTGGAACCATAATGATAACATTTAGAAGGTCTAGGCTAGAGATGTGTTCCAGCGTCGTAAAACATAGCAGCTGTCGTTAACTGGTCTGCGATACATTCTGAGTGTGATACCTCACTCCACGTAGGTAATTATATCATATATTGTCCACGTACTTTCGGGTATCTCGTGTGGTGTTACAGTACGAAAAGTATAAAGGGGTGATCTCACTGTGTGGTTTTGCATCAGAGATCGTTAATACGGACTTCGGCCTCCACGCACCTTCGGGTATATTTGGGAGGACAAATTTTAGGTGCTATCCATCCATAGTGAACTGAGTCAGTTGCCTTGTAAATTTTTATACAATGAACACAACATTCCGGGAGATTTCCTGCTCATACTTCTTGGTTTGCTAGGAGGTATTCTATAGTTCATAGTTTCTTGGTAAATCCTTTTGCCTAGTATTACCCTTTTTTTTGTTTATTTGTTTTTGGTTAAAATAAATTAGTAATCGTGGAAGAAAAAAATCCTTTCCCCCATCACTCGTGTAGATTAGCATTAAAACCACCTTTACCACCAGAAGTTACTTCTGGTAGGTGAAGGAAATCATGATCTACCGAATCAAGTACAATTCATACCTCTAGTGGAACATCATCTTCCCATAAACCAGAGTTAGCTCAAGTTGTTTCTACACATTCTGGTTCGTCTACTGTTGTCGAAACAGAGTCCTCACAACTACCTGTGTTCATTATCCATCTAATCAGTGAGACAATACCTCCTAGACCCGATGTTGTTCAACCAAAAATTGATCCAAATACTGTCTCTTATTTTCCAGAACATCTGAATCCTAAAGTCGAACAATCGGAAGTTGTTCCTACCTTGGTCATCCCACAAATTTCTGTTTCTATTAAGTCTCCCATATCACACAGTTAACCACCTGGAATATACTTTGGGCCTAACGATGAAATACTTCCACCTGGTTTAATTGCGATTGAAGAAATCCCACAAGACGAGACACCTTTAACTCCAACCCATTTTGGGGAGGACCTTTACCTGTACGAGTCTTTTCCTCAATCGTTACCATATGCTTTTGTTGATCTTGTTCCCATTAGAACTCCCATCGATCTAAAAGGGTATACATATAGTCAAGTAACCATCCATGAACCAACATATCCGGTCGGGCCATTTGTTCCAATTACGTTAGTACTTTCCCTCGCTACCTCGTCGATGTTTAAAACTTCACCAGAGTCATATTTTCATGATGGCCCTATGGTCCCATCAGGTTATAAATCATTATCTTGAATTTACTCTGGTGCATCTTCAAAACCATGGTATTTACCAATGTCATCATCCGGTATTGTAACTGGTAATCCTATAGTGAGTACTGAATGGTTTGATTCTTTATATACATCATCAGGGCAATATCAAGCCAGTCCTTCTGGGTCTATTCCTTTAAGTACCATATCAACTAGACTACCAACATTTGGAGAGAAATATTTTCCGTATTATTATCCTCCTCATGCTGGGGGCAATCTTTAGTCACCTAATATGACAGTACTCCGTCACTTTTTGGTCAAACTAATGTCGTAACGAATGTTTTTCAATGGTAGCCCACTCTTCCTATCCAACCACAAACAATTGTACACTCATATCAACCAGTTCAACCTGTTACACCCACATCATTACCACTTGTTAATACATCTTTACCCTTGTTACCGAATCAAAATTTTGTACAAAAACCTTAACAAGTGTGTCCTTCAACTCAATACCCTCAAATTTTGGGTCCGTAGACTCCAAATCCTTCAGTTAATTTACAACAACCTGCATCCAAAATCATTTATTCACAAGATGGTTTACCATTTTATGGGCTGTCACAATCACAACCTTGTTACACTTATCAACCGAATCCAAGTTATCCTAATTTGGGTTATAACATTAGTGGATAGACTCCTTGGAAACCTTAGGAACAAATGCCTCAAACTTCATTTCAACAAGTATCATATCTAGGTTTTGGTCAATAGAATCCTCAAGCATTTTCTTTTCAAAACAACCCCTATCTGGGTTCCCAACAACAGATTCCTTATGCTAATTCTCAAAGGCCTTTTTCCCAAGAAATTCCATCTTACCCTGGCTATGCTAAACCCGGACCTTAATAGACAGTTGCCTTTTATTGCAACTTTAGAGTTACCAGATTTAAATCGGTTAACCAATGATCCAATCAACTATGCTCCTTGGTGGCCGATGATACCTCACAAATTACCCTTAGATACTCCTAAGTTCAATGGAAACCCTAGAGAAGATCCGTCGACTCATGTCATGACTTATTATTTATGGTGTTCATCAAACTCCTTTAATGATGATTTTTTTTTACTACGTCTTTTCCAGCATACGCTCAGAGGTCCAGCTACAAAATGGTACATTGAGTTACCTAGAGCTTCTTTTGACAATTTCACTGCCCTAGCTACTCTCTTTTTGACTCATTTCCAGTCACCCATTAGATATGAAACTGGAACAAAAATCTTGACCAATTTCAAACAAAGTAATGCTACTCACATTTCTGATCATATTCATGAGTGGCATCGTCATCATAGAATGGTTAAGAGATTTGTTCTTAATCAACTCCTAGCTGAGTGGTTCATTAAGACCTTGTTACCATCTATAATTGAGGATGTGGCTAAGGGTGGCGTCGTCATAGAAGAGAAATTTATCTCTCGTTCCCAATATTTAGACTTGAATTATACTCTGTCTGGCACACTCTATGAAAAAATTCCTAACGCGCCGAGATATAATTTTAATGTTCCTCCTAAATTAAAGGACTCTCATGTCAGAGAAGGTGTGATTGGCACTAAAAGCACACACCACACTACTGCATCTGATCCTGCACCTTCTTCCGGAATTAATGCCCCGTCGTTTTACAAAGGAAAAAGTGACAAGGAACCTGTAAGTAAGAAAAAAGTGAAATCTAAGAAAAAGAAAACTTCTAACCCACAGGAAAAATCATCTGATCAATCATCTGAACCTAGGAAACCTCGTTATCCATGCATAATTTGTAATGAGGAAATTTTTTTTAGGGATTTTCCTCACCACGTTGAAGTCTCAAAAATTGTTAGGACTTCCCATGTGTTAGTTGTGTTGACAGACCCATTTCCAAATTCAGACACAAATACGGTTGCTATGAATCTAGATTCTAGTTCCCAAGTACTTATGTTATCTGTCACAAAACCTTCAACGGATATTTTGGTGTCAACACGTTATAAATATTATGGTAGTCATGCCACTAATCAGCCTACTACCTCAACAATGAATCTATGTACGGAATCAGTACTGTCGACTGTTATTCCTGAATTGACAATTAAACCACCAAAGGGAGTAATTCACAAATCGACATATAATCCTCAAGCAAGAGCTGTACAAAATTATAATATAGTTGAATATTTGGCTCAATCCCCTTCAGTTATGTCTGCTCTTGAGGTATTACAAAATTGTCCCTCCCAAAAACAGGCTTTATTGTCAGCTATTGGTGGAATTTATCCGATTGATTCCAATCTTGTCGTCTTTAATCATATGGGCTATGTGCCACAACTAACAGCAGAATTGGCATTATCCATACAAGTAAATTTTCTTAATCACCTTGTTCATCGTACTATTATTGATGATGGAGCATTTACATGCATTATGTCTCTAATTTTTGGAAGTCACTTGGCTCGCCGCGCTTATCAAAATCATCAACGATGTTGAAGGCTTTTTATGGATGAACATATAAGCCTTGTGGTATATTTAATAACCTGCATATTGAACTTGGGGGAAAAACAATGAATGTTGATGTCAAGGTTGTTGATGGACCCCTTGACTATAATGTTCTACTTGGTAGGCCATGGTTATATGTGATTACTGCAATTGTTTCTACATATTTCAGAATGATTACCTTTCCATATAAAGGTGCTATCACAGTCATTAATCAACTATCCTTCTTTTCCTCCACTTCGCAGGTAACTGGAAGAGTTTCGTTCGTTCACATACGCCAAATAGAACTTCATAACATTGGTGTAGGACTCTTAAAGGTTTCCACTCTCATGGGAAAATTTTCATTACCGCCGCCCGCGATGTCGGCAAAAATTTCAAGTATAGAGACCTGCTACGTGATCTCTTCCACTCTATCTGGATTATGGGAGAGTACGGGTGATTCTGAAATTACTAAGTTGGATGATTTTTTTTCGCCCAGCCCTATTAAGCTGGCATAGCAATCAATCTATCTATCTTGGGCAGCGAATCCAAAATCAGCGTTGCCAAGTGTTTGGGTTGATCGTTCCTTAGATTTTGGTACTCCATCTAATCCATTTTCCTCAATTTTTTTGATAGATGAAAATATTTTGGAAGCCATGATGTTAGAAGAAGAACCATGGGAATATTATCATCATCGTTCCCATCTTCCTGATTATGAAGAAAGCTATCTTAGTGAACTGTATCACCCATCAATCAAAAATTTCTTTTCAAATTATTTACCTATTAATGCAATCGATTTTGAGTGAAATCTGTAAAATATTGAAAAAACCTGCCAAACCTGGAATTGTAGAAAATATTTGTGTCAGTGTATCTTGTTCTCCATCAGAACTTGAATTATATCGCTCTCTATTTCGTGAATTCCGTGATGTATTTGCTTGGTCTTACGAGGAAATGCCAGGAATAGATACTAGTATTTTTGAACACACTATTAATATGTATCCTAATGTCAAATTGGTGCATCAATGGCTTCATCCTACTCATCTAAAAAAAGCTACTTCCATCAAAGCAGAATTTGGAAAAAGTTTGCGCACTGGTTTCATTTACCTTTTTCCACTGACAGAGTGGGTTTCCAATATCGTTCTTATCATGAGAAAACAAGGAAGCATTAGAGTGTGTGTCGATTATTGGGACATTAATCTTGCTTGTCCAAAAGACAAATATCCTACACCCTTTATCTACCAGATTGTTGACGATTGTGATGGATGCGAAATATTTTCGTTCATGGATGGATTTTCCGACTGTAATCAAATGAATATTGGCCAAAAAGATCAACATAAGACATCATTCATCTATCCCTGTGGCACATTCACTTATGGGAAACTTCCATTTGGTCTAAATAACATCGGGGAGACTTTTCAGAGAACAATGGACTATGCTTTCAATGACATCAAGCACATTTTTCAACCATATCTAGATAATTTACCAGCACATTCACTAAATTGGACTGATCAGCTGATGCATTTGTGAGCCATTTTCTTACACTACTAACACTACAAAATATGCCTCAATCCACATAAATGTTTGTTTTGTGTTGGTTTTGGTCATTTACTTGGATTCGTAGTCCCAAAAGAAGGAATTCGAATCGACCCATTGAAGGTTCAGGCCATTCTTGATTTTCCTACGCCATCAAATTTACTTCAGATATAGAAACTTCAAGGAAAGGCTAATTTCCTAAGAAGGTTCATTCCAAACTATGCTGAAATGGCTAAAGGATTTACTTGACTCTTTAAAAAGGGGGTTCCCTTCCATTGGGACCAAGTTGCACAAGCTTCTTTTGATGCTGTCAAGGATACCGTTGTCCGAGCGTCATTAATGTATCCCCCTAATTATCAAAATAATTATTTCCTATATATCGTTGTGGCTGAAACAACCATTGCTATGGTATTGGTCCAAGTAGAAGATTGAATTGAACATCTGATCTATTATTTGAGTCGTAATCTCAATGATACAGAAGTTAAGTATTCATACATAGAAAATCTTGCCTTGGTAGCTGTTCAAGCTGTCCAAATATTTCGCCATTATATCCTGCTCTGAAAGACCACTGTCATTTCAAATTTCAACCCCATGTTTTATATCTTATCACATAAATTTCTCGGGGGAAAATATTCCAAATGGATTGTCATTTTGCAGGAATTTGATTTGGAATTCATCAAATCCAATTCAAAGAAATCTTTAGTTTTGGCTAAGCTTCTTTGTGACCTTCCCTCTGATAGTATTGCAACTACGTTGGAACCATCAATTCCTGACGAGTCTCTATTTCTCATCAGATCATCTAATCCTTGGTATGGATATTTCATCATTTATCTCCAAACTCAAATTTTTTGACCTAATACCTCTCGCTCTGAACAATGACGTATTCGATACCAAGCCAAATTTTATTTGATCGTAGGAGATACACTTTATCATCATGGTGTCGATACCATTTTAAGGAGGTGCCTCACTCATGAGGAGTCTGAAAAAGTTTTAAATTATTATCATGTTGATGCTTGTGGTGGACACTTATCTAGATACACTATCGCACAGAAAATACTCCACGCTGGTTAATTTTGGCCTACCATTTTTCAAGAATGCATCCTCGTGGTCAGAAGTTGTCATGCATGCCAGATTTTTTATCGTAAAATCCTGAAACCACCAGCACCAATGCATCCCGTTGTCTCTATGGGACCATTTTCAAAATGGGGTATTGACTTCATGACCTATAACCCCCATTCATCTGGGGGGCATGGTTATATTATTGTCGCAGTCAAGTATTTTACCAAATGGGCCGAAGCGATGCCTACATTCAACAACACAGGACAAATAGATGCATTTTTTTTATTTAAACATGCTATTTCATGGTTTGGGGTCCCACAGGTTATATTTACATATCATGGGTTCATTTTTGCAACCACATGATGACTGAATTAACTACCAAGTTAGGATTGTCACATGATAATTCTACTCCTTATTATCCACAATCAAATGGAAAATTTGAAGCTATCAACAAGATTATTAAACGTATGCTTCAATGAATGATAGGAATTCATAAAAGAAATTGGCATTTGATCCTGTACTTTACCTTGTGAGCGTACTAACCCTTGGTGAGAAACGTGACTAGATTTACACCTTTTCAATTAGTGTATGGTCTGGAAGCTATATTACCAATCCAATGTGAAATATCATCATTAAAACTCGCAATCAACTTGTTACCTGACACCTCAGAAGAAGAAGCACATTTCCTTAACCTCATCCATCTTGATGAAACGAGTCGTGAAGCCCAATTGGCCAAATAAGCGCATAAGAGACGTATAAAGGCGCAATACGACAAAAATTTCAGCCTCGCATTTTCTGATGCAACAACAGCTGAAATTCGGCCCTGAGGAGAGATGGTCAATCATTGTCGTGGCTCTGTCAACTTCCCTTTCCTCAAAAACCTCGGTCTATTTCTTTTTATTAATTATCAAATTCGCGGAATTTGATAAATAATACTATCTGCAACGTTTAAATTTATATTATATCCCCGAACCTTAATTTAGGCCTTTCTAAACTTTATATTAGTCTTCCAAACTTATATTAATACCCCGCACTTGTAAATCAACTTTATAATAGAACTTTCGCTCCGGGCCCACCTCTACATCCGATAGCCAATCAAATGTACGCCCGTACCTTAGGTTAAACCTCGCACATCTCCGTCAGGCGATCACCATCCGATGACTCTGCACCAAATCGACGGCCCTCATCAATATCGCTCAGCATCCTCGTACTGGCTTTAATGTGCGATGCGAATATAGAAGGGTGGTTTTGTACTCCCGTCTGGTGCCATGTGTCGATAGTTTTATAGAATCGCTTCAATTCAGGGAATACTGCCTTCTCCGCTAAAGTGGTGTGATATGGGCAATCCGCCTTTTGGAATCCACTTGTGGTTTTGCTACAGTGATTAACCAAAGGTTGAGTCAGGGTTGGGATGTCCTTCTTACGCCTTAACTCTGGTCTATAGCTTGGTTTCATTTCAATAGAATTCGTTACAATTGCATAGTGGGGATTTCCGCAATAAAGATACGGATAGAGGAACTACGATGGAATTTAACTCGCAGAGCTTATCCAACCAATTCACGGGAATAGTAGACAGATAATGCGGAATTATAAAATCACCATTCTCAATTATTTCACCTCAAACCAGTTTACAATCATTTCTCAATCAAACAATTTCTTCATTAATAAGAATTCAAGACAATTCAATGGTCGATGAACATTAAAACCATTTAACTAGAAACAATTGTTAACACACAGAGTTTTATTACGGGAACCTCTCGTCCTCTCTCCCCCTCCTTTTTCTACATATGGAGAATACAATTTATACAATCAACATATGTCCTTTCAGTTTCTCTGTGAGGACCGTTATGGTAACTCAAGAGCCTAATTACAATTATTCGAAACTAAAACATGACAGATGGATTAACTATTCGACTTCTACAACTTAACTGAAATAATAATACAATCAGCTAAGGTATTGACACCTAGCTGTAACAATTTGAATATTTTCAAACCCTCCTAGCCACAACATGTGGAAAAAACTCCTACATTGCTGGCTAGTATCTAATGCCCCTGCATCAGAATCCCAAGGGCAATTTTCTTCATGGGCTCCTCTCCATGAGCTCCTTCACTGATCTGCCTATATTCTGCAACATTCCTTTAGTCATCCAAGTGGCATCTTCTTCTAGCTTATCCTTCCATTTGATCAAGTACTGAAAGTAATCTTGTCCTCTGGTTCTTCTGAATGGTCTTTTGTCCAATATCTTCTCTGGTTGCAATGGTTGTGCTAGAGGTAGCTGCTATTTCCACTCAATCTGTTCCTTGTCTGCTGTTTCTCCTTCTGCACCATCATCCTCATACTTGTACAAATCTGCAACATTAAAAATGGGAGATATTCCAACATCAAGTGGCAATTCAATCTCATAAACATTTTCATAAAACTTCCTAAGTATCTTGCATGGCCCAATCTTTTTGAACTTCAATTTGTTGTACTGCTTCTTTGGGAATCTCTCCTTTCTCAAGTGTGCCAAAACCTGATCTCCTACTTCAAAGTGAAATTCTTTTCTGTTCAAGTCTGCTCTGCTTTTGTATTTGATTTTGCTGCCTTGTAGTTGTTGTTTCACTTGTTCATGTATGGCCTGGATCTCTGAAGCAAATTCCTCACCATCTGCACTCCTTAGCTCTGCTCTTCCCAGATTTCTTAACTCTGATATCCCTTTGGGGTGCATTCCATAAACAATATGAATTGGACTCTACCCTGTGCTCCTGTTTGGTGAGTCATTATATGCATATTCTTCCTGGGGAAAAATATGATCCCACTGCTTAGGATGTTCTCCTGCAAGACATCTCAACAAATTTCCCAGACTCTTGTTCACTACCTCAGTTTGTCCATCAGTCTGAGGATGATAAGCTGAGTTGAAACTTAGTTTGGTACCAATTTTCTTCCACAGTGTCCTCCAAAAGTGCCCCACAAATCTGGAGTCTCTTTCTGAAACAATACTCTTGGGCAACCCATGCAATCTAACAACTTCTTTGAAAAACAAGTTAGCAACATGGGTGGCATCACTAGTTTTATAACATGGAATAAAATGTGCCATTTTGGAGAATCTATCCACTACAACAAAGACTACATCATTCCCTCTCTGAGTCTTGGGCAATCCTAGAACAAAATCCATGCTCACCATGTCCCAAGGCCTGTCTAGAATAGGCAAGGGAGTGTACAATCCTGCATTCTGGCTCCTTCCTTTAACGTATTGAAAAATCTTGCAATTCTTCACAAACTTTTCCACCTCTGCTCTCATCTCGGGCCAGAAATAAAAGTGACTCAGCTGCTCATAATTCCTATCAGTACCAAAGTGTCCAGCAAGTCCACCACTATGCTTCTCTTTGATCAAATTTTCTCTCATGGAACATTTTGGTACACATAGTTGGCTTCTTCTGAATAGTAATTCATCCTGCAGGAAATAATCCAGCCACTGGATTCTATCTGTTAAAATAGGGTTAATACATGCCTCAAATGCTTCTTTAAAATCAGGATCTGTTTTATACAATTCCTTGAGAAAATCAAATTCTGCAACTTCAAAATTAGTTTCTTGAACAAGCATGTGCCTCCTACTTAAAGCATCAGCTACTTTATTGGCTTGGCCACTTATATGTTTCAAAACAAAATTAAAACTTTGGAGATACTCAACCCATTTATCATGCTTATGTTTCAATTTGGGCTGCTGTACAATATACTGCAAAGCATGGTTGTCAGAATACAATACAAACTCCCTGGACATCAAATAATGTCTCCACTTCTTCAGTGCTTGAACAATTGCATAGAATTCCTTCTCATAAGAGGAATACTTTCTTCTGGTGTCGTTCAGCTTTTCACTGAAATATGCCATAGGCCTATCATCCTGACTCAACATAGCTCCAATGGCCTCTCCTCTGGCATCACATTTTACTTGAAATGGTTTTGTAAAATCAGGCAGAATCAAAACAGGCTTCTCAGTTATCTTTTGCTTCAACAACTTAAAATTTCTTTCTGCTTTAGCAGTCCACTTAAATGGCTATTTTCTCTTCTTTATTGTCTCAATTATGGGTGCATTAATCTTACTGAAGTTTCTTACAAACTTTCTGTAAAAACTAGCAAGTCCATGGAAACTTCTTACCTCAAAGACATTCCTGGGTGAAGGCCACTCCACAATTGCCTTAACCTTTTCCGGGTCCATATTCAATCCTTCGGACAACAGCTCTGACACCACAAATGACGCAATAATAGTTGAAATTCGGCCTTGAGGAGAGATGGTCAATCATCATCGTGGTTCTGTCAACTTCCCTTTCCTCGGAAACCTTGGTCTATTTCTTTTTATTAATTATCAAATTCACAGAATTTGATAAATAATACTATCCGCAATGTTTAACTTTATATTATATCCCCGAACCTTAATTTAGGCCTTTCTGGACTTTATATTAGTCTTCCAAACTTATATTAATACCCCGCACTTGTAAAGCAACTTTATAATAGAACTTTCGCTCTAGGCCCACCTCTACATTCGATAGCCAATCAAATGTACGCCCGTACCTTAGGTTAAACGTCACACATCTCCGTCAGGTGATCACCGTCCGATGACTCTGCGCCAGATCGAAGGTCCTCGTCGATATCGCTCGGCGTCCTCGTACTGGCTTTAACGTGCGATGGGAATACGGAAGGGTGGCTTTGTACTCCCGTCCGGTGCCATGTGTCGATAGTTCTATGGAATCGCTTCAATTCAGGGAATACTTCCTTCTCCACTAAAGTGGTGAGATATGGGCAATCCACCTTTGGGAATCCACTCATGGTTTTGCTACAGTGATTAACCAAAGGTCGAGTCAGGGTTGGGATGTCCTTCTTACGCCTTAACTTCGGTCTATAGCTCGGTTTCGTTTCAACAGAATTCGTTACAATTGCACAGTGGGGATTTCTGCAATAAAGATACGGACAGAGGAACTACGGTGGAATTTAACTCGCAGAGCTTATCCAACCAATTCACAGGAATAGTAGACAGATAATGCGGAATTATACAATCACCATTATCAACGATTTCACCTCGAACCAGTTTACAATCGTTTCTCAATCAAACAATTTCTTCATTAATAAGAATTCAAGACAATTCAATGGTCGACGAACATTAAAACCATTTAACTGGAAACAATTGTTAACACACAGAGTTTTATTACGGGAACCTCTCGTCCTCTCTCCCCCTCCTTTTTCTACATCTGGAGAATACAATTTATACAATCAACATATGTCCTTTCAGTTTCTCTGTGAGGACCGTTATGGTAACTCAAGAGCCTAATTACAATTATTCGAAACTAAAACATGACAGATGGACTAACTATTCGACTTCTACAACTTAACTGAAATAATAATACAATCAGCTAAGGTATTGACACCTAGCTGTAACAATTTGACTATTTTCAAACCCTCCTAGCCACAACATGTGGACAAAACTCCTACATTGCTGGCTAGTATCTAATGCCCCTGCATCATTTTCTCAGAAGGCGACTTGGTTCTTATTTACGATCAAGAAGATGATGTAATACGTACAGGAAAATTTGAGTCATTATGGCATGGCCTCTATATTTTCAAAAGAGTTCTTGCTAAGGGTGCCTATGAGTTGGTTGATTACGATGGAATTCCATTGGCGCAGCCTAGAAATGGGTTATATCTGAAACGTTACTATGATTAATCATGAGCATAGTAATCTTTTGTATTATGTTATATATATATATATATATATATATAGATATAGATATGTTTGTTTTTAGAGTTTTCTTGACGTTAGTAATCTGATTTATATTTCATTGCAGATGTCTGAATCTTCGGAACCATTTGTTGGATATGTTGATGGTGCTAGTCGTAGTTCGTAGAATCTATCTTCTACAACGTGGGCCATTTTCACTCCGAACGGTGAGTTAGTGAGTTTTCAGGGGATTTGTATTGGTAGATCGACAAAGAATATCGTTGAGTATAACGCGTTGATCAAACTCATCTCTGATTCCATTTCAACTTGTATTAATCGCATCATCATAAGGTTAGACTCACAACTTGTGGTGTTACAACTTACTAGTGTTTATACTGTTAGAAATTCAACAATGCATAGATTGTTCCTAAGATTTTGACTTTTGGAAAGACATTTTGATTTTATTCAATATCAACACATTTCTAGAAATTTGAACACATTTACTGATTCGCTAATCAAGTTTTAGATAGACATTTGCAACATATGTAAAGAAAACATTCACATCATTGAATATGATTTCACAATAAACATAGGAGAATGTCGAAATCATAGAGATAGATAGTTATAGGTTTTTACAAAATTTGTGCCCAAGACATATTACTCATGTGACCTCAAAATGTATGAAAAACGTCCAACTAAACTAGTGGTTCTCATGGTAACATGCTATAGATCTAGTTATCTTATGCAGTAACTGCATCCAGTGGTTAGGAACCCCAATAGTGTGTCACTGTAGTCGCATTGGTAACTCTTCAATCCAACAATCTAGAATCCCAAAGGTCAACCCCTCTATGTGCTGCCGAAGCTCAGCCAGAGTCAGCCATATCAAGATCCTAAAGGATTGCTCTCCTGATAGCCCTCTCTGCTAGCGCATCTACCTCATGCCCCAGTTCCTCTATTGGTAGAACACGACCAACATTTGCATTACATCAAACATCTAGTTTAGTCTTGGGAAAACATCAAAATACAAAAACATTATATAAACCTTAGGAAAATAAAAAACATGATCAAAATATTCTTACCCATTGCACCCCACTGAGCGCCCTCTGGTAATTCTAAATCTAGATCTCCTCAGAAATCAATGCCTACATATGCATACTCATTAACGGCGACAATCTGTTGCTTGAACCAAGTGAAGAACACAGTCGATAACACAATGGTAGATTGGCCTACATTCCTACCCATGAGTTCTACCCATCTCTGCATCTATGGATCTCTAGGATTAGACAAATCTAGTGTCACATGTTGTGGCTGCATCAATGGAATCCGTTCTAAACCGAAGGATATAAGGATCGAACCATGACTGAAATTATTCTTCCTTCCTCCATTTTCTTTGTTCAATTGTTCCTTTATCCGAGAAAAAATATATTTAGACCAATTGAAATATTGTTGGCTTCAAACACTCTAGCGCATACTGCATATACAATCTATTTGCTACATGTAGTGTAACGGTGCCAGCAAGTTTTGCCATCGTGAAAAGGATAGTTCTCAAAGGAGAATATCTAACATTCGAGATGTTTATCTTTCTATCTTTGCTTGGCTCTGCCCCTAGATAAAAATGTTGCAAAACATAATCTCACATAGTCTCCCCTCCAACGATAGACCCTGAGAGTGAAATAGGCAAGCCTCTCCTCGACAAAGCTGTGAGAAAGTATACATCCTCAACTGTTATGGCAACCACTTGGTTCTTAATATGAAATGAATCAATAGATGGATCCCATGCTCAAACTAAGAACTCCAAGAGTTCTATTTGTTGCCTCATCCCTGACAACCTGAAGTACTTAAGTAGTCCACAATCTCTTAGGGCTCTTACTATACCCGGATCATTTAGGGAAATCATATCCTGTTCTTCATGTTCTCCTTCCGTCCATGTAATCGTCATTGTAATATGATGGAAACCTGAAACACAACCATAAGAACCATTTGATTCCATTCAATGCAAAAAATTAGGTGGATTTTGGGCATAATGAAAAAACAAAAATTTAGATTGCGCCCAACGCAATCCCGAAAAAGAGACAATGCATTGTGTATGCAATTAGCCTTCAGTTTACTTGCTATGTAACGCAGGTTTCAACATCCAAGGGTGCATTGCCTTCTTTTTGGGCAGAATTTACCATAGGGACCTTAAAACCCTGAAAATTTGTAGAATTTGGAAATGAAATGATTATTTAAGGAAAGAGGAGGTTCAGGGTACTAACCTGGATCAAACGACAAGTAAATACATCCACATAAAAGATCGCAATCAACAACTAAAGTTCGAGGGAAAAATCAGGTTCATAGCTCCAAAATGAAAATGGTAACTTTGAAATGGTAAAAATGAATAGTGAAACTACTTTTAATAGTCATTTAATTATTTGAAAATTACATTTATTGCTGTGACTATAGTTTTATTATGTTTTTATCATGAAACAAGTATTTCTAATCCATTTGATGTTGCTCTGAAACAGGTCTTACAACTGATGAATAGATTAGTCGTGCAGATTTATTTCAAGAATGATTTGACCACAAAGCATACATTTTCTCCTTATTTTTCGAGCTTTGTTAAAAACGAAAAATGATTTGAAGTGCACTTTTATCTCTTTTTCAAGCTTCTATGATAGCGAAAAAGGAACCCCTGGAGTCTTCTTTCAGCTCTTTTCAGACTCCGATAATGTGAAAAGATTGTCGAGAACTTCTCTTTTAAAGTTCGTAAAAGTAAATGAATTGATATCTACTCAATATAAGTTTAACCATTTTCTGGACTGAGATATATTATTTATGGAAAAGGAATACCTTGGTCAAATAGGAATAAAGAGGTTCTCTCAGATATTATTTTACAATTTTTCGGATCTGAGAGACAACTTTACAAAAAAGTACTTTTGGAGTTTTCTTTCGTCATCCTTTTCAAGCTCTCTAAATATGAAAAAGGACAGGGCTATCACTATCGTTAAGCTCATTAAAACATATAATAGTGACAGGCTTGTCAATCATGGCAAGAATCGAGTTTCATTCATCACAAGACTCGTTAAATTATTAAATAGCGATACATTATTCGCCCGAAGGGTTGAATTATATATCAACAAAATTTTATCCTCCTCAAGCTTGTTAAAAAATAAAGAGGTACTGGTTGACAAATGACCTGGGAAAATTTGGGAAAAATGAGCAAAATTATTTATGGTAGCAGGTCGCTCTTGAACATGACACTTCAATCCATCTCTGTGACTATTTGGGTTGGGTAATCATCTCGACGGTTGATTCATACCTATGGTTCATCATACCTTCACTTAAGAAAGCATCTTGTTCTTCGGAGGAACTTATCACTTGATGATGCTGCAAGGGGAAGAGGGGAGGCTCTTCAGTTCTATCCTTGCATTTGCTTCAGGACAAGCAACATTTGGGGGGGGGAGGACTGTAATATTCCTACATTAGCATGCAACTATTAGGAATATTAATTTTTCTCCAAACACATAGTTAGATGAATAAATGGCTAGGGAGACCCATAAATCTTTCTAGCAGCAATTAAAACCCTCTTAATGGGGAAAGGATCATATTCATAGTTGGATAAAAACACCTTCATGTGTGAACAAGGCTTAATGCCTGTAGACAAAGTCAAGTTTGACCAAGTCAACTAAGCTAATATGGAGGATGTGGAACATTAATGAAGAGAACTCGGTGGGAATTTAGTTTTGTTTAGATAGGTAGAATAAATCCAGATTGAGTGTGGAAGAATAATTTGCATGGGGATCCAGTGAAGGTTGATCCAATCAAGATTGACTAAATCAAACAACGTTGTAAAAAGATGAGTAAGACTAATGGAGACAACGTAATTTTGGAGAAAGATTCATTGCATGAAGATGGAAACCCTAATGAGTGGGACCCAAGGTGAGAAGGCTCACATTGTTTATAAGGAGGAGGATGGTAGCCATATGAGGTTAGCTTATGATGATGATTTTATGATTATATGGTCTTTTTAGACATATTTTCTTTCTCTAGCTATTTAGTTGAGATAGAGTGTTGTTTAGCACAAGGTATTCCTATTTAGGAATTCCTTCGCTTTCCTTCAGGAGATCTTGGAGGAGTCTTGCACCATATTGTCCACTATCTGGCTTGAGGCCAAGCTTCATCTTCCTTTGAAAACGCAAATCCTATTGAGGATTTGCATGTTTCAGTAAGCTGCAGTAAGTGGAGGCTAGATCTTCAAATTTAGGCCATTTCAGTGCTTCTTTTCAGTGGAGGAGTCTTCTAATCCATTGGGAGGACAATATTGAAGGTTTTGAGCTATATTTTCATATCTTGGCTACAAGCCAACATTATTTTGTCCCCTACAGTGCAGAAGAAGTCTAGATCTATGTAATTTATGAAGCAGCAACTGCAGGGTGATTCGGTGCACCATTTGGAGAGCTAATTTTCTGAGTGTTGGGAATATGCCCTTCACTTTAGAGATATGTTGGAGGAGATCAGTTTATAGTTTATATCAGATCAGATCCACTTTCTAGATCTGAATATTTCCATAGATTTATAGTCTTAAAACTCGGATCTACATTTTATACATGGTGTATTGCAGAAAAACCCAAGGGGGATTGATAAAAGAGCATGTATAGTGCATGGATCTACTATAGATCTAACTTTTTGTCCACATACTTGCTATAGATATGATGTATCACCTAGTTCTGTTGAAGAGGTAATAAAATAATGATCTCATGGCATTCTAGCTTTCATACATGGTCGCAATCCCTATTTTTGCATGATTTTGAGCTATTTATGGAATGGGAGGCCTGTTTAAATATGAAATAGTGATTTTTTTATGATTTCCTTTCACAAGAGTCCCATTTTGGGATATTACAATGGTATCAGAGCATGATCTTTGGCTCAGCCTGTGAATTTCAAGCCAAGATGCTATAGAAGAAAAAATAGATCAAAATTATGGGAGGAATGAGTTTCATCTCATCTCTTTTTAGATCTAAGAAGGACCTCACCAAGGAGGTCAAGTGTAATATCCCTTTTTTCAGGAACAACTACAGATTGGGAATAACCTGAGTTATTACCAATGTGGAGCTACATAAATATGTCTGATATAGATACAAAAACACTCAACCTTTAGTTAAATACGCAACAGAAACCTTATACAATGTTTTATGGGCAGAAGGGTGGGGAAAAGTGATGATTTTGGCCCTAAAATGAGTATATTCAAAGTTCTGCGTAAAAATAAGAGAAATGGCAGGAGGTTATTTTAGATTAGGTCATGAGGGACCTATTCTCCAAATTTCAGCTCAAACAAATAAGTCTAGCTAAGTTAAACAATTCCTCCTTCCTCAACTAGGCTTAAAAACCCTCATTTCCCATGACTTAATGTATGCAGAAATTTACTGAAGCTTAGAGAGCATATTTTGTAAAGGGTTTGGTGAGTTTATGTAGAGATAATAGTATGACAAGCTGAGGATATGATTCAAATATCTTACATTAAAGAATACAGCTCTATACTTGAAGAAAAGGCTTAAAACCCAAGCTTTATGACATAAGAAGTAGAGAATGAACCAGACAGCGTAATTTTTAGAAATCTGAAGCAGTGTTTCATTAATTTTGAGATATATAACATATCATAGGACAAAAGGATAGATCTAAATTGGATTTATATGCAAAAATGACTTTTAAGTACATTCCCCTTGGGGATCTCAGCTGAAAGTGAAGGATACTGAATAGATTTGAGATCTACAACATGGATCTGCAGTAAAATTAAGAAATTTATGAAGAATATGTCACACAACAGATCAGATCTGAAATAAAACATGGATTGGTTGGCTAATCCACGGATCACCTCAGTGAAGGAAAGGAATCCTTTCACTGGAGATCTCTCCTCCAAACTGCTAGCAAATAAAAAAAATCTGCCTGCAAAATAACGCAGTTGCTGAAGCTAAATGTGCTGATGAAGTGATGTACACTTTGGCCTCATGCCAATATAAGGATTTGGAGCTCAAAACACCTATTTCACTCTTGTCAATGGTTTAGGTGACCTCCCCACTAAAAAGATGCAATAGAACTCTTCAGATCTGAACAGATCTTATTCCACTTGCTGCAACTCACATGGACAGCTCAACCCACAATAGGAGTAGTGCTGTAGATGTAAGGTGAAGCTTGGCCAAAATTCTGGATAGTGGATCAATGCAGCACAATCTCCTCCAAGAGACCCTCAAGGAAGGAAGAGGAATTCCTAAACAGGAAATCCCTCTCTCTCTAGCTAAACAACCAAGAGAGTTTGAGTTTCTCAAGAAATCTCAAAATCTAAATATCATCAAAAACCCTCTCCTTGAGTCTTTCCTTTCCTTATATAAGATTAAGGTTTGCAAAACCCTAAACCACCTTCATCCATTTGTCCCTTTTCACATGGAGGACCTCCTCATAGGACTGCGCTGATCATCTAGGAGGTTCATTGTATCTGGACTGATTTATGATTTGGTCTTGTTGACCCGGTCAAATAGCTTGAACCTATTTCACGTACAAGTGGAATTTATTGAGCAACCCCTGATTTGAACTCTGTTCACATTGGGAATTTTTTTATTCTCATGTTTAGGAGTTTGTATTTGTTCTCCTTTACATTTTATTCATAAACCATAAAAATAAAATGACATTGAATATTCCTACTAGCTTGGGCTAGTTAGGAATATTACATCAAGCAAAGAAGAAGGAAGGAAAGAAGTGAAACCACGTTAGGGTTTCAAGATGAGGAAGGTCCATGTACTTCCTATCAGCAAAAAGAATATCCAGTATTTCATAGAGCTCCAAAGAAAAATGCTATGACCTTTTCTTTGAAAGATAAGAAGCATAGAAATGAAGAAAACTTAGATCATGAGATTCTAAGTGAATATATTGCAGAACATAAGTCTCAACCTAGAGATATCAAGGAGAATCTAACTCTCCCACAGTTCATTCAACTCAAAGAAGAAAGGAGACCTTGCAACAATAGAAGAATGAAGGGCAATAGATTTATATTGTCTACTTTTGATGGGTCAACCTCATGCACAACAAGGGCTTGGGGAAAGAAGTTGGATGCATTTTTCCTTTTACATCCAGTAGTAGAGAAGGAATTTGTTGAGATTGCAGCGCTGCACCTTGAAGGTGAACCTAACAATTGGTGGTTCAGTCATTTCCGTCATACAAGAGTGACTGCATATGCAGATTTTACTCAAAGGTTGATCAAGAAGTTTGACAAGAAGAAATCAGAGAGGATGAAGCCTTGACCACCATTTACTGCAGGAGCACTTGTTTCAAGAGAAAGGCCACTTGCACCTTTGCAATATGATCTTGATATCTAGAGTCCCATGCACCATTCTGGAGATGCATGAAGAAGAAGAGATTTGTACCAGCACTGATGAAGCTATATAAGAGCATCCATCATCATCACTAGTTTGGGAAGCCATCACACTGGAAGAAGGAACCCTTGTAGCAGTACAATATGTTCCCAAGTTGTACCAAGGTATGCACATGTTTTCATTTCCTGTTATTTCAATACATCATATGGAGGATGATGGGGATTTAGGATTGCATGACCAAGGTTAAAAATATATTGCTGATTTGGAGCAAAAAAATTTAACTGTGCTAAGCAGCCTTGAGACATTCAAGGAAGAGACAAACAGTCATCCTAATGTATCATTGATGAGTTGTACACAACCCTTGAGGTTGAAATGTAGTTTCTTGGAGGATGGGATGAGTATTGTCTTGAAAAATACATTGCAAAACTATATGTTCAGCATTGGATCTGATATTGAGGCAGAAGTTTCACCATCATGGAGATCAACAACAATGTAATTTAGCAGCAGTGATGAGTTGGGGGCCCAACCATTTTTGGAACATTCCGATAACCTTCCCATATATATAACAAATCCAGAGCAGATAGATGATGGAGGACATCTTAGGATGGATAACATCTCTCATGTTTGTGTTGGATACTCCTTGATGAGCCCTACACATCATTATGGGAGGGTTTTTCCTACCACCTATTTGGATCCTTATGGGGTCAACTTGGTCATTGATGAGTGGTTTTCATTTGGATATCTCCAAAAGATTGCATTTCAATATCCCATGAAATGCAAAGACAAAAATTTGATATGGGAGGATGGTATTCTCTATTGGAGGGATGTCACTTTTGGACATGATTATAGACACTCACCATGGGTTGGATGGGTGATGTTGATAAGCAAGAGGTTGAGAAACCACTTGTAGATCTATGACACCAGACAACAGGATGCAAGGCTGTGTTGGTTACCCTTGAAAGAGTTTGGTCATCCTATGACACATTCTATTTCAAAGGGTATGTGGATGGATGGAATTTGGCATGGAACTTACATCATATGGAAGCAAGGAGTTTGGGTGTATTGGAATGATGTGATATCTTTCATACCAACTCTCATGTGGTTGCTCCATGACTTATATGATGATGGTGTGGGGAGGCAACTAGAGCAGTTGTTGCTTCGGTTGCTACTGAGAGATTATGGGCTGATCTTCTCTCATACTTTGCATGATGTTGTAGGAGTAGGAGATGGCACTATCATGGTGCAAAGGGGCTACTCTTTAACCTTGGAGCATGAGAAGGTACTTTGTAATATTCCAAATTAGCCCAAGATAATGGGAATATAAAATTTTCTTTCATTATCTTATGGAAAGAATAGATGTGTAAAGGAGGACAATAAAAACTCCTAAAAATAGTGAATAAATCAATGCCCCATGTGAATAAGGTTAAATCTGGGCTATTCTAATAAAACACCCTCATGTGTGGAAGGGATTGACTTGTTTGACTAGGTCAACCATGACCAAATCAATAGCGCTATCTAGATGCAGTGAACCTCTTAGATGCACAACGTAGTTTTAGATGGAGGCTACACATGTGAAAGGAGCTAAATCATTGAGATGGTTTAGGGTTTTGCAAGACTTTTATCTTATAAAAGGAAGAGAAGGACAATAGAAGAGGGTTGTTGATGATATTACATTTCTAAATATATTGTCTGTTTAGACATATATCATTCTCTTGTTGTTTATTTGAGAACAGTGTTGCTTAGCATTGGGTGTTACTGATCGGGAATCCCACTTCTTCCATTGAGTAGCTCTTGGAGGGGTCTTTCTGATCTTGTCCACTATCAGGCATTTGGCCAAGCTTCACCTTACACCTACAGTGCTGATCCTGTGTACAAATCTGATATAGATCTAATCTTTTGTACAAAGATCCGTTCCAGATCTGAAGTGTAATATACAACTGCTACAGCTCTTTAAAATAATGTTGTCAAGCCCTTTTTCAGTCTAATACATTGTTGCAGCACCTCTCTTTGAGGGTTTTCTTCAAAAAGTCTTCTATTTTCCGCTTGTACATTGTATGGGCCACATTGTAAAACTGATTTCCTAATGTATAAGTGATTAATGAGCCTCCATATTGGCCTCCTTCTCTTACTTTGCTAAACTGCAACATTTTCTGAGCAATATTGTTTAATATTGCTGTTGTTCCCATTTTGTGTTATTACAGTGGTATCAAAGGTATCTAAGAAGAATATAGAAGAAGTATGATTACACTAAAGACACATAAGAAAAGGGTAAAGCCCCTTTATCTGGAAGATTGAAAGCAAAAGAGTTCTCTAAAACTCTTTCTCAAGCTATGAATGAGCTGAAAGGGAAATTCAGAGAATGATGAGGGAAAGACATGAAGATCCCCCAAGAATATTTTTGCATCAAGGAAGCCCCAGTACTTCTTACTATATGTGTGAGAATTCAACCACACAACCTGATGTTTGTGCTCAACCTAGTCTCCTAAATTGAGTTCATTTAATTGTCAACCAGGGTTGGTAAACTGCTGAAGTGAGGTGCACTATATGTGCCTAGGTGTTTGTTTCTTACTGCGTTGTGTTTAGTGTTTTATGATGTTTTTGGTCTTTTTATGGTTTTATGCTCACAAGGGAAAGAACTAAATGCTGGTGGAAAGAAGCTACTGGTTAAAAACAGAGTGAAGCCTAATTTGTTGATGACAAATGAAAAATGCAAATACTAAGACAGAACCAAACCTAAACTATGACATAGCAAAATACAAAGCTTGATAATGACTTCAAGAAAATAAATCACAACATGAACTTAACTTGTCCAATTCTTTCATTAAATATATTTTGGAAGAGCTTGAGAAATGGGCAGCTAAGTGTAAAAATTCTCCTAACTAAACAATTAAACAATCAACTTATAATGATACAACATCTCATCCATGATTAAAGGTTTATTGAAACATATTTGGAAAAGAACATTTGTAACATCATAAGATCTCTACTCTAAAACTAGCTCCTAATTCTATTCTGCAACTTAGTTTAACATCACTAAACCTCACTCAAAAGTTATAGATTTCCTTTTAGAATAGTTTTTGAGGAAAGGTTTGTTTGTGAAATGGTAAAAAGGTTGCAAAAGTACTCCAGGCCTTAGACTGATACTGTCCTCTGTCCAGATGATTATAAGTTAATATAGGTTTGGAACAAAAGAAGTTTTGTAAATAATGAAGGCCGTGGTATTTAATTTGAACAACTAATGCAATTTAATATGCAATGGATGGCAACTAATCTTGGAATGTAAATACAGTGAGCTAAGCTAGAACTGAACTAGAGTGCTACTAGTCTGCAGTGAACAGTGCTCTAAAAAAAAACCATTATCAAACTTGAAACGAAATAACAGAGAATGAATTAAATGCAATTGCCTCCGGAGTACTCTAACTAAGTTATCATGCAATTAATGTATGGGATTCTACAGCCTGTTTCGTTCATCATGAATGGTATTTTGGAAGAGCTTGTTAGAACAATCATGGCTGTACAGTTCAATGCATTTGAATGCAAACATGAAAACTGAAAACAAATACAATTAAAAACTAAGACATCACAGTTATTTCCTACTCATTGTTATGATGTTTTGGAAGAGCTTTTAAGAGTAAGATTAGCTATGCTACTTAGTGTAAACAAGCAACTGAATCCTACAGTATCACAGTTATACCTTAGTCATCATAATGATATCTTGGAAGAGTTTACTAGAGTAAGTTTAACTGTGATAACGAACTAAAGGAATTTCAAATAAAATCTATAACACTACAGCCATTTCTCATTCATTATAATGATCTTTTGGAAGAGTTTCTTAGAACAAGTATAGCTATAATGACTATTGATATTAACTATGAACGTAAACTTCAAAATCTTGAAAACGAACTAAGATACTTATCTAAATTTCAAAAGTAAAGCCGCTCAGGAGGCAGGGGCCCTCTACCACCAGAGTAGCACAAAATCTAACTCAAGATCAACTCAACGCGTTCAAAGAAATGTTGTCTTCTTCATTAAAGGAAAATAACTTAAAACAGAGTATTCTTGGTCTTCAGAAATACAGCAGTCAATCCACGAAATCTAATGAAAATCTATAGCCTGTCTCTCGGTTTCCCGAGTACATTTATAACAAATCTTCATAACAGAACTTGAGATAATACGGGAATCATTGTCTTTTCATATCAAAATCATACTAGAAATCTAAAGATGGCAGCGTAAAGTGACAAAGGACATCTGGACTGTCCTTGTCCTATTAGGAGTCTGCCTCCTTATGTGAGTTACCACGTACAAAACCACGTCCAGAATTCCGTTCATTCTTCATGGTGAGCAAAAAACGTTGAGGACATGATGTGTAATATACCCATGTGTGGCTTTTCCTAAGAGGACACCTGTAACATGCTTGAACGTGAAGACAACTGCAGAATTGGCGACTAGCTACGGAATGTCTACATTCTGTAGCTAGTTTCAGTTCAAAATGCATTACAATGACAAAATCACAAAACTTAGCAAGTTAGCCATGATATTCATTCTTAAAGTAATTTTAAATAATTTCATTGATAATTTGAGCCTGGGATAACAATGGACAAAAGAAAATGGAGTGAAGTATGATGGAATAAAGAACAATATTGGGGCTCAACATACCCCCACTGCTGACTTCTTGCATGTCCTCATGCAACTTATTCCATAAACTCAGAGACTTCTGCAAGAACATCCAACCCTCTTCTTCTTCTTTGCCTAGAAGTTAAAGGCCTTCTGGGCTTCCTGATGACTAACTTGAACCTTAAATTGGTAAGTGCCTTGATTAACTTCTTGTTCCTCTTTTTCAACTTTTCATTAGCCTTTTCCACTTTGTCCATTTGTAGAGACAGGGTTGAGTTCATACTGGTTTTTAGTTTAACTTGTTCCTTCAGAATATCATTCTCAGTCCTGATATGTCTATTAATTACTTCCAGCTCGTACCTATCTCTTCTTAACACATCTATTTCGAACAGTGGAGGACTAGGGGTTCTATCTCTACTCTCTAAAGCTTTCCTTTCCAATGTTTCAACATAGTTATAAATTTCTTGCTGTGCAGGATCAATTTCGAGAGCTTCTTCATCAAAATCTTCTTCAACATCTTCTTCAATAGATGTTTCCTCATCTTCTATGTTTATCACCCCGGTTTGTTTGATCTGTGTTTTCCTTAGTTCCCCCCTAAGTCTATGGCTCCTTCTCGGCTGGGATGGTCCTTCTCCTTTTTTTGTGGAAAATTTTCTAATTACCCCCTCTTCCTTAAGCTGTCTCTTAATCTGAGTCAACTTCTCAGAGATTATTTCTTCACTGCTATCTTGAATTGCTTTATCAGTTTCAATTTTAGAGCCTCTCCATTTTCTGCTTCTCTTTGTAGGCTAATGTTCAGGTGAAGGCTCTTTTGGTTCCTCAAAGTGATTTCTCACCAAGAAGTTATCCCAAGTATCTTTTGTTTTGGCTAAATGGTGTTCAATTAGAATCTTAACCACGCCATAATGGTATAGAGTTGTTTCTAGGAATTGAACTCTCCTTTGAACACTTGAAGCCATCTTTTTCAAACTTTGAAGCAATAAATAGGGAAAATTAAGCTCTTCTTCTAGGAAATGCATTATCAACCTAATATGGTAAACATAGAAAGTACCATATCTACCTTCACAAGTGATAAATTTTTGTAGGATAAGCAACATGTTTCTCCATTTATTCTTTAATGCAGAGCTTGGAATTCCCTTTTTAAACACAGTGACATCCATACCTAGTGATTTGAGGATCTGCTTCCATGATTCATTATGAAATTCTCTGTTCTTAAACCATCTTTCTCCATGTCTAAGCAATCCTGTTGCTTCTGCAATAAAAAACTCTGTGACAGTGAATTTAATATCTCCAACTTCAACCTCAGCTCCTTTGAATGACCTTGCAAACGTTTTAGTAACTTCTTTGTGGAAGCCATTAAATTTCTCAAGGAATTGCAGCCATCCTGCTTGTTGCAGCATTTCTCTGCTTTGAGGGTATCCTTCCAAGTATTTTGTGCCTATTGGTTCAGTTCTTACAATGAGGCCCATAATTTCTTCTTCATTCTTCAGATTAGTATTCTTTCTGCTCACGGAGACAATGACTTCAACCTTCAAATTAATACTCCCTTGCTTCATGGTAACAGTGCTTCAATCTTCAAACTGATATACCTCTGCTTCACGGTGACAATGGCTTCAAATTTCAAACTGATATACCTCTGCTTCTTGGTGACAGTGGCTTCAACTTTCAAACTAATATACCTCTGCTCACGGTGATAGAGATACCTATATTTTACAGAATGAAATGATGAAGGGTTGGCTACAGGATGAGGTAATAGGGAGTGGTTACGGAATGAGTTAATGAAGTGAGGTGAAGAAGAAAAATCAATGAGTGAAAATACTGCAGAGATATTTTACAACGGATTCAAAAATCATCATTAAATGATTTGGCTGGGTGACGTGAGAAAATCAATCACTTTAGCATTTTAACGGCTTAGATGATGATCGGGTATAGAATTTGAAATGAAGGATTTTTATCCAAGGTTTTGCGGAGGGTATATTTGGCATGTCAATAAAAATAATCAAAACAACTTCTCGAATGATTCATAACTAAAACTATACTAAATTTTTTTATGATATGCCATTATAATCAGAACTTTTTACCTTTACTTTTCGTCTGCTTTTTGTAGTCTTTGTATGCTTTGTTCTCCTCTGGAAATCATTACTTTGTGAGTCTTCATAATCCTTCTTGATTTTTCTTGTTCATGGATATACCGGATCATCTTGTTGCAATTCAAATGTCTGTTGATCAGTGCCTTCAGGATCTGTAGCTGCGGAATGACTGTCTGGCTGCGGAAAGTATGATTAGCTGCAGAATGTATGTTTAGCTGTAGAATGTACCTGTAGAGAATTTTAATCATGGAATGGAGTGGTTTGGAATATAAATGGAATATTATATGGAATATTATATGGAATGAGTGAAGATAAATGATGAAACATGGTATAATGGGATATGTATGAAGTGAATGATGGAATGAGATGGATTACAATTTATGAAATGGAGTGGAAAAGTATAAGAAATGGCCTGCAATTCATGACATGTGTTATTCATTTGCAGAAAGACATCAAACTTTAAATTTTGATATGGAAATGAGGTGGATGAAGTATGGAATGAAGTGAAGTATGAATGAAATGAATGGAATGGAGTATGGATGGATAAGTAAATGGAATGAAATGAGATGGATCATAAGTGCAATGGATCTGAACTTATGATTTTGTAACAACTGCTTGCAGAAACAAAATGGAAAAGTTAGAGTGTTAGAAAGACTCTGATTTTCACCCTATCTTTTCTGTATAAACATGCCAATCAGTGATTGGTTTTCATGTTTATACTTTTTTTTTTTTCAAAGAAATGACTTTAGAAAATTTAATCAAGTTGATGAAGAAGAAAGATTCTTCTTCATTAAATTCACATCACTGTTTTCCTGGAACTTCTTGACAAATTCTTCTCTTGAGAGTGGTTTGTGATACAGCTTCAATCTATGACCATTCACAAGAAAAGTGACCTCTTCTTCATCTATTGTCCTGATTTTTACTGCTCCATTGTCAAAAATTTTATGAATTTCATATGGCCCCAGCCAATGTGTTTGAAATTTACCTTGAAAATCCTTGAATTTTGAATCAAACAAGAGAGCCCAATCACCTTCTTTGAACTTCTTCTCTTTGATGTACTTGTCATGCCATCTAGTCCTTTGCTATTGGACTAGACTTGTTTTCTGAACTGCATCTTGTCTGATCTCATCCAATTCATTAATCTGCTCCAGTCTATGCTTTTGTGCCTCCGTTAAATCAAGTCCTAGTTGAACTGCCATTTTGAAAGTTTGAATCTGGAACTCTATGGGAAACAAAACTTGCTTTCCATAAACAAGTTCATAAGGAGTATGGCTTGTTGTGTTTCTCCATGTAGTTCTATAGGCCCACAAGGCTTCAGGAAGCCTATCTACCCAATCTCTTCTATGTAAATGAATAGTCTTTGTTAGGATTCCTTCAATGACTTTATTAGTAGATTCCACTTGACCATTTGCTTGTGGATGATAAGGAGTAGATTTTCTATGCCTGATTTTGTACCTCTCCATCATTTGTTCCACTAGCCTTGATGTAAATTGAGCTCTTTGATCTGTAACAATTTCCCTTGGGACACCAAAACGAGTAAAAATATCCTCAAAAAGAAAAGTAACTACAGATGATTCATTAGCAACAAGTAATGGTTTAGCTTCTACCCACTTAGTAACATAATCGGTGCAAACTAATATATATTTCTTTTGTCTTGATGGAGGACTAATAGGTCCTACAAAATCCAAAGCCCATTTTTCAAAAGGTTCAATGTGTACCTGAGGTTGTAATGACATCTCACCTGAAGGAGAAGGTTTCCCTACCCTTTGGCAACTGTCACACCTTTTGACATACTCTTTAGCATCTTTAAACAAGGATGGCCAATAATATCCTAAATAAAGGATTTTATAGGCTGTCCTCTTATCAGCAAAGTGTCCGCCACAAGGTTCATCATGACATGCTTTGAGAATCTCAGGCATCTCATCTTCCCGAACACATCTCCTAATGATCAAGTCTGGACCTGTCTTGTACAACTCATTAGCAACCCATGAATATTTTGCACTGTCATAAATGATTTTTCTTTTTTCTCTTGCATTCATTATTGAAGGAAATTTTCCTGAAACTAAATAATTAGCAATGTCAGCAAACCAAGGAGTTTGAGTAGAAATTGCAAAAAGATATTCATCAGGAAATTGATCTTCAACTGGAGTGTCATCTTTGATTTTTTGGAGTCTAGATAGGAAATCAGCTACTGTGTTTTGTTTTCCAGGCCTATCTAGAATGGTAATGTTGAATTCTTGTAAAAGAAATAACCATCTTATGACTCTGCCATTAGTAATTGATTTGTTCATTAAGTATCTAATTGCAGAATGATCAGTGTGAAAAAAAGTTTCATAGCCTGTTATATAGTGTCTGAATTTTTTTATGGCATGAACAACAGCTAAAAACTCTTTTTCAGTTACAGTATAGTTTAACTCTGCAGGAGTCAAATTTTTACTGGTATAGTAGATGGCATAAGGAATCAGGTCTTTTTGTCCCAATACTGCTCCTAGAGATGTATCCGAAGCATCTGTTGAAATATGAAAAGGTAACTTCCAGTTAGGTCCCCTTAAAATAGGTGCTTCAGAAATTTTTGTTTTCAGGGTTTCAAAGGCTAACTGGCAATCATAATTCCATTTGAATTCACAATCTTTGGTAAGTAATTTGAAGAGTGGAGATGCTATCTTGGTGAAGTTTTCTATAAACCTCCGATAATATCCTGTAAATCCTAGAAAACTCCTAACATCTTTTTGACAACTTGGAATAGATAAGTTAGAGATGACTTCAACTTTTGACTCATCGACTCTAATCCCATCCCCTAAAATGTGATGCTCCAAAACAATACCTTCAGTAAACATCATGAAACATTTCTCATGACTAAGTGAAATATTTTCTTCTTGACATCTCTTTAAAACTTTTTCCAAGTTTGCTAAAGCTTCTTCAAATGTGTTTCCATAAACTGTGAAATCATCCATATATACCTCTACACAATCATGTATTAGATCTGAAAAAATTCCTAATACTGCCCTTTGGAATGTTGCAGGTGCATTACATAATCCAAATGGCAATACTCGGTAAGCATAGGTACCCCAAGGACAGGGAAATGTGGTTTTGTCTTGATCTTCAAGTGCTACTTGGATTTGGTTGTAACCACTAAACCCATCTAGGAATGAGAAGTACTTTTTGCCAGCTAATGTATCTAACACTTGATCTATGAAAGGTAAGGAAAAATGGTCTTTAAGAGTAGCTTTGTTTAGTTCCCGGTAGTCAATACATACCCTCCATTTACCATTTTTCTTTGGCACAATTACCAAAGGAGAAACCCACTGACTATCTGAAATGGGATAGATGAAGTTGACATTTAACAATTTTTGCAATTCTTCTTTAACAATCTCCCTAAGATTTGGATTCATCCGTCTTTGAGGTTGTCTGATATGTTTACAATTTTCCTCTATATAGATGTGATGAGTGCAAGTCTTGGGGCTTATCCCTTTCATGTCAGTGTACTCCCATGCATATGCAGAAGAATGTCTTTGTAATATCTTGACTAACTCTTCTTGTTGAGATTTTTCTAGGTTCTTGTTTATGTTCAAAGTTTTGCCTAGAAATATCTCACTTGTAGAGCTGCCAAATTTATCCATAGAATGAAGAGACATCTGTCTTGATGACAAAAACTGAATGTTGGATCCCTCTTGAAATGGTTCATGTTTGTATTCTGAAGGCGATTCAAAGTTTTCTAGAGTATTCAGAATTTGATTATCTTCACTAATTTCTGAAATTGTGAAGAGAGGTTGTAAGTCTTATTCATCCTCTATCCATTGAGTATCATCTAAATCTGTAATTGTCCTAGCTGGAGGATACAAAGTGAATTTCTTAGTTGACCTACCATCAGAGATGTACATATCACCGGATCTACAACTGATGAAAGCATCAGCTGTATCCAACCAAGGTCTTCCTAATATAACAGGATGCCCTCCTAGATTATTCTTAGGAGTTAGGATCATGAAATCCACAGGGTACTCCCAAGAATCTAGGGACATTGGAATGTGTTCTATTACCCCATCAGGTTTGATCACAGATCTGTCTGCTAATTGTAATAATGTGGGTGTAAAGAGAAGATTAGGAAGTTTCAGTTTATCCATGATTTGTCTACTCATGATATTGATTGCTGCTCCTAAATCAATGAGTGTGTTTTGGGTTTCAATTCCATTGATGTGAATTTTAACAACTGGATTTCCTGGGTCTAGATACTTTGGAATAGCAATCTTACCCATCATAATGTCTGCTATTTTTCCTTCCAGTTGAATTTTCTTTGTCTCTCTTATTCTTTTTCTTGTTTTCTTCATGCTCAACTCCTTTATTGTTTTAGCTAAAATTGGAATTTTCTTTATGGCTTGCAATAATGGAATCTTAATGCAAACATTTCTCAGCTCATCTAGGAAATCATAATTAGGCACCATAATTTGTTTTTCTACACCTCTATCAATTTGTAATCTTTCTGGAAAGGGAGGTGTAGAAGTAGATGTTGATGGCTGCTCTAATATAGGAGTTGAGATTATTGGTTCTTTTTGCTTTAATTTTTCAGTGTTTGGGTCTTGAAAAGATGTGTCTTCCTCAAGACTTTTATTCACCCGTAGAGAATATTCCTCAAAGTTATCTTGTTCTTGTATGATCATAGAAGGTTTCCTCTTTTCAAGTATTCTTCCAGACCTAAGTTGAACATTACTAAGGTCTAAAGGAGTAATTAAATAAGTTGGAAACTGTTGGCCTTCTATCATGTATGTGTTCTGAGGATTTTTATTGTTGGGGTTTGGTATGGTTTGAGCAGGCAATTGATTTGATTTTTGAGGAAATGGTAATGGAAGTGGTTGATTTTGATGTGGTAGGTTTTGATGATGTTGTTGAGGATTTTGTTGAAAATTTTGTTGAGGATTTTGAAGAGAAAAATGTGGGTATGGTGGATAAGATGGTGGATACCGATAGTACTGAGAATATCTTCCATAGGGACTTTGTGCTCCTTGTGCCCAAGCTTAAGATTGATTTTGAAATTGAGGCCAAGGTTGCTGCCAAGAATTCCAAGGTGGAGGTTGGTTATACATTTGATCATGGAATCCTTGTGTTTGAGGTCCTTGCCAAGGCCTTCTAGAGACAAAATTGAGAGATTTTGTGGAATTTGTAGGAGTTTTCTATTGAAAGACAGCTTTGAGACTAGGAAGGGAAGGAAAATTCTTGGTCTCATGTTTTTCAGAACAAATGACACAGGTCTCTACAACTTTTACATCCAAAGGGCATTCTCTCAAGGCATGTTTCTTCCTACATTTGGGACAAAAGATTGCTAAGGCATCAGATTCAGCTTTTTTCTTGTTTTGTAATTTAAGGGTGTCTATTTTTTCACTAAGACTCCCTAAGATGTGAGATTTGAAATCATCAAGCATATTTCCTATTTCTGACCTACTTACTATCCCAGAAGCAGACTTACTTGCCCTTGCAAGAGCAGGATCTCTTGGACCTTTTACAGTTTTAGATTTCCCTCTTGAAAGGTTAATACATAACTCAGATATTTCAGGTAATGTGAGCTGTGATATATCCCCTTTTCCCATCATGTTAAGGATATCCAACCATTCATCCCTAATTGTTTTCAACAAAAGAGCTTTTAAGGTGTCTTGATCTAAGTTTTCCATTTTTGCTCTTTTGATGTTGTAATAAAATCTCTCCAACAAATCTTCCAAGTTTTCATCTTCTTTTTGTAACATCTTAAACACTTCCTCCTTATGATTGACTGGCATACAATAATCCAAATACCTCTCTAGAAATGCTTGTTTCATGTCTTCCCATGTCCTAATAGAACTGTTGATCAAACTCATAAACCACTTCAATGCTACTCCTTTCAATGTTGAAGGAAATAGTTTAAGTTTTTGAGCATCTTGTAAGTAGTCATAAGTTCTACACAAGATTTCAAATTCAAATAGGAAGGTTTCAGGATCTTCATTTTTAATTCCATAGAAGTTTGGAAGGACAGAGGGTGAAATGTTTTCCATGGTTGTATTGGTTTCTTCATCTATTATAGGGAACCCAAAAGAGCTTCCCATTTCTCTTCTACCTCTTCCTCTACCTCCTTCTCCTTCTGCACCTCTATCTCCTTCTCCTCTACCTCTACCTCTACCCCCTCCAAATAATGTGTGTTCTCCATTAAAGACTCCTCCTCCTCCTTCTTCTGCCATGGTTGATTCTTCTTCTGTGGAAGTGGAAAAGTTTGTGTCCCTAACAGCAGTCCTTGGATCTTCTTCTAAGACAGGTTTAGTGGATGAAGTGGAAGGTCTCTCTAATGGAATATCTGATCTTAGGTCTTCTAGAAGTCTAGGATCAGTAAAAGATGGAATGTGGGTATGAGTTGAAGGTGTACTAGCTCTTGGTCTAAGTGAAACAAGTGGTGTTCTAGGAATCAAAATTCTGCTTCCGCTTCTTATGAATCTACCCCTTGAGTCTCTCTCTCTACGCATATCATTGTTTTTGGGAGTTAAGAAACAAAGGTTACCTAGTTTTCACTTTCCCGGCAACGGCGCCAAAATGTTTGTGCTCAACCTAGTCTCCTAAATTGAGTTCATTTAATTATCAACCAGGGTTGGTAAACTGCTGAAGTGAGGTGCACTGTATGTGCCTAGGTGTTTGTGTTCTTACTGCGTTGTGTTTAGTGTTTTATGATGTTTTTGGTCTTTTTATGGTTTTATGCTCACAAGGGAAAGAACTAAATGCTGGTGGAAAGAAGCTACTAGTTAAAAACAGAGTGAAGCCTAATTTGTTGATGACAAATGACAAATGAAAATACTGAGACAAAACCAAACCTAACTATGACTTAGAAAAATACAAAGCTTGATAATGACTTCAAGAAAATAAATCACAACATGAACTTAACTTGTCCAATTCTTTCATTAAAGATATTTTGGAAGAGCTTGAGAAATGGGCAGCTAAGTGTAAAAATTCTCCTAACTAAACAATTAAAAAATCAACTTATAATGATACAACATCTCATCCATGATTAAAGGTTTGTTGAAACATATTTGGAAAAGAACATTTGTAACATCATAAGATCTCTACTCTAAAACTAGCTCCTAATTCTATTCTGCAACTTAGTTTAACATCACTAAACCTCACTCAAAAGTTATAGATTTCCTTTTAGAATAGTTTTTGAGGAAAGGTTTGTTTGTGAAATGGTAAAAAGGTTGCAAAAGTACTCCAGGCCTTAGACTGATATTGTCCTATGTCCAGATGATTATAAGTTAATATAGGTTTGGAACAAAAGAAGTTTTGTAAATAATGAAGGCCGTGGTATTTAAGTTGAACAACTAATGCAATTTAATATGCAATGGATGGCAACTAATCTTGGAATGTAAATACAATGAGATAAGCTAGAACTGAACTAGAGTGCTACTAGTCTGCAGTGAACAGTGCTCTAAAAAAAAACCATTATCAAACTTGAAACGAAATAACAAAGCATGAATTAAATGCAATTGCCTCCAGAGTACTCTAACTAAGTTATCATGCAATTAATATATGGGATTCTACAGCCTGTTTCGTTCATCATGAATGGTATTTGGGAAGAGCTTGTTAGAATAATCCTGGCTGTATAGTTCAATGCATTTGAATGCAAACATGAAAACTGAAAACAAATACAATTAAAAACTAAGACATCACAGCTATTTCCTACTCATTGTTATGATGTTTTGGAAGAGCTTTTAAGAGTAAGATAGCTATGCTACTTAGTGTAAAAAAGCAACTGAATCCTACAGTATCACATTTATACCTTAGTCATCATAATGATATCTTGGAAGAGTTTACTAGAGTAAGTTTAACTGTGATAACGAACTAAAGGAATTTCAAATAAAAGCTATAACACTACAGCCATTTCTCATTCATTATAATGATCTTTTGGAAGAGTTTCTTAGAACAAGTATAGCTATAATGACTACTGAAATTAACTATGAACGTAAACTTCAAAATATTGAAAATGAACTAAGATACTTATCTAAATTGCAAAAGTAAATCCGCTCAGGAGGCAGGGGCCCTCTACCACTAGAGTAGCACAAAATCTAACTCAAGATCAACTCAACGCGTTCAAAGAAATGATGTCTTCTTCATTAAAGGAAAATAACTTAAAACAGAGTATTCTCGGTCTTCAGAAATATATCAGTCAAACTGCGAAATCTAATCAAAATCTAGAGCCTGTCTCTCGGTTTCCCAAGTACATTTATAGCAAATATTCATAACAGAACTTGAGATAATACGGTAATAATTGTCTTTTCATATCAAAATCGTACTAGAACTCTAAAGATGGCAGCGTAAAGTGACAAAGGACATCTGGACTGTCCTTGTCCTATTAGGAGTCTGCCTCCTTGTGTGAGTTCCCACGTACAAAACCACGTCCAGAATTTCGTTCATTCTTCATGGTGAGCAACAAACGTTGAGGACATGATGTGGAATATACCCATGTGTGGATTTTCCTGAGAGGACACCTGGAACATGCTTGAACATGAAGACAGCTGCAGAATTGGTGACTAGCTATGGAATGTCTGCATTCTGTAGCTAGTTTCAGTTCAAAATGCATTACAATGACAAAATCACAAAACTTAGCAAGTTAGCCATGATATTCATTCTTAAAGTAATTTTAACTAATTTCATTGATCATTTGAGCCTAGGATAACAATGGACAAAATAAAATGGAGTGAAGTATGATGGAAGAAAGAACAATCTTGGGGCTCAACACGTGATCTACAACGTTGGAGTCTCAATCAGAGAGATTCGAGGAGAATCTCGGTTTCCCAGAGTTCTGTCAACGTAAAGAAGAAATATCTAGCAACTACAGTAGAAGAAGAGTGTGCATGCGACACACTTTGGGTAGATTCTCTCTACCTACTTTTGATGGATCACCTGAGAGCTTAGTAAAATCTTGGATAAGGAAGCTTGAAACATATTTCCAGCTACATCAAGTGTCAGAAGAAGAAGCCATGAGGGTAGCAGCACTACATCTTCAAGGTAAGGCTTATGCCTGGTGGCTATTTGATTCTTCTTCCTTGAAAAGTGAAAATATATCTTCTTATGAAAGGTTCACTAGGAGGCTAGTGAAAATATTTGATGTAAGACAGTCTGAAATTTCTTGGGAAGAACAAATCAAGCCCAAGAAATTTGAATCTTTACATGAGTTGGAAGAATCCATAAAGCCAACTCCATTTCTAAACATTGTTGAAGGGGTTGAAGATCTATTGCATGATTTTCCAAAGGCAAAAGCCCCACTTCAGCAAGAAATCTCTTCTCAAGGAGAAGACATGAGGGTTCCTTCTTCAAGAAGAGATCAAGGAAAATGGTCTCTTAATGATGAGGCATTCTCCCCTGATGAGGAGAAAGGAGAGAGAAAGCAGAGAAGATCCTTCAGTGTTGTGACAGTAAGAGGAGATCTATTTTCATTAGGAGAAAGAGATGAATCAATTGCTTCCACTAGAGGGGCTCTTTCTTCTTTGCAAGAAGTTCCAAGATATTTTACATATGGAAGACATGAGCAGCATGTGTCTATGAAAATAGATAAGGAGATAGAATAAAGGAGGGGTCACAAAGCTGACATAGCAAAAGATGATCCACTATTGCTAGGAGAAGTAAATGGAGAAAATGCTCAAATCAGAGGCACTCTTGCATCACTAAGAGTGGTCTCCAAATTTTATGTGACATCCACACATGAAAAAGAGTTGAATTTGTGCAGTGGAAGCAGAGACATGAGGATCCCATCTATTATGAATATGAGGATGGTCTTTGAAACCTCATTATCTAGTGGTAAACCATTTGGGAGGCCACCTGATTCAGATTTTATGTGGAAGACCTCACAAATTGTTGCTCCCAACTTAGATCTAGGATATAATTGAGCACATGAAGACAAAGCTACAACACTAGGAGACTTGGGTAAACGCTAGGAGGAGGGAAATATTCTTCCCATATCATCATCAACCACTCTCTTTTCGGATTTTGCACTGTGGCGGGAGCATAATGGAAGTAAAAACCTTCCAACGCACACCTTTGGCATAGGATATTTCAAGGAGAGGATCAGTAACATGAAAAACACTTCTATTGATGCATCATCAGCGCTGTCATTGTTGAGCAGTGTAGATCTGTATTGGAAATCCCAACTGCTAGTGAATTATTCCAAAGATATTCACACATGTATGATACTTGATGAACAGCTACATGAAGAGGGCTACTTAGTCCAAGGAGGAGTCATCTATGATCATGGTAGAATATTTATGTCTAAATCTTCTAAGATCAAGCATAAGATACTACAAGGAGCATACAAAGAGTTATGTTTCAGCCATATGGATTCCATGAGGATCTACAACATCATCATGAGGAGCTTTGATTGGGAAGGCTTGGAAGAAGAACTACATCAACATTTTCAAGAATGCATGAGCTATGTGGAGTTGGGGTAGACATGGGACTCTATGCAAGAGTCATTTCAGCCATCTCTTCCTTCCTTGGAAAGAGGAGAAAGATCCATGCATAACTCCATGTATATGAGAGACAATGTTGGTAAAATATCTGATCATGTAAAGCAAGTTTTATTTTTTGATTGTACATTTTATTTTACCATTTTTATGTAGGCCATAACTCCTAGAAGGAGTAATGTCTCATGTAAATCTCAAGGCAATTTTTGGGCCACTAAAATTTCTGAACTTGGCCACTCACTTGATGTGCAAAGGGAGATTTACTTTCATGATGGGTGCTTCCCAAAAGCACCAAACATTTCTCACACTTTCATTTATGGTGAGATGACATGTGTAGAAATTAAGTGGTGAGGAAACCACTTACCATGTCTTGATTTGAGGCAGGCAGGAGATGCATTGCGTTGGTATCATATGTGGGATTATGACCCACCTCCTCATGCTCAAATTTCTGTTTGCTTGTATGTAGTTTTACTTCCATACATTGATTATATACTTGTACATTTTATGGGCTTGTATGGAGGGAGGATGGGGAGCATGTATGTACCTCATGGGATGGAGACTCTCCATGTACCTTATGCTACATGTTTCAGGGAGAGTATTGGTTCAGCCATGTTTTTTTCATGTGAGTTCTTGACTCCTTGTGGGATGGATTATGTACATCTCATAAGAAAATTGGAGAAATAATTCATGGAAGGTTGATTTGATGAACACTTAGCTCATGGAGGAAGATTATCACTTGAGTGTGTCACCAATGGAAGAGGAAGAGAGTTGCAGCACTCACCCTATCAGCTGCTTGAGGACAAGCAACATTTTGGAGGGGAACACTGTAATATTACCAGTTAGCCCAAGCTAATGGAAATATACAATTTTATTTCATTATCTTATGGCAATAATAAATGTGTAAAGGAGGACAATAATAACTCCTAAAAATAGTGAATAAATCAATGTCCCATGTGAACGAGGTTAAATCTGGGCTATTCTAATAAAAGACCCTCATGTGTGGAAGGGATTGAGCTGTTTGACTGGGTCAACCATGACCAAATAAACAACATTTTCTAGATGCAGTGAACCTCCTAGATGCACAACACAATTTTAGATGGAGGCTACACATGTGAAAGGATCTAAATCATTGAGATGGTTTAGGGTTTTGCAAGACTTTTATCTTATAAGAGGAAGAGGAGGATAAAATAAGAGGGTTGTTGATGATATTACATTTCTGAATATATTGTCTGTTTAGATTTAATCATTTTCTTGCTTTTTAGCTAATAATAGTGCTTCTTAGCACTAGGTGTTCTTGATAAGTAATACCACCTCTTCCATTGAGTAGCTCTTGGAGGGGTCTTGCTGATCTTGTCCATTATCAAGAATTTGGCAAAGATTCACCTTACACCTACAACACTGATCCTATTGAGGGTTGGGTTGTCCTTGTAAGCTGTAGCAAGTAGAGGCTAGATCTACTCAGTGGGAGAGTCTTTTATCCCCCTGGTAAGAGAGTACTAGACCTTTGGAGCTACATTTTCAGATCTTGGCATCAGGCCAAACCAGTACTAGAGCCTATAACATATTTTTCCTTCCAGGACTGTGTTATTTGCAAGTATACAGTTACAAGGTGTTTTGGCATACTTTTGGAGGAGATATCTATAGTGTTGATGTTCTGCCCTTCACTAAGGTGATCCATGGATTATATATCTAATCCATGTTATGTTCAGATCTGATCTGCTTATTATTTTATTTTACTTCAGAAATTTCTAAATATTACTACAGATCTGCAACTTTAGACCTCAGATCTACTCTTTGTATTTCATGTTTTGCTCAAAACCCCAGGAGGAATTTGTAGAGGATCTCTTCTAGTGTACATATATGATATATATCTAATATTTTGTACACATATCTACTCCATATCTGAAGAGTAATATGGAGCTGCTGCAGCTATTTAAAATAACACTGTCAATCCCTTTTGCAGTCTAATACATTGTTGCAGCAACTCTTTTTGAGTTTTTTCTTCATATAAGTATTCTATTTTCCTCTTGTACATTGTATGGGCCACATTGTAAAACTAATTTTCTAATGTATAAGTGATTAAGGAGCCTCCATATTGGCCTCCTTCTCTTACTTTGCTAAACTGCATTATTTTCAGAGCAGTATTGTTTAATATTGTTATTGTTCCCATTTTGGGTTATTACATACTTCCACCTTGGGAGGGATCTCTCACATATAGTAGCATTATTTTTTATGATGATTTTTACATGTGGTATGTCAAAGGATGGAGCTATGAGATGACAAGAGCCAAATTACAAAGGCCAACAACGTTGTCACTTGGGAGCTTGGGTATTTTGATGGTGTGTTCCCAGGATCACTTCATATATGATGCACTTGATGGGCATGTAGGAGATGAGAGTGATGGAGTAGTGGATGGAGACATCTATTACCATGATATGATCTTCTTGACTTGGATTTTCAAGAACAAGAAGAGTGATCTACATGCAACACTTGTGGGCTTTCTTTCCATGCACTTTGATGCATATCATTCTTTGATGGAGGAGTTCACTTGGGAGGGCATCCAACAGGATGTATATCATCATATGGAGAGAGGCATAGCCCAGATGATGATGGAGAGGTTGTCACAACCACTTCCCTACTCATTTGGAGTAAGGGAAGTATATTTATGCTTTATGATTTTTTCTCCTTTATTTTTTATGAGCAGCATATTGTACCAAGGACGGTCTTTCCTTCTTGTATTTTGTATTGTGATGTACTTGAGGCCATTTGCAGCATTGATGTTGGCCAATATATTTGTGGATTGTGGGGGATGCAACATGATTTTAGGTGTGCACCATTGGCACCAAATGTTACCTTCATGATTTCATCTTGTAGGATGATTGTGGAAGCAAAAAAGTGGTTGAAAAGACACTTGTTATACTTTGCATTGAGGCAGTCAAGGGATGCACTGCGCTAGTTCCACATATGGAACTATGATCCACCTTGATCCACCTCCTGGTAGTCACATGGAAACTTGCTTTTACTTGTTTATGCTTCCATATTGATGATGTTCTTATGTTTATGGGAAGCCTTGTTGGGAGGGTGGCACAAGAGTTGGAGGTGCCCATTAGGAGTATGAATCTCCATAGTTCATATGCTACATGTTTCAGGAGAAACAATGGGCAAAGAATTTTTGCCACACTACACCTCTTGTCTTCATGTAGGAGGAGCCATTTGGAGAACTTGAGTTCTTGGGAGAGGCACTTCATGGATTTTTTTATTGATGGGGTGACTTAGATCATTCTTGGAGACTATTATATTTCAGCCCAAGATCAGCAACAGCCCCATACATATCATAAGTGGAGAGAGAAGTAGCGTGGGATGGAAATTTTAATCCCACATATTCAGCCATGCAACCCACCTTCTTTGCAGGAGCCTAAGGTGGAGGAGATGTTTCATGAGTTACCAAGTTATAGGGTGACTCACTTTTTGTGGATGATAACTTGGGGATAGAGGCTTCACATGGGAATGATGATTCCCAATATATTTTTGATTCCATGCCTCAAGAAGGCCTCTATACCACATATTTTTGTTTCCATGTATGTCCCACTTTTTCATGTTGAGAGCCATTTGGAATTTTCACCAAAAGCATACTTTTACACATGGGAGGAACAACTTGAGGACATATTGTTAAGAAAGCATCTTGTTCTTCAGAGGAACTCATCACTTGATGATGCTACAAGGGGAAGAGGGGAGTCTCTTTAGTTCTATCCTTGCATTTTCTTGAGGACAAGCAACATTTGGGAGGGAAGGACTGTAATATTCCTACATTAGCATGCAACTATTAGGAATATTAATTTTTCTCCAAACACATAGTTAGATGAATAAATGGGTAGGGAGACCCATAAATCTTTTTAGAAGCAATAAAAAACCTCTTAATGGGGAAAGGATCATATTCACAGCTAGATAAAAACACCTTCATGTGTGAACAAGGCTTAATGCATGTAGACAAAGTCAAGTTTGACCAAGTCAACTAAGCTAAGATGGAGGATGCGGAACATTAATGAAGATAACTCAGTGGGAATATAGATCTATTTAGATAGATAGAATAAAGCCACATTTAGTGTGGAAGAAGAATTTGCATGGGGATCCAGTCAAGGTTGATCCAGTCATTGATCCAGACAAGATTGACTAAATCAAACAGCGCTATAAAATATGAGTAAGACTAATGGAGACAGCGTAATTTTGGAGGGAGATTCATTGCATGAAGATGGAAACCGTAATGAGTGGGGCCGAAGGTGAGAAGGCTCACATTTTTTATGAGGAGGATGGCAACCATATGAGGTTAAATTATGATGATGATTATGATTATATGGTCTGTTTAGACATATTTTCTTTCTCTGGCTGTTTAGCTGAGATAGAGTGTTGTTTAGCACAAGGTATTCCTATTCAGGAATTCCTTCTCTTTCCTTGAGGAGCTCTTGGAGGAGTCTTGCACCATATTTTCCACTATTTGGCTTGAGGCCAAGCTTCATATTCCTTTGATAGTGTAGGTCCTGTAGAGGATTTGCATTTTTGAGTAAGCTGCAGCAAGTGTAGGCTACATCTTTAGATCTAGGCCATTTCAGTGCTTCTTTTCAATGGAGGAGCCTTCTAATTCATTGGGAGGACAATATTGAAGGTTTTGAGCTATATTTTCATATCTTGGCTGTAGGCTAGCATTATTTTGTCCCCTATAGTGTAGAAGAAGTCAAGATTTGTGTATTTCTGAAGGAGCAGCTGTAGGGTGATTCAGTGCACCATTTGGAGAGTTGAATTTCTGAGTGTTGGGGATCTGTGCTTCACTTTAGAGATCTGTTGGAGGAGATCAGTTTATATTTTATATCAGATCAGCTCCACTTTCCAGATCTGATTATTTCCATAGATTTTCAGTCTTACAACCCATATCTACATTTTGTACATTGTGTATTGCTGAAAACCCCAAAGGGGATTGATAAAAGAGCTTGTATATTGCATGGATCTACTATAGATCTAAATTTTTATCCACATACTTGCTCTAGATCTAATTTATAACCTAATTCTATTGCAGAGGTAATAAAATAATGCTGTCATGGTATTCCAGCTTTCATACATGGTTATAGTCCCTATTTTTGCATGATTTTGAGCTATTTATGGCATAGGAGGCATGTTTAACTATCCAATAGTGATTTGTTTCTGATTTCCTTTCAGATCTAGTTACTATAATATCAGATCTAAGGGATCCATGAGCTAAATTTAACTTTCATTGCATACATTTCTAAAAAATGTGTTATTTTAGTATGTATTGCTAAGCAGTCCCATTTTGGGATATTACACCCTAAGACAAAGAACAAGACAAATAATTCAAGAATTTCATCTGAAAAGGTTTCCAAGATTTGAAGTTTATAATATACCATATGAGAGCTCATAAATGTTGCCTCTAAAGGTTCTAAGTGCGTTGCATATGCAGGTAGCCCCATGCTGCAAAGCACTTCCTGACATTCAAAGGTGAGTTGGTCACATTGGGAGCAAAATTCTCATTGTTCTGAAATCTTCACTTAGCCAGTGCCTTCTAGAAGAGTTCACATGTGTCAAAATTCGAATCCATGTGTCCATTTTACATCTACAAAATTGGGAACATGTATTTCCTATTATTGTAAAGGCATTGACTGTAAAACTATCTTCAACTCCTCTATAAATTGAGCACATATCTTAGTGTTTGATAAGGAATAATTTGAGTAGAGAAATTTTGGTGGAATTTCAATTGAGGAGTTGATTTGAGTGACATATTGTTGGATATATCTGCATTTTGATGAGGCTGGGATGCTTCTGGAGATGGTGACACCAAATCAATCACTAGGTTGTAACCTCCCCTTCTATCATTAACAAAGATTACTACTTATTTTTCCCTATATGCATCTGTATAAGCTTTGATTCTCCATATCATGATTTCTTATTTGATGTATATGGTTTATGCTTTATTTTTTTAGCTAAATAACTTGAATATACATCTGTATTATTGCTATCTTTTCCTGTTTAGTGTTCATTCTTGCAGGAAATATTTTTCACAGTCGACTGGAATTTGAAGCTACAGCAAAAGCGACAGAAGGAGAATTTGGAAGCGCTTGGACTCCAAGTAAGCTTCTTATTTCATTATGTGTCTATTTACAGTTAGGAAAGATAGTCATAAATTATTTGACCTATTGTTCTAGATTAGCACGTGTCTAGGGAAGAATGAGTTATTCGTAATTCATAATTTTGCATAACAATTAGGTAATAGATGTATTGTTAATTAATCTATAGATAAAAACTTGAGGAGAAACACACATCATCACTGTCATAATACATGCTTATAACCAACATAATAACAACACAAATGTAAATGATACATGAGCCATAAAATCCACATATAAACTAGTCCATTTACACCTAAAATTTCAACCTTCATTCATCATCTTGTCTTGAATATGGATCCCCGTTGGGATTAAAAACATCGACCATTTTTTTATAACACTGTGGATAATCCATATATTCCTTCAGATAACCTCTTATTAGTGAGTATAAAATCCAACTCGGAATGGGACTTCTACGTTCCACCTAACCATAGATTGGATAATCCAAATATCTCTTTAATTAATCACCCCCGTTGCATATTCCAAGCATGAATGTGGGACTCAAACCAAAAGAACCAACTAGGGCATCCTGAGGCTAAACAACCTCACCCTCATTAATAGAAATCAGGCTTTACCGTAATCCACATTGGATCACTAGGAAAAATCAATAACCATGTCATAATAGGCTTTACCATGATCTCCACCCAATCACTAGGCAAAAAAAAGCATGGATGTCACCATATTTCTCTACATACACTGTGAGGAATTTTCTTTTCTCCTAGTCTCTCAGGCTTTACTACAATCCACAGTCTAATCTAGGGAATACTAGGCCTAAACCGAGACACACTATCCAATATTTACCGTATATTCCAACCTGAGATTCCTAGGCCTGATAGAGAGAAAACCACCTCTAGGGTTTATCGTATATCCTGTCATTCACCGGTCGTGGATTCCCAGACCCATCAAGGCAGCACACTATCCATATTTACCACAACCCACATTCCTGTTCAGGGTTACTAGGCCATGTGTTCTATCATTTCGTAGATCCACCTCAATTAGCTTTGAATCAATTTGTAAATCCAGCTCAAAAAAAACATGAGAACCTCATCACACAATGGGTATTTGGAAATGGCAAGGCTCGGATGAAAACAATGTCACACTTGGAAAAACCCATGCCATGACAGAAAATAACCACATGAAATACCATGCATGCCAAATCTAGCAAGGCAATCACACATGCAAATCGATATCTACAAAGAATCCTAATGTAACTTCTTCATCCTACTCTTACTTGTTTGATCCTTCCTTCCTCCTGTCTTCTCTATCTTTCTTGACCCAAATCCAAAGTGCTCCAAGAAATATCTAAGTGTTCAAGAGTGAGAGAGAGAGAGAGAGAGAAGAATGAGAGAGCTCCAAAACTGAATTACAAAAGGTACCAACTCATCCTCAGAAGGATTTTTATTAATGAGACCTTATTTTCTTCATTTTCCACTATTATCCTTCATTTTCCTCCTTACATGCAACCTGTGACCTTTCACCTCCCTTTTTTCCTAATTTCCAATAATTTCATAAATAAATATGACAAAATTTCCATTTTTCCTTTCCAAATACATTTTCCACTTCCTTTGCCAATTTCCTTAGCCATATTAACCAAAATGAACACCCACTATGATGTTTTGACCAAAATTCAAATTGGAATAAGCATCCCGTCAACCATGGTTATTATTTTTGACTTTATTAACTTTTATTACATGGAATTTTCACTAGGGCTGTTACAATACACGATTTGACTCTCACACATTTTCCTAGAAATATTGTACCCATCAAATGTTATCCAATATAAGTAAGATGAATTTCAAACCTACCTCTTACATGCAAATAGTCAAACCATACTTTCTTATTCAAGGACTAGACTTTAATAATAATAATAGGAGTGATGAGTAAAAGAGGCATTATACGAATAATAATAATAAAATAATCTTGGCATTTAATTTATTCATTTGACCCCCGCCGTTTTCTTGTCAAATCATAGCCCCCAAAATCATCATCCATATTGTATCTCATTCAATAACTTATTTATTAATAATTTCAATGTACAAAATTCCCTAGACCATATTGATCAATGCCCCAACCCACAATATATTGGCTCGTCGGTCCAACCATATTTCCACAATACAATTTTCAAGGATTAAAAGTGGAAATGTTACATAAATAAACAGTTGTTAATGAGTGAATAGATGGATATGTAGACACATTTAAGCACATGGACACACATAAACCATATGGAAGGACCAAAAGTCCATACAATAGTTATATCTAACTTAACATGGTTCTTTAATATCTTCTATACAATTGGAAAATGGCCCATATAATTTACCCTAATTTTAAATCAACTTAACATAATTATTTTCTTTCTTTTCTACAATTAAAAATGTTCCATATAATTAACCTTAATTTTAAGTATTTTCCTTGAAATTCTCTTTAGATTATAACAACATAGTTTATCTTTATCTCACTATTGTTATTTCAAACTATGTACTTATTTAAGTCATTTGTGTTTTTTTCCCTTCAATAATAGTACTTTTTCTAGTATTATGCACATTCAAATATTCATAAATTTGTGGTATGTCTGGCCTATGAGCTTAGTCTAACTAATAGACTAAATGACTTTTTGGCTGAAATCTAGCAATATAATTTCTAGCGAGATTGTGATTCATTCTTGTATTTCAACACCGTGAAAAGCTCGTAAGGCACTCGATCTGTGTAAATTAAACAACTTTAATTTATGATTTTTAAAATCTGGATTCTGAAAAAAATTGACTAGAAAAATACTCAGAAAGGGTCATTTTGTCTATTAGTCATACTATGTGTGTGTGTGTGTAGGTGTACTCTATCTTATAGAGGAAATGAATTTTTCACTAAAATCAAAGAATACATTTTCAAGAAAAAATGTGAATTTATGTTTTTAACAACTTAAACTCGAAGTTCTGAGAAATCTCTGCAAAATTTTGGTTAAAATTAACTGAAACAAATTCCTTGAAAAGGGTCATTTCATTTATTACTTATGCTACATCATATATATATATATATATGTATATATATATATATATATATATATATATATATATATATATATATATATATATATATATATATATATATATGGGAATAAAAAAGTAAAGATACAGGTAAGAAACAAAACTCTAATGATATAAATAGAAGTATCTAAGGAAGAGGGAGCAGAGCTACCTCTATCTTAGTCTCAACAAAAATATGCAAAGATTGATTCAGTCTTTAGAAGAGTGCTCAACTCTGAGAAGGAGTAGTTATATAATTGGAGATACATTGTTTCTCTGAAAATCCAAGGTCGCAATAAAAAAATCCGAGGAAAAGAATGGTATAAAATCAACATGAAAGGTAGTTTACGTAAAATAAATTTATCAAATTGAAACTAAAATTATGCCAAACATATGTGTTGTGATTGTGATGTGGATTTAGAACTTATTTTGACAATTTTTGAAAAAAATGTAAATATCATCATTATAAACTCTTAGATCTATGTGACATTATATCAATTCTTATATTTTATCTTAATATGTGCTTAGATCATACTTATGATGAAAATCACTCTTATATCTATTCTTAGATAAGATATATAACAAAACTTATTTTCTCTTAGATTTGTACTTAGATCAATAGACAATGAAACTCACAGTTCCAACCCACATGTAAGTTGAGCTTGGATTTCCTTTAAACCAATGTAGTTCTCTCCAACAACTCCCAAATTCTACCCCTCCCAATAAATATCAAACCACACACAAACCCACTAATATAAACTTTAGAGGTTCAATACAGTATTGAATCCCCTGAATCCTGTGAAATGCATGGAAATTACTAGATTAAGTATAGTGAATGGAATACATCAAACAAACATAATGAATGTAAGGGTGACCAATGATACTCGTACTTCGGTATCTATATATCTTGTTTTTAATGGGTGACCTGTGATACTCATGCTCCAGTCTATTCCTAACCTATTTTTAACTTAGTTGAGTGTTCAACAAAAAACAAGTAAACAAAACATAATATTTCACAAAGCATATTTTTTTTCAATAAATTTACTTGAACCAACAGACCAATGGGTTTTCAATACAGAGTATTCACCCGAACCCGAAGGGGCCTTTGTCCTTTGTACACAGTCCTAATCCCATAGGTGCCTTATCCTCATTACATAGTATCCACCCAAGCCTAGAGTGGCCATGTTCTATGTTCTCACTATTTTATCAGGTTGAAAGGAGAGTTGACTATATTTACTAATTGTCAAGGGCCATCATGCCTATCATACAGCCAATCCTTGTTAAGAGTTTTCTCACTTTGATTATCAACCAAGAGTTATAACAAGTCATTGGCCAAGCTTAAGGGAGGCCAATTTGATTGGCATAAGTCATATCCAAGTGAGAGGGAAAATCATGTTGAAGTCAAAGGATTACCAATCAACCTTAGCTTGAGCCTTAGTTCAATGTGAAATTGTAATGTGGTCTTGGCATGACACATATCCAAGTTTCCTCAAATGGAGGATAAGCTTTGACCTCTAGAAGCTCAAGGGCGGCAAGTTGGTTATTAAACGGTGGTGATAAGGTCGAACTCTCTGATTTTAGACCTTTGATATCATCCATGGGGTTCATCCCTTAGAAAGAGGGCCTTTCTCCTCCTTTCATGGGCTCCCAACCTATTCTCCCTTCTTATAAATTCACATCCCTCATTCCCCCAACTTTAGAGCTTGGTTGGTCATTTTAAAACTCTTCTGAACTCTCATCCCCTTGCATCCTAACATTTTGATAAAGCCTAAGTGTTCAGGAGAAGGAATGCTTTTGAGCTTCAATGAAGGAATCAGATTTTCACCAAAGGATGCCTCTAACATGAAGGCCTGGGTTGTAATCTCTCCTTTTGTATTTATCAATAATAACATCTGATGTTTTCTTTCTATATTCTTCTAAATGTTTAAACAAGTTTTCTGGTATTCCTTGATCTGCTATATAACTAATGTTTACATTTCTTATGTATTGTATTACGTTTGTTTTTGTCTCTTTATCATTCGCAGGTATTCGCGTGCCATCAGTAGCAGGGAGTGGGCCTACAAGGATTGTGGATCAAGGTCATCATCAACAGATTCAAGGGTTGTGTTGGTGTCCAAGTGTGAATAACTATTCAAACCGTTTCCCACATTAATTATCAATCTAGGTGTGTTTTTTATTACAAGGCTAACGCGCAAAATATATACAAATGACAATAGCGCAATTTTGATATCAATCATGGATTCAATAATTTAAAAAAATAAAAAATAACTGTAACAACAAAATAAACAAATGGAAGTAATAAATTGTAAATCTTATAATGCATTCACAACAATAAGAGTATCAACAAATATGTCTACTATCACAACAATTTCAAATTATACAAAACAAGAAATATAAATAACAACACACAGGAAATACGCAACACCTAATTGGAGAGTGGGCCCAACTCTCTGATCATGGCTGCGATATGCTCACAAATCATAGAAGTAACAGGAAATTAAACTTGCATTAACTTGATAAAATAATGCTCTGTTACACAGCTCAATTCCTTGAGTAGCCAACCCTGTATGCGTTATCTCCCTCCTCTCTGATTTGTTTCCTTTTAAATATACAAAAAACAAAGGTAAATAGACTAATTACAAAATACCAATAAGAAAGATGAGATCCGAAAGATCTTTCCATCATGATTCAGCTAGCAGAAGTCGAATCTAGCAGTTACAATTGGGGCAATTTGGAAAACGGCCACAACAAAAAATCTGCAATTTTTTCCTTCAAAGAACCTTTCATTTCTCTCAATCAAGACCGAATTTGGGAAAACTACTCATTAGAAAACCAATTTGGTCCATTATTCACAGAACCCATGTCTCATATTTTCATGATTCTTATCTGTATGCCCAAAACATTCAAGGCAAAATTGTCTCTTGTTATCCTAGTGAATTTCTGAGTTGGAATATTTAATTATCAGTTGAAGATCAAATATGCAATCTAGAAGTGATATTGGAGGATAAAATCATGAGTGATGTTATAAAGAATTAATTAATAAACCATCATTGGAAAAATCATGCATAATAATCATTAATTTATTAAAATAAAGGAGAACTAGTATTACTTATCCAAAAGAGCATAAATAATTATGAAATAGAATTATATAATAAATTATGATAAATGATGTGATAAAAAAACATTATAAATGGATGAAATGGATGTTTAGAAGTGATAATAATAATACAAATTAGTGGCCCAGCAGGTAGCATTGGGAAAAAATTATTTATGTCTCTTTTCTCGTCATACTATAAATGTTAGCTAAGAGAGATTTTCATTAGAAAGTATCTCATGTTGCTAGACACACTCTAGGGCTAGACAGATTACCTATGTCCACAGAGGGGATTTATCTTGACAACAATCAATCAAAATGTAAATAACTTGATCAAAAAGCTTACCATCCATCTCAATGATAAGTTCCTGGTGATTTTCATTCCTATTGTACGTGGCTGCATAAATACGAGGAATGCTCTGCCCAAAATCCCAAATTTCACTTCCTGTGAACTATATATCTAAGGCCTATGACCCTGATTATGCGGACAATATCTCTTAATATTCTCCTTACCACATTTCCAACACTCTAACCGTCTATTACCATCACCTCTATGATGCTGTTGTGATCCATGTCCCTATCAACCTGCATTGAACCTCTTTCGCAGTGCCACATTTTATTTCTCTTCTGCATTCTGAGGCCTTGTTCTTTTAGGCTGCCATTTACCTTTACCTTTGTGTTTCTATTTCCATCCTTACTAAGACTCATTCATACACTTTAAATATTCACAGTAATTCTTCAAATTCCCAATGAATTCCTCAAGTGAACGAGGCTCATCATACTCAATCTCATCTCTAAATGCTAATGGTTAACCACAAACAAATAGTTGAACTTTATCCTTCTCATCTTCAATATACGGTACATACCTCAATAGCTCTAGAAATTTAGTTGTATACTCTTCATATTTCATTGATCCCATCTTTATCTCATATAATTATTTGGCCTCACTTTCATACTCCCTTTATGACAAGTATTTATTCCTGAAAATCCTCTTGAACTAATTCCAACTCAATTCCATTGTCTTGATGATTCTGAACCGCGTCAAATATTCCCACCAAATATCAGCTTTCCCTTTCAAGCTGAAGATATAAATTTTGGTTTTCATATTATTTTTATACTCATGCAACTCAAAAAAAAAATTCATCCCAAGTATCCAAGATTCTACATATTCTGGTTTCTTCAAGTCTCCATTAATATTAGGTGGCTTTTCTTTCTTCAATTCATCTAGAAAGTATCCCTTGTCACTCCCCCTATAAGGATGATAATGATGACGATCATAATGTATATCAGAAGCAAAACTAGAATAGTACCTGTGTCCATCATCCCTTCTATTCAGAGTATCCAACAATCTGCCACCTCTCATTGTGTCTTCTCTATACAAACCATGTCTACTAGTAGACCTACTGCCATATGCCCCATTATTTATGTCCTCGTTCCCATGGTTGATCCGAAGTGGCCCTTGTCACTGCAATTCTAACAAGATCTGAAGGAGAAATATTGCATTAAACTTTAATTTTTTCTCTTATGCCTATATTATTTTGTCATTTTCTGCCTTACAACTCCTTATTTATTCCTTCAAGCTTTTCAATGTGGCTGCCAAATCAGAAATTTTCCCACCACGCTACTCATCTGACTGATAGGGAGAGTCTTTGTAGTCTACCATATTGCCATTGATTTTTATATCTTTCTTATAAATCATAATATGTACGCTAAACCAAATCATAATAAACCAACGTACCTTGGTAAAATTCGGGGAGAATACCTCATCATCAAGATCATCCAAATCGACATAATACATATACAAACACAATCATAATATCATATAGACACATAACAAATAAGTGTATCAACATATAAGCATCATTCTAGCTAGAGTCCAGTCATCAATGCATGACTATATAACTACACATACTATGACCTCATGCATGACAACTTCAACCATAACAATGTACACAGACTATACACAAGCATAAACATAGACAATGCACAAGCGTAGACATGGACAATACATAAGCATAATACAGACACTACACACACATAAACACATGTAACCAAGCATAAACATACAATACCTACATCAATACAACCATGATAGACACCATGCACATGCAACCAACAAATAGACCACAACGATGATTAACACACATGTAACCAACATGAATGCATCACAAAAAAACACCGCCCATCCAGTCTAAGGGCTGAATCATGCTCTGATGCCACTCTATAACACCCTCATCCCAAATATACCCAATTAACTGGCCAACTGGGGTAAAAATGTGACGAAGAGATACTATGACCAGATTCAACCTCCTAGGTGACCTTAAGGAAGTGTAATCGATGAAAACATATCACAAAAACCTCCCACATCAACAACAAGATTCCTAGAGGCCAAACTAACCACTCATGCATTCATATCTTAGTTCTAACTGAGGTTTTCGGCCTTCAACCCCTCAAACATTCCCACAATATAGGAATGGTTTGTTTGGGAGGCTTTGGATGCTCCCACAAAATATGCAAACATGCATCCAGGGAATTTTCCCCACAGACCTGTGCTATCATCCCCAGGATGTGAGCCACTTTTTTAGGCCCATAGCCTACGTCACTTCCAAAAACTCAATAAAAATTTCACAAATGAAATAAAAAAATAAAAAAAATGATGTATTTGCAAAAACCATGACAAGGACTAGACTGGACCCCTGCTAGCCATGAGAGGCATTTCATCAAACATATCACAAATATGTAATATACATGTGTAAAAAAAAAATATGAGCATATGGGTCTCATACTTATCTAAGAATCGCTAAGAATCATTGTTCCCTTACATCATTAGTTGCATTATCATATATTAGTTCATAGATGCACTTTTCATTCATTTATAGATAAAAACATGAGGAGAAACACACATCATCACTGTCATAATACATGCTTATAACCAACATAATAACAACACAAATGTCAATGATACATGAGCCATAGAATCCACATATAAACTAGTCCATTTACACCTAAAATGTCAATCTTCATTCATCATCTTGTCTTGAAGATGGATCCCCATTGGGATTCAAAACATTGACCATTGTTTTATAACACTGTGGATAATTCAGAGATTCCTTCAGATAACCTCTTATTAATGAATACAAAAGCCAACTCAGGATGAGACTTCCACATTCCACCTGACCATAGATTGGATAATCCAAATATCTCTTCAGTTAATCACCCTCGTTGCATATTCCAAGCATGAATGTGGAACTCAAACTGAAACAACCAACTAGGGCATCCTGAGGCTAAACCACCTCACCCTCATTAATAGAAATCAGGCTTTACCATAATCCACACCGGATCACTAGGAAAAATCAATAAACATGTCATAATAGGCTTTACCATGATCTCCACCCAATCACTAGGAAAAAACAAGCATGGATGCCACCATATTTCTCTACCTACACTATAAGGAATTTTCTTTTCTCCTAGTCTCTCAGGCTTTACTGCAATCCACAGTCCGATCCAGGGATTACTAGGGCCTAAACCGAGAAACACTCTCCAAGATTTACTATATATCCCAACCTGAGATTCCTAGGCTTGATAGAGATAAAACCACCTATAGGATTTATCGTATATCTCATCATTCATCGGTCATGGATTCTTAGGCCCATCAAGGCAACACACTATCCATATTTACCACAACCCACATTCCAGTTCAGGGGTTACTAGGCCATGTGTTCTAACATTTCGTAGATCCACCTCACTTATCTTTGAACCCATTTGTAAATCCAGCTCAACCAAAACATCAGAACCTCATCACACCATGGCTATTTGGAAATGACAAGGCTAGGATGAAAACAATGTCACACTTGGAAAAACCCATGCCATGACAGAAAAGAACCACATGCAATACCATGCATGCCAAATCTAGCAAGGAAATCACACATGAAATTCAATATCTGCAAAGAATCCTGATGTAACTGCTTCATCATGCTCTTGCTTGTTTGCTCCTTCCTTCCTCCTGTCTTCTCTATCTTTCTTGACCTAATGCCAAAGTGCTCCAAGAAATATCTACGTGTTCAAGAGTGAGAGAGAGAGAGAGAATAATGAGAGAGTTCCAAAACTGAATTAAAAAAGGTACCAACTGATCCTTAGAAGCCTTTTTATTAATGAGACCTATATTTCCTTCATTTTCCACTATTATCCTTCATTTTCCTCCTCACATGCAACCTATGACCTTTCACCTCCCTTTTTTCCTAATTTCCATTAATTTCATAAATAAATATGCCAAAATTTCCATTTTTCCTTTCCAAATACCTTTTCCATTTCCTTTGCCAATTTCCTTAGCCATATTAACCGAAATGAACACCCACTATGATGTTTTGACCAACATTCAACTTGGAATAAGCATCACGTCAATCATGGTTATTATTTTTTCCTTTATTAACTTTTATTACATGGAACTTTCACCAAGGCTATTGCAATTCACGATTTGACTCTTACACATTTTCCTAGAAAGATTGTACCCATGAAATGTTATCCAATATAAGTAAGATGAATTTCACACCTACCTCTTACATGCAAATAGTCAAGCCATACTTTATTAGTCAAGGACTAGACTTTAATAAGTAAAAGAGGCCTTATATGAATAATAATAATAATATAATCTTGGCATGTAATTTATTCATTTGACCCTTGCCCTTCTCTTGTGGAATCATAGCCCCAAAAATCATCATCCATCTTGTATCTCATTCAATGACTTATTTATTAATAATTTCAATGGACAAAATGCCCTAGACTATATTGATCAATGCAAGCCCCAACCCACAATAAATTGGCTCGTCGGTCCAACCATATTTGCACAATAAAATTTCAAGGATTAAAAGTGAAACTTTTACATAAATAAACAATTGTTAATGAGTGAATAGATGGATATGTAGACACACTTAAGCACATGGAGACCCATAAACCATATGGAAGGACCAAAAGTCCATACAATAGTAATATCCAACTTAACATGGTTCTTTACTATCTACTTTACAATTGGAAAATGACCCATATAATTTACCTTAATTTTAAATCAATTTAACATAATTATTTTTTTTCTTTTCTACAATTAAAAGTGTTCCATATAGTTAACCTTAATTTTAAGTATTTTCCTTGAAATTCTCTTTAGATTACGACAACATAGTTTATCTTTAGCTCACTATTGTTATTTCAAACTATTTACTTCTTTAATTCATTGGTAATTTTTTGTTTTCAATAAAATTACTTTTTCTAGTCCTATGCACATTCCCATATTCATAAATTTGTGGTATATCTGGCCTATGAGCTTAGTCTAACTAATATACTAAATGACTTTTTGGTTGAAATCTAGCAATATAATTTCTAGCGAGTTTGTGATTTATTCTTGTTTTTCAACACCATGAAAAATAAGGCACTCGATCTTTGTAAATTAAACAACTTTAACTTATGATTTTTAAAAATCTGTATCGGATTCTGAACAAAATTGACTAGAAAAAATGCTCAGAAAGGGTCATTTTGTCTATTAGTTAGACTATGTGTGTGTGTGTAGGTGTAGTCTATCTTATAGAGGAAATGAATTTTTCACTAAAATCATAGAATACAATTTCAAGAAAAAATGTGAATTTTTGTTTTTAACAACTTAAACTCAAAGTTTTTAGAAATCTCTACAAACTTTTGGTTAAAATTAACCAAAAGAAATTCCTTGAAAAGGGTCACTTCATTTATTAGTTATGCTACATCATATTTATATATATATATAGAAGGAAATAAAAAAGTAAATATACAGATAAGAAACAAAACCTTAATGATATAAATAGAAGTATCTGAGGAAGAGGGAGTACAACTACCTCTATCTTAGTCTCAACAGAAATATGCAAAGATTGATGAGGTCTTTAGAAGAGTGCTAAACTTTGAGAAGGAGTAGTTATATAATGGGATATAGATTATTTCTCTGAAAATCAAATGTCGCAATAAAAGAATCCAAGGAAAAGAATGGCATAAAATCAACATGAAAGGTAGTTTATGTAAAATAAATTGATTTTCAAATTGAAACTAAAAATATGCCAAACATATGTGTTGTGATTGTGATGTGGATTTAGAACTTATTTTGACAATTTTTGAAAACATGTAAATATCATCATTATAAACTCTTAAATCTATGTATCATTAGATCAATTCTTATATTTTATCTTAATATGTATGATGAAACTCACTCTTATATCTATTCTTAGATAAGATATATAATCAAACTCATTTTCTCTTAGATTTGTACTTAGATCAATAGATAATGAAACTCACAATGAAACTCACAATTCCAACCCACATGTTAGTTGAGATTGGATTTCCTTTAAAAGAATGTAGTTCTCTCCAACAACTCCCACCTTCTACCCCTCCCAATAAAGATCAAACCATGCACAAACCCACTAATATAAACTTCAGAGGTTCGATATAGTATTGAATCCCCTGAATCTAGTGTAATGCATGGAAATTACTAGATTAAGTATACTGAATGGAATACATCAAACAAACATAATGAGTGGAAGGGTGACTAGTGATACTTGTACTTCGGTCTCTATATATCTTGTTTTTAATGGGTGACCTGTGATACTCATACTCTAGTCTCTTCCTTACCTATTTTTAACTTAGTTGAATGTTCAACAACAAACTAGTAGATGAAACATAATATTTCACAAAGCATAATTTTTTTCAATAAATTTAGATGAACTAACAGACCAATGGGTTTTCAATACATAGTATTCACCCAAACCCGAAGGGGCCTTTGTCCATTGTACACAGTCCTAATCCCATAGGCGCCTTATCCTCATTACATAGTATCCACCCAAGCCTAGAGCAGCCTTGTTCTATGTTCTCACTATTTTATCATGTTGAAAGGAGAGTTGACTATTTTTACTAATTGTTGAGGGTCATCGTGCCTATCATACACCCAATCCTGGTTAAGTGTTGTCTCACTTTTATTATCAACCAAGAGGTATAACAAGTCATTGGCCAAGCTTAAGGGAGGCGAACTTGATCAACAGAAGTCAAATCCAAGTGAGAGGGCGAATCACGTTGAAATCAAAGGATTACCAATCAACCTTAGGTTGAGCCTTAGTTCAATGTGAAATTGTAATGTGGCCAAGGAATGACACAAATCCAAGTTTAATTCATTCCATTTTATCATCCCTCAAAAATAATGAATGGTATATGTTGGCACACAAACCCTAACACATCCAACCAATTTTTGGCATGTAAGGTCAGTCCACACCCTCGCGCTAGTGCAAATTCAAATTTAGTACAATGTCGAAAGCATAAGTTTGCAATGTTAATTGTGTAGCTTAGTTGGTGGGGCACCGATAATGGATTGGCGAAGACCTTGTTTGAGTCTCTCAGGTAACCAAGTAAGACCATTTTTTTATTATTATTGAACTTAATTATGTTAAATGTTTAACTAATTGACAAGATATATTTTGTAGCGTCGGTGCCAAAATATGAGCATTTTGTTCGATTTTCCCTGAAAAAGGGAATTTGGAAAATGGTAAAAATTTTTATATGGTTTTAAATCGTTATTTTGAGATTTTGGGCCCATTAATGGTCCAAATTGGATTTCGAAAGAAGCACAACGAACAGGGATCAGAGGTGGATGCTATTGAAGGCATAAAAATTATTATTGATATATATTTTATGACAATCATCTCTTTATCATGAGTTTGACAGTTTATAAGAAGGTTGCAATAGTTTTGGATATCTGGGAAAAACAAGTTCCAAGAAAGAGTTTGCATTACAACAAAACGTTATTTAATTTTAAAATGTATATTATCTGAAGAGAAGGTGGATCCAATTTGAAATATTTTAAAAATAGGTCTACAAGAATTTGAGGAAGGAGGTGGACACCTCAACTTAGGTTGGATCCTATTATAGGTTTGATCTTGGTCATCATCGAGCTTGGTGCCTCAATTAGGTTGGAGACTATAGAAGGTTAGATTTCCTCATCATTAAGGTGGGTGCCTGAGTCAAGTTGGAGTCTAGAGCAAGTTGGAGATATCCATTATCGAGGTTGGTGCCTAAATTAGGTTGGAGCCTAGAGCAAGTTCGATATGTCTTGTTATCGAGGTTGGTGCCTCAATCACATTGTAACCTACAGTGAGTTGTTTCTTGCACATTTAAGGTTGGTTCCTCAATTAGGTTGTAGCCATATGCAAGTAGCAACTTCCATATTTTAAGGTTGGATGCCTTCAAAAGGTCGATGCATACAAACATATGTAATGAATTGAAGAATAGTAAGAATAAGCATTTGTGGTTTTCTCCCATATGGGTTTCCATGTAAAATTTTGTGCCTTTCTTTTAGGATGTGATGGATATCGATGTCTTATTAATGTGATGATGGCTTCATGATGCATTACTTTATTTATTGATATGTTGCAAATTTTTATGATGCATTGGTACATAATTGTTCAATGATGAAATTTGAGAAATGGTTAAATTTCTCTCACACTGATTCACCGCCCCTCTCAGTGTGATATTTGGTCCAGTTGTATGCACTAAATATAATTTTTTGGTATGCCTTAAAATGCATATTTATTCTATATTTATTTCTTTACTTATTTGTTGTAGATGGTTGTCCTTCAATTTCTCTAAATCTTTCCTACCTAGTACATTCTCACTTTGCTCATTTATGCATTGATATTCTTTAATTCGAATATTTCCTATCCAAGTCCTACTTTACCACTACAGTAATTCCATCCAATATTCCCCATTGGTAGCTTACTTCACTTGGAAATTTGTGTCCCGATTTCATTCTATTAGAAGCTTTCAACACATTTTAATGTTTCTCATTTTTTTAATCCCTTTCCTTCATATTGTGGTCTCTCCAACCAACTTAACCACTTTCATCATGCCATCCTTTTCCAGTACCTCTAGTTGTCCATTGCATTTTCTCAATTATTGGATACTTTTATTCAATTAAATGTGTTGATTTTTGTGAAACCTTGTTTTTTCTACTCAATTCCACTCTACTCCCAATGGACTTTGAAAATGAATGTTTCTTCCTTCATCTATAATTTTTCACTATTTTTAGTTGCACCTTGCTTCCGCTAGATACTATGATAATAGAAACCATTTTTTTACTCTCACACTATTGAAGAGAACTAGTTTTTTTAGGAGTTGTAAACCCTTTTAAGAATCCCTTTACTTACACATAAAGGAGAATCACCCATCCTACGAGTCATACATCACCTCATGAGATTCTTGCTCTGTTTTGTAAGAATCTCTACTTTCATCAATGCACTTCTAAATTCACAGCTAAGGAGTATTATTTATCTCAATGTGGGTGTTAATTCCTTTCTTAACCTGTATTATTTATCTCAATGTGGGTGTTAATTCCTTTCTTAACCTACTAGTTTGTTCCATTCTTGTTCTTTTTTTGGTTGCACCTATTAATCAAGTGTGTTAGTCCCAATATTCATAACTTCTTTCTATATTGAAACACCTTCGTTACCTATCATCATTCAGTTATGACCAATCCTTGAAATAAAAATGTAATAAAGCTTATCTATCTTTATTCATAGCATCTGGGCATCTCAATAATAATCCCCTAACATAACATTCTATCCTTTGGGTTTCCCTTATTCATCAATAGTTCCCTATTATTAAAAAAATATCATTTTAAATATCATTTTTTTCATCGTGAAGTGATTACACTTCCAAATGTGCCTTCGTACCATTAGATAAGCAGTCTCTCAATATATATGCAACTTCCCCTACTCAATAATACCATTTTCCATTTTTTTTTTATTGCAATTAATTTGTCTTTCTAAGGAAATTTTTATTCATAGATACGTCATAATATCACACACAAAATTTTCCATTGGTGATACACATTCTATCACCCACAAGATTACTAGTCCACCATGCATTAAATCCCTCAAGGGAAGTGGGATAGCTTAAGGAACTCCACATAAAAAGATAATCACACACCCTAATTCTCAACATAAACTAAGCCCCGCAAAGTTGTTTTCATAGACAACATGGCTTGTTCTCTTTTTCAACAACTAACTCACCTCTTGTTGTCCATCTCCAACTTGTAAACATTTTCTGAACTCTCTGCTCAAATTTCCTTTTTAATTCCTTCATGCACGATTTGATTCACACGTTTTCCTAGAAATATTGTACCTATCCCATGCTATGACAAATCTCTAGAGGTGCAAAGCTCCCTTTTTGAGTGAAAAACTTGAGGAATGGTTTGAACTTCAAATATTTGATCCCTCTCAGGGCTTGATAGATGTGGAATATCTCTAGAGGTGAAAACCTCTTTTTTTAGTGCAAAACTTGAGGAAAGGTTTGAACCTCGAAATATTTGATCCCTCACAAGGCTTAATAGATCCAAAGTTAAGATGGATCTAGGCTGGTTTTTTTACACATTTAGAAATAGATTCTTGAAATCACTTTGTTTTAGAGTCAGGCAAGGTTTCAGACAAGGCAGAAATTAAATCATTCTAATTTGGTGGTAAGAGGAATTCATTATACATGATCACATCCATGGAGTCAAAGTAGATGAAAAAGGTAAAAAAAAAAGGTAGAACAAAAATAAAATATAGGAGAAAATGAAATCAAACCTAAAAATCTATGCTTCCTCACAAATACAATTCTACACTTTATTTGTGTTAAATTTATATATTTAGGGAGGGAAGTGATTTTTCATTAGGGTGGACATTAGATTAATTAAATTAATTTTTAAATATTAAATGTCAAACATTACTTTACATTTACATTTACTTGTTTACCTCATATAGTCAATGCATGTAGTGTACTCAAATAAAAACTTACGAGATCCAAATTTATTAAATTTAATAATATTAAGATATAATATCTTAATATGAATATTATAATTAATAATAATATTAATATTAATCTTTTAATATTAATATTAGGGTATTTGGCCCTTAGGCTTCACCTAAATAAAACATATTTTCTGAGTGTTTTTAAATAAATATAAAGAGGAGAATGGCATAAATATTAAAATGGTTATTTTTTTTACCATACCTCTTGTTTATTTATATTTATATTTATTTACCATACCTTTTTTATTTACCATGTTATTTGGACTATAGGCTTGGTATATACTTGGATTTTTATTTCTAATTATATTTGATATATTTTTATGTATTTACCATACCTATGTATACCCTTTTTATATTTATTTATTTACCATACTTCTTTTATAAATATAGTATTAGGCCCATAGTATTTAGACCATGGTATTAATAATAATTTGTTCCATGGTATTTGGCCAAGTATTTGGCCTATAAGCTTCACCTAAATAAAACCTCATATTTTAGTTTTCTTAAATATAAAAAGGTTTATGGAGTAGACCTAAAAAGTTGTTTTATTTATTTACCATAACTCTATTCTATTTATATTTTTATTTATTTACCATACCTCTATATTACCATACCTCTAATTTGTTTATATTTTTATTTATTTACCATACCTCCAATTTATTTATATTTTATTTATTTACCATATCTCTCGAGTAAGTATAAGAAGAGATTTTATTTTTTTATTTACTATACCTCCCGTTTATTTATATTTTTATTTATTACCATACCTCTTTTTTGAGTATTTGTTAATATACTCCAGCATTTCAAATGTTTACTTACATTACATTTCTTACCTTACATTTATCACATTCCTCTAGGCCCAACAATACAAATAGACATTATATGAATACTAAAAAATAGTCTTGGCATGTGATAAGTGATCCGAATGGAAAATGACATCTACCGATGGTATTCGTCTACCCATGTTATCCACCCATGGTATTGTAAGTGGAATCCACCCATGGTATTCATTTACCCATGGTATTTACCCACCCGTGGAATTTATATGTGGTATTGCAACAAAAAAAACCTATAAGTAACAAGTCACATTTTGTAAAATGACAGATTGAGCTTCTACAATTATTCTTCATTTTAATAAAAAGTTTCTTTGTGCTTTTATTTACTGTGTGTTCTTCTCTCTTTTTTTTCCTGGCATTGTAATTTTGCAGATTTTTTCAGATTCATTTCAACATTTTAGATCTTGGCGGCCTCCCCAAGATCCCCAAGATCTGGACAAATAAGGCATTTGGTAATTTCTTCAATTTACCATTACCCTTCTCCTGTAAATCATAGCCAGGCAACATCATATCCTGTAAATCATAGCCAAGCAACATCATCATCCATATAAATAAGGCATTTGGTAATTTCTTCAATGTACCATTACCCTTCACTTGTAAATCATAGCCAAGCAACATCATCATCCATCTTGTATCTCATTCAACGATTTATTTTACCAGCATAGATCCATCTAAAGCACAGATCTAACATGAGCCTAGAGGGATCAAATTTCTTTTGTTACAAACATATTTTAGAGTGCAAAAAATAATATGTAATTTTTAACTGTTTAAATTTCATTTTTGAATGTTATAAATATTACATAACAAGTGCATTGAGCGATTTTATATTAACTCATGTTAAAATACTTTACTCATAACTCACATTGAATGTTTTATCTGTGTAAAATTATATATCTGTATTTTATTACTTGAAGAGTAAAAGTGAAATATCAACAACTCGGTTAATTGTTTTGTTAATAGGTTTTTCATTGCTTATTTATATGGTTATTTAATTATTATTATTTTTTTAGGACGTGTCAATGTACGAAATGCCCTTAGACCATACCAACAACAATTTGGCTCTTGATTCTAACCATATTTGCATGATTACATTATAATTTGCAAACATGGATATGTAGACACATGTATGCATATGGATACCCATAAATCATATGGAAGGACCAAAAGTACATACAATAGTTCTGCACTCTCTTCAAGTAAAATTGTTATTTTTTGTTGTTTAAATTAGATTTTTGAATTTATAAATGGATTCAAGGCCTTAGAAAACAACCCTCGGGGCATTCTAATTCTAGATATTGAATAACTGAAACTGAGAATTTCTAAAAATATCTTCCAAATTTTGGTCAAAATTAATTGAAAAAAATGTCGTCAAAAAGTTCATTTAGTCTATCCTATAGGTATATAATATTATATATATAATGGTTGTTCTGGAAACCCCACCCCCATAAAAATATATGTATATGTAGAGTTTTTAAAACAATAATTTATTATTAAAAAGTAAAAATAAGTATAAGAACAAAACCCTAATAATATAAATAGAAGTAGCTAAGGAAGAGGGAGCAGAGCTACCTAGTATAGCATCAGCATGGAAGGTAAGTTATGAAGTGGCATCAGCATGGAAGGTAAGTTATGAAGTGGTCTCACTATCTTTTTTTAATCTCTTTGTTACTGCCCTTTTGTTTCTTTTCGGTTCCATAGGCCTTCTATATAATTTGTGTTCTTGCTAATTGATGGATGTGGTTTAGTTTTAAATTCAGAATAGTGAGTTTCTTGGTTACATGTGTTGCTACCAGAATATTCTTGGTTTACTGCTTAAATTTATATATAAGCCTACATATCCTTAAAAAAATGTAGATTTTGCTAATAGCTTTCACCTTCTCCCTTCCAATAAAGATCTGCACTGAGAGTTTCTACACAACAGAATGAATGAAAATTACAAGTTTAATAAAGGTAATACACTGATATTTCACTTTTTGATGGAATCATTTGTCCAAATCTAAGGCCAATTAATATTGATAGGGGAATCTTTTTCTTAAACTCCTCGGCATCCTCTTCCTCCCAAGTCAACTTTTGGAAATCTTAGTGGACAAGCATTACCAAATTAAGGAAGATGATGTTGAGGAGTGTAAGAAAACGGTTCAGCTAGATTTCCAAAAGTTAACTCTGGAGGAAGATGACTTTGAGTAGTGTAAGAAGAAGATTAGGCAGCTTGATAAAGGTGTCAAACAATGGATCAGTGTTTATGATGCTCGGTGGCCAATGAAACAAAGGTATGTGTTTGGGACAAGGTTATTAGAATGGTTGATTAAAAATACGGTGTTTTTCAATTTTTTTTTTTTAACTTTGTTTGGTCATTTGATTATTAGATTTGATTAGATAGCAATATTCTCCAAGCTCTTCCTCTTTTATTGATTGGAAATGTTGTGATTATACTTTAAATTGTAGATATTACATTATTTATATACATTGCTTTTACTGTTAAGTTCTAAAATCAAATTTATTTATTTATATTTTGTGGCCACATACCACTGTAATGTGACTAATGCAATACTTGCTTAACATTTTGAGAAAGGAAATAAAGATGGTCTTTTAATAAGTAGCGTAGTTTCTTGCTCGAATCTGTGGGCTCTTATTATGGACACGGGAACTGGATCCTAGTCAGGGCATCCACAGGCACTGGCATCGTATCACTACAACAGGGGAGCAGGCAGCTTTTGTTTTGAGTAGAGGAGAGCCATCAGCTGAGGGACTTATCGTTTCCGGGTACTCGTGTTAAGGTGAGCACAAGAATGATAGGAGAATTCGTAACCACTTTCTCTCTTGTTTCGTAACCACTTTCGTAACCACTTTCAGTCTCTGCCGCTCGCGAGATTTACGATTTGATCGTTGGTGGGATCCCTGAACATCTATTTCATCGTTGTGGGTGGGATCCATTTCTCTAGTGTTTGTGGCAGATCTATTTCATCGTTGTGGGTGGGATCCCTGAACCTTCTCCAGCATTGGGCCTCTGTCGCTTTTGTGGATTTGGTACTCGTGTTAAGGCGAGGTTAGGGCAAGTTCCACTTTTTCTCTTTGCTTCTGCGTGTAACAACCGTGTCTCTCCCGTGCATTCGAAATCCACAAATCGCTTTCATCGCAGGAAAGCAGAAAACTTTTCAATCAACCAAATCCACAAAAGCGACAGTGGCCCAATGCTGGAGAAGGTTCAGGGATCCCACCCACAATGATCAAATCGCAAATCTCACGAGCGGCAGAGACTGAAACAAAAACAAGAGAGAGAGAGAGTGGAGTGGAGTCGTTCCGAATTCTCCTCCCATTATTGTGCTCACCTTAACACGACTACATCAAAATAATTCTCCTCACCTGATGGCTCTCCTCTACTCAAAAGAAAGCTGCATGCTCCCCTGTTGCAGGGATACGATACCCATGATTCCACCGCCTGTGGATGTCCTCACTAAGATCCAGTTCGAGCAAGAAACTACGCTACTTATTAAAATACCATCTTTATTTCCTTTCTCAACATGTTGCGCAAGTCTTGCACTAGTTACATTATAGTGGTATCCGGCCACAAAATATAAATAGATAAATTTGATTTTAGAACTTAACAGTAAGAGCATTGTATATAAATAATGTAATATCTACAGCATAAAGTATCATCGCAACGTTTCTAATCAATAAAAGAGGAAGAGCTTAGGGAATATTGTTATCTAATCAAAACTAATAATCAAATGACATGAGTACAAATAATAAATTGAAAAACACTATATCGTTAATCAACCGTGCTAATAAGCTTGTCCTAAACACATGATTTATTAGTCACCAAGAATCATAAACACTGATCCATTGTGTGACACCCTTATTAAGCCGAATTTTCTTCTTACACTGATTCCTCCAGAGTCAACTTTTGGAAATCTAGCTGAATCTTTTATATTACATTTCCTCACCCTAATTCAGGTTGGTGCCTTTGACCCATTGCATATAGACTAGTGTCGGATCTCCATTATTCATGTCCACCTATTTGACTCATGAAATTCAGAAGACTCTATTGTACATTTTCCATATCATCATCTATTATATCAGCAATGTTATTTTTCAAATACTTTTCTTTAATTGAAGGGGTTTAAACTTTTAATTCTAAATTGATGGCCAAGTATCTTGATTTTCTTTCCACACTACCTTTGGTCTACTTTCATGAGGATATGGTGTTAAATCGATATTATTGCTTGTGTGAGAAATCACTTGGTCATGATCATATTGCCATTTCCTCACTAATTTCATCATCTCTTTTATCTGACCAAGAACTTGTTTAGAGTTCGCTATGAAAGAGCCTACAATATTCTCCACTTTGAATATATATCTTCTGCACCTTGGAAGAAGGTGGACTTGATTTAAATGTAGACATTGCCTTCTAAACTCCAGTGAGAATATTCCTATAGGTAGAAAAATTACCAATTAATAAGGATGGCAGCTGGAGGCTTCACTTTTATGTGAAAACATACATAGATGCGTGGATACAACTTTTATAGAACATGGAGTGGCTCGACTTTCTGAACCTCGAGTTCGGGAGATAATCTATGCCTAATAAAAGCACATCTTGCAACTCCATGATGCCATAGTGAAGACTTTGAACCTCATATATTTGAATTGACTTTGTGAAGCATGTTTCAAGGACCTTTTCTTAGATGTTCTTAGGGCCAATATTTAAAACTACAATTCGAACGGGATGAAATAATAACAATAAATATGAGCAATGAGGATGATTGATTCTCAACCATTCTTTTTAAAACAAGGGTGTACAATATGTTGTGTAAAAGAATCTATGCTTTATGCTACTATTAGGTAGGGAATAACTTTTTTTAATGTTTAAAAAAATAATTGAATAATATATGTTTTTTGAAAATTAGAAATAAAATTAAAAACTTATAAATACTATTTATTCTATTTTTTTTGTAAGTTTGGTAGAACTACATCTATATTATGTCCAATATATCACCACCATTAGGTGGGAAATTGAACAAAAAAATTCACATCAAAATCCAAGACACAGTGGACCTATTTGTTCTATTTTTTTTTACCAAAATATTATTAATGAAATATAAATTAAAAATGTAACCTTATTACAAAAAAGAATAACCATTTAAACTATTTTTTAATTTGTTTTCTATTGTCAAATTGTGTTCATTTTTATATTTGATTTTTTATTTGTTAAATTGTTTCCAATTTAGTCTAATTATATATATATATATATATATATATATATATATATATATATAAAATGTAGCTTATCAATTGTACATTTAAGTTAAAACTTAATGGGTGACTGAGACTTAAAATTCATCTACCTCTACCAAATCCAAATAATATATTTACTATTTATTTTTAAAAAAATTGCCCCATCTAAAAAATTATATTATATTTTTAGTAATAAAATATATATATATATAATAAAACTTAGGCATTAAAAATAATATATATAACTAATATTTATTGTGCCAAAAATTACAAAGTACATTTACATTTGGTCATAAAATCACATGCAATTCAAAAAATCTAAAATTGAGTTGTGAAAATAAAGATAAAGCTACATAGAAAACTTTACATAGAGTTTTTTTTTTTTTTTGTAAAAAATGAATCTATACATAAATACATGTGTTCTATTTTTTTTGTTAAAATATTTGCTGGATGGTTTGAAATAGTCTATATAGACTAGCCATGGTTATTTGGTTACAGTAAAATCTTTGCAAAATATGTTTTGAATTTCATCTACAAAAATGTGGCAATGGTTTTTAGAAAGAAAAAAGACAGATAATTGCACTTGGTTTTTTAAATATATAAAATAAAATAAAAATCATATCTACTATGTGAGCATTGAGCTTGGCACTGGTTTTTAAAAAGAAAAAAAGACAGATAATTACACTTCGTTTTTTAAATATTTAAAATAAAATAAAAAACATATATAATATGTGAGCATTCAAAGTTTAACATGGGTTCTTACGAGTAAGGAGGAATTAGTGTTCCAAATAGAGTAATTAGTGTTCCAAATATATAATTTTTTTGGAAAAAAAAGAACTACAAATGCCTCACTATGCTATTAAAAGGTATTGGACACCGCTAAAATTGGGAAAAAAGGACAAAAATTTTGAAACTTTTTTTAACCACAGTGAATCACATAAATCACTGAATAGCTCGTTTAATATATGATTTGTTCTTATTCTTGTTGCTCTGGTTTTTACTATGCCAAATATAATCACACTTCTCACGACTGTGCTTGAACTTGGGTTATTTATTTTATTCAGTGAAAACTCCATGCTTTGGTTGTGCGGGGAAGCAGAGCGCACGGACAAGGAGTAGTCTTTGCGGGCGGTCAAAATTCCAAATCAAAATAAAATTCAAGTAAAACCCGTCAATTAACAAAAATCAAAATCTAGATTTCAATGAATGATGTATGCATCATGCTATGATGGTAATGAAATGCATGAGGTGAGAACCGGTGGACGATGAGACCAGGGTTAGAGGAGGCAAGTCGTCATCTCAGTCGGAAAGGGGGAAAAATTGGTATGCCGGATTTTCTAAGAACATTTAATGTCAAGGGCCGACAATATCCTGATAGTGGTACTGACAGTGTATTAAATATCATATAGAATTGAAAATAAGGCTCGCCTTCACCTGGAAAATATGGCTCGCCTTAGCAATGCGTCAGATTAGTTAGTCCTCGATTTTAACTTTCTTTGTATTGAGATTCTAATTAGGGGAGAGGGGTCATTCATTGAACACCTCGACACTCACTAGGCCCCCACGCCACGTCGAATGACACAGCTGTGTACGACAACTGTCCACCTGATGCGGGCACGTGTTTCGGGTAAATGCCACCTATCTAGCCAGTCATCGACCTCCTGAGCTCGTCCCTTCCCGCGTTTAATAGGAGGCTTGTCGGAGAATCCCCCATTTTCACTTCGGGCTTGGTCACTGGTTGTCTGCCTATCTGTTTGTTTCACAGTCGCTGCATCGATGCCCAACACCTCCACCTCCGCCCTCTGCGCGATGAATCCCGGGTTATGGCACTTGTGCCCTCCAGGTTCGAGCTCCTATGGTCCTGGTTAGACCGCGGAGGCTGAACATTCTCATTATACCTTGGCTCTGTGGTGGTTATACCTTAGCTCTGTGTTGGTTAAACATCGGCTCTGTGCTGGTTATACCTCAGCTCTCTGGTGGTTATACCTCGACTTTGTGTGGTTATACCTCAGCTCTTTAGTGGTTATACTCGGCTCTGTGTTGTTTATACTCGGCTCTGTCGTGGTTATACCTCGGCTCTATCATGGTTATACTCGGCTCTGTGGTGGCTATACTAGGCTCTGTGGTGGTTATACTTGACTTTGTGCTAGTCATACCTCGACTCTGTGGTGGTCATATCTCGGCTCTCTAGTGGTCATACCTCAGCTCTGTGGTGGTTTTACCTCAGCTCTATGTTGGTTTTACCTCGGCCCAGTGGTGGTTTTACCTCAGCTCTGTGGTGGTTTTACTCGACTATGTGGTGGTTTTACTTGGCTCTCTGGTGGTCATACCTCAGATATGTGATGGTGATACCTTGACTCTGTGGTGATCATGCCTCTGCTCTGTTGTGGTTTAACCTTAGCTCTGTGGTGGTTTTACCTCGGCTTTGTGGTGGTTTTACCTGCGTTCGGCTCTACGTCGTTTTTAGGTCTGGATGCTCAGACTTGTGTTTTCAGGTACATTTTTCAGGTCTGGATGCTTTGAATTGTGCTTTCAGGCACGTTTTTCAGTGTTGGTTTTCCATTTTTTTAATGTTTTTGCTATTTTTTAATGTTTTTCCTTCGTGAATGGTTTTTTTCTGATTGGGTTTTTGCATTGTTTGCAGGTCGATGCAGTTTCCAAGGAGGAAGGTGAGGAGAGCATTCTTAAGGTAGGACCCTGTCCTATTGGTCATATGTATGTGTTTGTAAACACATTTAACTTGAAGGATGTGTTTCTCTGTTGAGCTTTTTACTGTGTTCTTAAACACTTGAGTTTTCTATAAATTTTCTGGTTTTTTAACACATATAACTTGAATGATATGTTTTTGTTGAGCTTGTTTCTTGTGTCGTGTTTTTTTGTGTAAATTAACTAGTTTAGGTTTAGAGTAGGGTTTTTGTGTTACTTAAAAGGAATCTATTTTAGTGTAAATTTTCTGATACTATGTTAATAATGTTGTATAACTTCTCATACTGTGTAAATAGTGTTGTCTAAGTTCTCATACTGTGTTGTTAAAATGTTGAGAATTTCTCATACTATGTTATTTACATTGATATATGCACATGCAAGTTGTCTCTATTCAATAACCTTAGTTGTGCATTCACTTCCATAGAGGTATTTTACCTTTGTTCCTCATTTCTCTTAAGGGTTTTGAGGGTTTTGACTTGCATATGAAGTCTCGGTTTTTCATTCTTGTCTCACTCCAACACATTTAGTGTTTAGGGTTTTCTATAAATTGATATTTTGATGTTTAAATATTGGTATAACCACCACAGAGCCAAAGTATAATATTAATTATGTTTTATATATTTTTGCATTTTTTCAATTAACTTGATGACATTTCCTTATATTGTGTTAATAATGTTGACATTTTCTCATACTATGTTATTTACATTGATATATGAACATGTTTTTACTTGCATGTGAAGTCTCGGTCTCGCATTCTTGTTTCACTCCAACAAATTTAGGGTTTAGGGTTTTATGTAAATCGAGATTTTGATGTTTTAATATTAGTATAACCACCACAGAGCCGAGGTATAACCACCACAAAGCTGAAGTATGTTAATAATGTTTTATATTCTGTAGATGTTTTCAATTAATTTGATGACATTTTCTCATATTGTGTTGTTAATAATTTTGTCTAAATTCTCGTACTGTGTTGTTAATAATGTTGACATTTTCTCATACTGTGTTATTTACATTGATATATGCACATGTTTTGACTTGCATGTGAAGTCTCAGTCTTGCATTCTTCTTTCACTCCAATAAACTATAACCACCTTTGTTCCTTGTTTCTCTTAAGGTTTTTGACATGCATGTGAAGTCTCGGTCTTGCATTCATGTTTCACAGAGTCGAGGAATTAATTTTACAGTCACTTCCATAGAGGTATTTTACCTTTGTTCCTAGTTTGTCTTAAGGTTTTTGACTTGGATGTGAAGTCTCGGTCCTGCATTATTGTTTCATAGAGTCGAGGTATATAGTCACTTCCATTGAGGTATTTTACCTTCGATTTTTTTTTCGTTTATGAATTAAATTTATTTATTCACACTATCTGTTTGCAGTAACAAAAGCACTGAAATAGTTATAAAATTGCTTAAAACGCTTTAGTAGCTCTTCAGAAAAAGGGAATGCCTTCCGGTCAAGCAGTAAAATGTTTCAGGGTATCATTGGTTTGTAGTTATGATTTTTATATTCCACTTCTTTTTAATCAATTAAGAGGTAGGATCATTCAATCGGGGTTGTTCTCATTGCAAGACACAAATTTTCAGAGTGGGGAAATGGGCCAAAATCTAAGTTGGAATTTGGTGTCATAGACCTTTTTTGCTTATGAATTCAGTTTCTTTGTTCATAGTGTTATCACCAAATTGACCTTGATTGGCTATCATCGAACAACTCAATGTAACTATTTCAAACCACTTCTAACTGAAGATTAGCCTCTTCAATTTGAGAGGGCTCTCTCAATGGGCGTTTATGATTTTGAATAAGGATAGTACTAGATGGCTAACTCTATAGAAATTGTAATTTGTTTTGTATGATTGCAGGTTGAAAAATGCAGGCTTGCTACCATTCGGCTTATGGAGTCAATCATCAGTAGTTTCAGTGACAATATTTCTTCACATGGAAGCTGAGGTAGATAGAGGTTTTAGACAGAGGCAACTCACACACACAACATAAGAAAACACAATCATTTCACCACTAAAGGAAGTCAGAGCATAATATTATGAATTCTGAGTAATTAGAGATGAAATTTGCTGCTAGTGATAAAACATAAAGATATAGATCAATAATATATCAAAAACCTCAGGATTATCTCAGGTCTGGAAAGGGGAATGTCACTTTGTATTACTGACAATGGTAAAAAACATACAAGAAACAATTTGGTGCAAATTTTCTCGAACCCCTTGCTTCTTCGATGTTTTGTCTATAAATAGACATTATTTACAATAAGGATGATCTTCCTGGTGGTTAGATCCTCGAATTCTCCTATGACACCTTTCATAACTGAAATCAATAACTTACAACAGAAAACTGACAGCTACCTTTTTATAGAAAGCAACTCCTAATAGGACCCTATCTCCTATTTATTACATTCCTTTATCCAAAAGTTGCTCCTTTCAAGACTCTCTTCAAAAATTGACCTTCAGCTGCAAAATTTGGGTTCTGTGGATGTAATGAACCTGCTAAAGCATATTCCATCTCAAATTATTACTCCTGTGGTGTCTCCTCCTCATTTACAATCAGTTGACTAATGGGCTCTTCTAGCACTGTCATTTTCAATCATTTCTTTTCCAACTCCTCATGAATCAGATCCAATTTCTCTTCAAGATCTCGTACTTTGTCCTTTAATGCCCTTTTCTTGGATTGCAAGTACTAGTTTATATTTTTGATGTATTTGACTTCTCCTCTTAGTTGTTGAGTCCACTTTATCAACCTTTCTATATTGTCTAAGGTCTTTGAGACACTTGTGACTTGATCTTCCTAGATTTTCCTCATTTGTTAAAACTGAACCTTCTCAGATCCATGCTTCTTTGCTTCTTCTTTCAGGACTGATATATCCTTACCTTCACCCTTCAACTGCTCAAGGGTTTCAATTTCTGATTTTTCACTAATTTTCTATTCACCCTTCTTTTGTTTGATAAGCAGCTTTTGTTTTGCAGGTGTAGAGAGATATATAATGCTTGGTGGCTTAGAAGTTTCACTGACCTTCTGAGTCTCTTTGCTATTTTCCATGACCTTTCTTCTATGTCTAGCCATTGGGTTCCTAGGCTAAAAAATGAAACCAGCATCATCACCTACAAAATCCAATTTTTTAGTTGTATTACCTTTCTTCAGCTTTCTTCCTCCATCTTGAATATATTCAGCTTGCACAATGGGTGATTCTTCAATTTCAATTGCATGCAATATGTCTTATAAGTTTACTTTAGCCACTGTTTTTCTCCTAGTAACTCTCTTACTGCCTTGTTTGCTAATTGTTTGCTTCTATTTTGCAGGTGATGTTTTCAGTGTGTCAATCTTCTGCAAAGGCTCTGTCTCCATGCTCACTGGTTCTGGTGGGGATTATATATTCCCTTATTCAAATTCCTCTTCCACTGTTGGTGATGAAATATTTCTAGGTTAGGAAGCTCTCTTAGGAGTGACAACATCAACTTCAAAACCACTCATGAATAGAAAGGAAGTCCAATCTTTGTCTAGTCTCTTCAACTCCTCTAACACCAACAACTTAATCAAACCATGGTGAAAGAGATAAGTTTCATTGCCTTCTGTTTTAACTTGAACCTTATCTAAAATTTTACCGAGACTTCTGTATAAATAAAAGGGCAAGTCAAGTGACCTCTTACCCAGAAAATGGAGAAGAAGCCTAAGGTGGTAGGAGTAGACCATGTGAAACCTTCCTTCACAGGTAAAATACTTTTGAATGATCATCATCAGCTTTGAATAGTTGTCCTTCATGAAACTCCTAGGGATAGCATTTGTCAGATCAATTTCACTATGCTCTGGTCCGATGAAATATTTGCAATCCTGCATGGTGAAATTGATGCCTTTAAACCGTTATTCCCCTCCTCTAGGGATTCCTGTTGTTGTTGAAATGTAGTCTGGTGTCACTGTGAGGTTTATCATTCCCACCTTTGAAGCTGTTTCTGTGAAACTATTAATGAAATCCTTGGAAACCTATAGATGAAAACCTTGCAACCTTTGACAGAATTGCAAGCAACCTGTTATTTTGAAAACCTTCATGGTAGTTGGGTCTTGATTTATAATATTCATGTCCATGGGCTCATACCTGTGGCAATGACCACCTTTGTTTGTTTTCTTCCTTGCAACCATGGGTGCTTTATATCTTCTCAGCCTCACTTGCTTGATGACACCTGTAAATTTTATTTTTTCCAGCAACTTGCTTGGCTTGATGAAGCAGCATTCCATAAATCTAATAACATGCAAAGATAAAGTGGAGTATGAAAAAAAAACTAATTGGGTAATGTTTATGGTTTAAATGATAGCTCATGCATTAATCATGACAGATGCATGCTAAAAAGAGTAATGATGACCTCAGACATGGATTTGTACCTTTAAATTAACCCTAGCAGACTCGAATGACCTCCACCCTAACTCCTCCACATCTAGTTTGACAAGAAAAACAAGAAAACAATTTTTCATAGCACGATTAGTTTAAGTTCTGACAGTTTCGCTATGAAACTATTAGGTAGTTTTGTAGCAAAAACTGTTATTTTGCTATATAAAATGCTACGAAACATTGTAAAACTAGCTTAAGTGCTCTTTTTGGATTTAAATTCTTGGGGAATGAAAACTGACACCATATGATGACTGATGGGACATGACATGACCTAAATGGAGGTGGCCTTGAACCTTAGGATAGGTTAAATATGTAAAAAAAATCAAATTTTCCTATACCAAGTTGAAAGGCTTAAGGAGACTTTATCCTTTTGATAAATGAACTGTATGACCATGTCAAGTAATGTTTCACAATTTATAAGTGATAACACATAGTCTCCTCCTTTATTGAGTGATTTTTATTGATGAAGTTAGCAAGTAATTTTCATTGCACCAGTATAATGACATAGGTTTTTTTCCCACTAATCTAATTAATTAGATTTTTTTAGCATTATTTATTTTATCTGATTCCCTCACACAATTTTGTTATATAAGATTGTTGGTTTTCTCCCCGTGTTGATATCCTTATTATTTAACAAGATTATTAGTAGCTATTTTTGTTCATTAAAGAGCATGTAATGTTCAAGGGATATTTTTTTTAGATGTAATATAAATTGAAATTGTGATGTTTATATTCATATAATATTTTCAACAAATAAAATGTTGATGGAGGGATTTTTGTTTCTTATGTACTATTGGCAAACTTTATCATAACTCTATTATTAATCACTATTCAGAAATATTATCACTGGATTCTATCGATGAATGTGGGTTGTGTTGTCACATTAAGTAACAAAAATGATGGCATCAACTATCACATGTTTCAATGGTGTCATTGATGTTTGGGATTATGCCTTTGCAAGTGAGAAAGTTAGAAATGGATTACACTATCAATTTGTTAAATCCAAAGGAGTACAAGATATAATTTTGTAGAAATTACAAATTGTTTGATAAATACTAATTAAAATTAAAAATTTTGATATAGGCTATGGAAAGTGTTGTCCTATTTTAAATAATAAATTACAACTTCAACAAATTAACAAACTTGTAGGAATTAAAATTTTTTTGATACATACTAATTTGAAATTGTTTGTAGCTTCCCAAACATCCATGGATGCTATCCTTAGAACACCTATTTCATCCTTACCAAAATCACAGTGTCTTGTGGTTACAAAAAATAAAGTCATGCCACCCCTATGCTTGATGGCTTCCATTTCTTGCATTGCCCAAAATTGTTGAGTTGACTGCCTGACCCAACTATGGTAGACTACCCAACATTGGATGATTAGGAGGTGCCTGAATGTTTCCATATGCTTCACTCCAATTTTCTCCATGTAGCCATGGTGCGGCTGAGTAGCCCAAGTGTCCACTTGTGTTACTAACCCCAAAACTGACTATATGTGTCATATAAACACAGTTATGATTCAAACCTGCATTGGTAGGGGTACAAGAGGTGGGCCTAACCCCTTCCTATAGTTAGGAACTTGGATGTTAATCAAGTCTTGGAATGATGGTTTCTGCTCTGCAATGTGGTCCAATGTGTTATAAATCAACCTATTTGCCTCAAATTGTCTTGAACCATGGTCTTCCCTGTTTGTCACCAGTCCTCCTTTTTCCAACTCTTGCTGAAGCTTTCTTGCCTCTCTCCCGTGCCTTGCCAATTTCTTTTGATGTTCCTTATCTTCCCTTTCTTTTTTTCTTTCCAACCTTTCCTTTGCTCGAGCTTCTGCTGTTGCAATCCTTGCAACCATCTTTTCATTGGCTAACTTCTTCTTTCTCTTTTTAGCTTCTTGAATTTCATTCCTTTTGCGTTCAAACTCGAACATTAAATTCATATAATTGTTTCGGGAAATAACTCCCTAGAGGTTGTTGGGTTAGAAACCTCCACAGATCGGGGCATAATATTCAAGAAGGACTCACACAACCAAACTTATACGCTAAAAACTAGATATTATCGATTGTAGAACTCACCCATAGATCCTACGTTTGATGTAGATCCCGCGGGGTCCAAACCCCCAATAACTCTTCTTCCTCTTCAACCTGAAAATCAAGAATAAACCTGTACGAAAATCTAGTTGTACAGCATATATCTTTCCCGAACGTCAGTATAATCCATGTGAAACATCATATAAAAAATAATAAGTGTTTAATTAAGAGTCTTTTCACATATATAAGCAGATATTAACACGTGAATTCAGAAACAAGATGGTTCTTCTTCATTATGAGAAACATGTACAATAATAGAAAGGTGGAGAGATCACCTGAATCCTTCCACGATCTTCGAACAGACCATCGTCTGGATCCGTCCAGCCCTTGCCTCGCTAGGATTCTTCCAATACTTGTGCACACGAGATGACATGTAAGCTGATGAACATCTCTAGGAAACAAGGGTTTCCTATAAATACCTGGGAAGTGCAGGAGGCACGGGAAATCAGACTTGAATTGGGCTCCTCTCTCCCCCTTAGGCCATGCATATGAGGGGCTTTTATACTCCCTCAAAGTAGTTTCAATCAGTTGGAAACAGTTGGCCATGGGCTGGGGTGGTTGAATTACAGGAATAACCATCAACCCAGCCTCGAAAATAGGGTTTTTTTATATATTTTTTAATGATTTTAATGGCATACACGGAAAAGTATCTCTGGACTCGCGTATACATGTGGAAAAGTCTGGGCATATCCGCGTATGGGTTTTGAAACACTGTTTTTTATGAAATTTATTCAAGTCTATGGGAAAGGGTGCCCAAGGCCAAAGAGACAATCATGAATCACATGAGGGTGAAAAATGATGCTATAAAAGATGCCCCCTAATATATGAGGTCAGAAGGGGTACATGATGGCCGAAATGTATTATGTGCATAGAAAGAACTTCACAAGGACAAGAGAGGACTTCACCAGATTTCAGCCTGCCAAAAACCAATGAAAGAAAACAGAGAGTCAGCTCATGTCTGAGGCGGGCATACCCATGCTCAGTCAAAAATATATCCATATAGAAAGTACAGAATAGATCCAGAATGTATACAAGTATAGTTGAACTGAAAGTACACAATGAATCCTCTGAGCACGGCCCAGAAGTATAAGTCGGAATCAATGTCCAAGTATCACATATATCAAACTGATCAATAATACTGAAAATGGATGTCTGATCACAAAAGTAACTGAATCTCCAGGTACCAAATCATAAGGGGTGGAACACATGGTACAATCACGCAACTCGGGAGCCAACATATAGGATGCTGCTGTACTGACACTGCAACATATAAGGGTGGATGGCATCACTGGCAGAAACTGAATGGACTGTCAAAAGTGAACCGAAAGATGCTGATGCAACCCGAGGTCTTCACCGATTTCGATGGCACAATTCTACACAATGGGAATAAATGAGCTGAAGTCGACCATGTGAGAAATCGTTGGATTACCGGTCAATAATGTATACCATTAACCAATGCGAGACAACCCACCAATAATGAAAATGAGTGTCAAGGTGCCCCAGTACAATCTAACAAGTGCAAATGAATGAGTTGAAGTCAAACACTTGGAAGAATCTACCAATCAGGAGGCAATGATGAATCCCCACTGTCGATAGCGAAGAGTCTGCCACTGATGACTGCAAACCCTAAGGTACTGACAAAAAGACTCTAGATCTTATTCCCAGAGCAATGAGTCAGAGTCGATGGGAAAAGATCTGCTGGAAGGAAGGCATTAAGGCATCCCACATCAGTCCAGTGCGAGTGTAACCCGCAGGCCAAGATTTGGAAGGAATCGGACGAAGCAGAGTGACAGAACCAAACCGAAGTACGTTTCTGACATGCACAAGATGAAGCTAGCGCATGGAAGAAACCCTATGAACCAACCAATAATTAAAGCTGACATAGAGGCGAGATATCCACCGATAGGGTCAAATGGAAATTAAGGTACTGCATGAATCCCAAGTGTGATAATGTATGCTGACGTCGAACACAAGGAAAACCACTCAGTCAAAGACCTATAATGATGATCAAATGCCGAGCACAAGGTCACCTATCAATGATGGAAATAGGGCTAGGGTGCGGCTCTAGGTTTTCTCTCAGAGAAATATGTCGTAGTCGATAAGAGACAAACCCGCTAGCAAGAAGTCAATGGAGACCTTCTCAAACCAGCACGACCAAAGACCAAACATCTGATGTGATAGAACAAGATACTGACAATACCGGGAAGGCCGACTGAATAATAAGTCAAGAGACATTGCAGAATGGCCGACTCTGGTTGAAATTCACATGAACAAAAGCATGACTCGTGATGACCATGGCAGTAAATAATGACACTGTATAAGTCTGTTATGCAAGAGGCAAAAACAAACTCTCCATATGATTGGAAGAGATAAACAACCGGAGGAGGACTGACCAGTGAAACAAGGTAACAACTGAACCTAGGTCAAAACTAAAACCATCCCAAATGAAGGAAATATATAACGGTATGTGCTTTGTTCAAGGGCGACAAACAGATATTGTATTGCCATCAAATTATGAAGTAGCATCCCGTTCCCACTCTTTTTGTCATATTTAATTTTTTTTTGTCTTTTTCATATAACAAGTCTGAAAAAGAATAAAAGAATGCTATAGTACAATGGATAGAACGAGTATCAGGAAACAGATGCCCTAGTTCCTGGAATAGGAACCATCCTATGCCCAATGCAAGGTGGCAGAAACTAGTCAATGATACTCAAAGGAATTTTCCATCCATGGGTAATAAGGGTGTCAAGTCACGATAGCTAAGTGCATGAAATGGTTAACTTGTACAGAAAGTCAAGGTCAATCGAGTCCAAAATGAAGCCAGCTGAAGGCCAGGATAAACAAGTAGCCAATATGCAATGCAGTAATACAACTCAACAACACCAGGGAGCCTCTAGGGTAATAGCCAGAAAAAATTGTAGTGAATAAGAAGAATGAAGCTTCAACACATAAGTCATGGCGGGACTAAAGAGGACTCCTGAGCCTACATAAAGTGCAGCATGGGCAGCAAGTGCTAGTGAGGAACTAACTAGGAAGCCCATGTAAAGGAAGGCTCTACCACCAAGTTATGATTAAATAATCAGTGAGTGAAATGGGTGAAATACTCATGACCTGATGGGATCGACCCTACGACAAGCGATCAGAATGGAGGCTAGTATGAAAAATGCAACGGAAAGTGGATTTCCTAACCTATATGCCAGTGAAGATCATATACCTGCCATAACAGGTCAACAGTCATGGATCAAAAAAAAAAAAAAAACCGGGAAAATCTCAAATTCATCAAAATGTACCTGAAAATATACCAATCTTGACACTTACAAGCACTCGGGTTATGCAGCTTAAGATAGATTGCAAAAAAAAAAAAAATAGGCATAACAAATTTTTGAAAAAATTTTCAATTTATGGGCATAAATACACATGTTACCTCATATTTGGTTAATTATTACTTGCTGATTTGGAGAAAAAAAAGCTCTGGAGAAAAAACCCTCTTTCGTCAAAACAGGAGCAATCAGCGGTCAAACTTCGCCGGATCAGTCAGGTAAGCTCTTAATCCATCATTATTATCAATTTTTTCCATTAATAGAGTTAAAATTTGGAAATTTCATCGTAAAAAAAAATTGTTTTGATTTAGGGCTCTGCGCATACATGGGTTCGTGTGGACGAACCTGCGTATGATACACGACTGTCTGCAAGGGAAGTCGCGTATGTGCAGTCCATGATGTAAAAAGTGCATCTAATGAACAAATAAATGATTTTTTTCAGGATGACCATCACTTGGAGGGAACGTGAGCATAGTGAAATTGATAATGAAGTGATGCAAGATCAACAATCGCTCGACATCCTCCGAAATTGTGGATTGCTAAAATTATTCAAAATGCCAAACATGAAAAGTAACGTCTGGTTGCTTAAAATGCTGGTAAATTACTGGGAACCGGAGGAAGATTGCTTTTTGATAGACCAAATGTCTATACACATAGAGGTGGAAGACATCTACTTCATTATTGGACTCTCACGGAGGGGAGACCCAATAGATTTGCACAGAAAGCCTTTGGGAGGGCTTATGGTGGATGATTATGTCCACGTCTACTTTGTAGAGGGGTCCCAAAAAGTAGGGACTCAGATTGTCATAAAAGATTTGAGAGATCTGCACATGAAGATTCTCCTGTTTACCATCGGCAGGGTAGCAGTATCTGCTTCCTTGCATCAGGCATCCAGGACCCAGATGAGCATAGTTGTGGAATGCCTATTTCACCTGTATGATTGGTGTACAGCTTTGTTAATCAACATGAAGAAACAATTGACCTCCATCCGGAAAGATAAAATAAAGAATTTCGGGTATGGAACCATTTTGATGACATTATTCTTTGAGAATATTCCTGGGCTTCGACCCAAAGTGATCTCCTCCATCAACAGCCCAAGAGACCCAAGAATTGCCCGATGGGTTGATCTGATGAAGAGACTAGGGGGAAGTGAAGTTCCCCGAACCACCTGGGATGACGAGGTCTTCCAATGGTGGGAGGAACAAGTCATCGCAGTGGAGGAATACCCCTATCCCAGGATGGATTTCCGCGGTGATCCAAACCTCGTCCTTCCACCTGGCGTGGCATGGGGCGCAATCGGTAAGATTGCAATTTTTTAATCATATGATTTTTTGATGATTTTTTCAATATATGTGAAAAAATGTGAAAAAAAAACATATTTTTTTATTGGATTCAAAATGACTTACAATATTATGATGACCATGATACAGATACTGGACCAGTCCGTCCTAAGGGCTACCCACGGCATAAGCGCCGCAGAGGCGAGGTAGATACTGAAGACCCAGGCAAGACCCTCCATGCTATTCAGAGGAACTTGGAGGGTTTGACTTGCCAAGTGCCTATGGCTGCTGTGGAAGATTTACCTGAGGCTATCCAGAGACGGGTAGTGGGAGTACCACGTGACTGGGTGTGATTATTCCGCCGTGTCGCTGCTGCCATCGTGTTCTGTAAGAACACAAATATTGGGCAAGGGCCAGAGGAGTAGACAGACATGATTACTGGATGACTGTATATTTTTGATACTGAACATGATCGGGCATAAGCCCTGATTTTGTATGACATATGGATCCAAAATTTTGTATAGTTTTTGAACACTCTGATGATATATATATACAGCGGTTTATGATGCGATGTGACAAATGTAAAAAAAATGCATGATGTTTTTGATGAATAAATTGAATGATTAATATTCCAATCAATTGCTTGATTAGCTAATGAGTCTTCCATACAATTGTCTGTACGAGGAATATGAATGAATGTTAAAAAATGAAATGATCGTTGCAACAAACGTACCCTCAAAAACAACCGGAGTAAGAATGGATCTCGAACCCGATAAGTATTGTTCAACTGTGACACCACCAACTGGGAGTCCAAGAAAACTACCAATGAATCAACACCCAAATATATGGCCTCCGAGAGTAGATAACTAACTGCAGTGTACTCTGCTACATTATTGGAAGCAGGACCAATGCAGACTCCTCTTGATACTAACAGCTGACCGAATGGATAATGAAGCACCCAAGCCGCGGAAGCCAAGTTCCGGGTGTGTCTACTAGTAGCACCATCGGTGAAACCATAATGACTCATGACATTCAACACAACCTGCCAAAGCAGATCAAAAACATCACCATCACATCAAAGACCAAAAAACCAGATATGTACAAAACAAAACTAACTATATACAAAAGCAAAATGCCAGGCCGAAGCCTAGGCATAATACCTTTTCAAATAGAGCCCATTTATGGGCTCCGCCAACTCATTTCCTTCAAAATAAACCAAGGCATATGCTCCTTTTTTAAGGAATTTTTTAACAATGAAGGGGCCATACCACATAGATTTAAACTTTCCGTGCCCAGGGCATCCTTCTCTTGGGCATAGACCAAAACGAGGTCACCTTCCGAGAAAACCCTAGGTTTGACTGCCTTATCGTACTGAACTTTGACTCGTTTCTTATGCACCTCATTCATCGTAGCGGCATCCCGACGCTGCTCATCAAGATGTTCCAGATGAAGGAGACGTTCTTTGAGACTAGAAGTGTCAGGAAGAAGCTCAACAGCTAACTTTAGAGAATGAATCTCACATTCAATGGGGAATATGGATTCCAGCCCGTAAGCTAGTTGAAATGGAGTAAAGCCAGTTGCAGTTTTCACTGACGTTTGGTATGCCCAAAGTGCAGGATACAGCATGATATTCCAGTTGGATTGAGCTTTATCAATCGTCCTTTGAAGAATGGTCTTCAAGGATTTGTTCACGACTTCCACTTGCCCATTGTCCTGAGGATAATAAGGAGACGAATGCTCCTGCTAGAAACCTAATTTTAGAGCCAACTCAGCCATCATGCTATTATGAAAATGACTGCCATGATCAGTGACAATCTATCTAGGAATACCAAAACGAGTAATAACTTGGTTGAAAAGAAAAAGAGTTGTTGTCTCACCATCATTCCCAAAAGTAGGCATAGCCTCGACCCACTTCGTAAAGTAGTCTACTGCTATAATAATGTACTTGTGACCTTTAGTCGATGGTGAGTTACAAGTAGTATAATCAATACCCCACTTTGTAAAGGGGCCGGCAGTAATGACTGGAAAAAGCGGAGCTGGATGAGCGTGCATTTTTAGAGTATAGACTTGACACGGATGACACTTTTTGACCGACTCCATACAATATTTGAAAATCGAAGGCCAAAAGTATCCAACATACAAGTTTTTTTGGGCTGTAGCAAGCCCAGATAAATGACCACCACAAGCTCCACTGTGGCAATCATTCAGCACAGCCTCAGCTTCTTCGAGAGTTAAGCAACGTCTTAGGATTGATTCAACCCCTCGACGGTATAAATTATCACCAATAATTAAGTAATTTTTAGCCAAGTGACGTAATTTACGGCGCTCATATTTCGAAAAAGTAGAGGGAAACTTCGCAGTCTGAAGATACACAATGATATCCCCATATCAAGGATCCTGTGCAGAGATGAGAAACAAATGGTCATCTGAGAAGGATTCATCATAAACTATCTCTTCTCCACAGGGAAACTCAGAGATTAATTCTGCGAAAACCAATGATTTCTTGGACTTGGCAGACATAAACTCAAGATAAAATTCTTGCAAAATCAGAATCCATCTATTGTATTTGCCCCCAATCAATCGCCTACTGAGAACAAACTGAAATGGATTGACTACTGCCAAAACATAAGTTTTTCATAGAAGAATATAATGTTTGAGTCGATGTACAGCATGAACAGTTGCTAAATCCAGCTTCTCTATCGGAGTATACCAGATTTCAGGTCCTACCAAGCCTCGACTAAGGTAGTATATAACATTCTCTACAAGAGCATCGTCCTCCTGAACCAGAACCATACCAACGGTAGATTCTATTGCTGCAAGATACAAAAGGAAATCCCTGCTATAATCAGGTGGACTCAATATAGGAGCAGAGGTCAATGCTTTTTTCAAAGCATCGAATGAGCGCTGAGCGAATTCATCCCAAAAGAATGGGACTCCCTTTTTCAAAAATCTCATAAATCCTTTGGTAACTTCAGCATAATTTACGATAAATCTCCGAAGAAAATTAGCTTTTCCTTGTAGACTTTGAAGTTGACGAATAGAAGACGGGGGAGGCAATAGAAGTATTGCCTCTACCTTCAAGGGATCTACCTGAATCCCTTCCGTAGACACTATCAATCCCAATAACCGACCAGATGTGACCGCAAGAACACACTTTTTCGGATTCAACCCAATCTTGTAGAAACGACATCATTCAAATACTTGATGGAGGTGAGCAGGATGCTCCATTCTCTTTCGAGAACGAGCTCCTAAATCATCCAAATATGCCTCGATAATATGTTTAATGTCGTGGAAGGCATATGACATGGCCCGCTGAAAAGTAGCCCCAGCATTTTTAAGACCAAAAGGCATCTTCTTGTAAGCAAAATTACCCCAGGGACAAATAAAGGCAGTCTTATGCTGATCTTTAGGATGGATAGTAATCTGATTATATCCAGAGAAAACATCCATGAAGGAGAAAATCTCATTACCGGCACACTCATCGATAATTTGATCTATAAATGGTGTGGGGTAATTATCTTTCGGACATGTTTTATTAAGGTCTCTGAAGTAAATGCAAACTCGAATTGTTCCTTGTTTCTTATCCAAGGGAACAGGATTCGAAACCCACTCAGTCAAAGGAACAGGGAAAATAAATCCCGCCTTAAGCAGCTTCTCTACCTCGGCTTTGATAGCTGCAGCCTTCCTAGGGTTGACCGGACGAAGCTTTTGCCTCACAGGCTTAGCATTTTTGTAAGTCTTGATCTCATGCTGGACAATAGATGGATCTATACCAGGAATTTCATCATAAGACCAAGTGAACACATCCCTAAACTCTTTAAAGAGGTCGGTGTAAAGCTGAATCTCTTCAGGGGAACATTCAGCTCCAATGAAGACATTCTCTATAACATTGGGATCTCTGGAAATGTTCACCAGGAAAGTCGGATAAATCACAGCCATGTTCCTTTCAGCATACACCTGTGCAGGTGCTAAAGGGTTCAGGACTGGGTGAACAGGACCAGAAGACAAAGGACTTGGAAAACTCGATTCAACTTCGCTCAAATCAGGTAAAAAGTAAGACCGATGATGCAAATCATCCCACGGTCTATCTACACCAGTCATAGCTTCCAAGATGGCCTCTTCAGATGGAAGAGTGGTATCAAGGCAATCCTGGGTGGAAGAAGAACTAAGTGTCCAAGCTGGAACCACATTTCCATCCAACTCCTCAGGAGAAAGAGAAGATGGAATGGACTCTGTAGAGTCAACAATAGATTGATAAGCAATCTCAGCTGCAGACATTGGAAATGCCATTCCACCCACTTGACCTTCCGCTAATGTGGAGGTAGGGGAAGGTAAGGTCCAAGGGTCCAAAAAATAATGAGTTCTGAAGAACTCTCTTCGAATAGGAACCCTGGAGGATGAAATCTCATTTATATGAACGGTAGGAGGTGGAATATCGAAAGTACCCATCAAAGAAGAATACATTCCAACCCCTAAATTCTCAACAGGCGGCTTGGCATTATCCACCTTTGGGATAGTTGATTCAGTAGATGCATTCGGGTTTACAGGAGAACAGTCCAGTTGGTCAACTGTAACAATCCTCCCTTCGTGAGGGAAACAAATAATCTGAAATAATGAGGATGCAATAGCATCCATCTCATAAATCCAGTTTCGCCACAACAGAAGGTTGTAGTCCAAACTTGCATCAACTATCTCAACCTCTATATTTACATTTTTTCCCCCAACATAGATGGGAAAAGTTGGGATAATGCCATGCGGTCTGTGAGAATGACCATCAAACGCCGTCAGAAGAGTAGCATATGGAACAGTTGTGGGAGATCCAATTCCCTTCCAACATGCGAGAGACATCACACATGTGGAAGCACCCTCATCAACGACCGTCCGAAAGATATTGAATTTCCGAAACGATGATTTGATATGAAAATCCATATGATGCGGGAGTCTCTTTTTAAAATTAGACATATCGAATGTAATCACAAGAGAGTTCTTTGGATCGACAGCCCCAATAGTAGTGAGCAAAGCACTGTGCTGAGCTGGGCAAGACTGGAGCACCTCAAGAGTAGACATAGCACAAGGGCTCTGTGCCAAATCTTCTACAACATAGTATTTTTGGGTAGCCCTGGCATTTGGATTAATCGCCATACGCTTAGTAGATGCTTTTGGCATCCGAGGTATAGGCTCAACAGTAGGCCTCATAATATGAAGCGGATCAGTACCATCGGGAGCACCCTTGGCTTTTGAAGACTCAGCTTCGCCATAATCATGAGATCTCGTGGTGATATCCGCGTGAGCACTCATCATATATATGTTTGACGGATTTTCCCTTCTTGGGTGCCCCCAGAGGAAGCCCCAGTATTTTGATTCGCGCCAACAACTAGTTGTTGCCCTTGGGGAAAAGGGTTTGTCAACGCAACCTGGGAACTGGCAGAACCCTGCTGAGCTAACAAACACTGCGCATCTTGAATCTTAGGGAAAATGTGAGTAAGATGATCTCCAGTACATAACTTGCATGGAAACTTCACTTTCTTTTTATCCTTTGGACCCTCACCAACATGCTCGTTGGATTTATTTGCATTACCCTTCCCATCCTTGCCATTTTTCTTATTATTATTTTGTCCCTTCTTCTTCCCTTCAGATTGTTGATTTCCTTTAGGGTTGGAAGTCTGGACGACATTTACCGACAAATATTGAGAAGGCGATGACTCAGCAGGCACAGCCTAACCAGAAGAAGCAGACTATATAGACAACTACTGCAATTGACTAAGCAGGTTAGCTGCACCGCTATCAATCGACCCAATAATTCCATCACCATGAGGATCAGGTTTAGTCTTGGACAAGTCTAATTTGGAGTGAGGAGCATCAGGAAAATATTTATGAAGGGCACCAGACTGAGAATATATCAATTCAAGCTGCTTGGCCCTGAAAATATCCTGTTCCTCAGAAAATACCCCTGACAGGGATACATCCTTAGAAATATCTGGCTGCAAAGATTTCAAAAACCATTCCAAGAGGAATTCTTCCGGAATATAAGCTTTAATGAGCCTGTTCCTTCTCTGCCATTCCTGAATATGATCAGAAATGTGGGTTGCCTTGTCTTGCTTAAAACTAGCCAGGAGTTCTGTCCCGACATAATAACGAACAGGAAACTGGAAATGATTTAGAAATATAGTAGCCAGATCGCCAAAAGTAGCAAAACTGCCCCCAGTTAACGCAATGTACCACTTGGCAGCATTTCCAGTCAAGGTGTGTTGAAACAACCTCAACCTAATCAAATCCTCGATTAGGGAGTTAGATGAACACCATAGATGGAAAGTGGTGATATGATCAGCTGGGTCCTCTCCATTCTTGCCTTCAAACTTTGGAATGTCTGAAGGTAGTTTGGTAGGAACCGGAGGCCACCCCGGACTATATCGGATTGGATCAATTTTCAATTTCGATAAATCTGGCAAGTTTAAAGTTGCCAGAAAAGGTAAAAGAGGAGGGGCCTAAGAATTCCATCTTTGGTGGGATGGGTTTCCAACATTCTGAAAAGAATAACCTGGATTTGATGAGGCACCAGGTTGCCAGAAAGAGCTCATAGAAAATGTTGGGCCATATGACAATCCTTGTGACCCAGTATTTGGAGAAGGACCTCCTCCCAACGTAGAGTTACCATAAACCAGACCAGTTCCCCCCACTGAAGTAGTGAATGAAGAGGAAACCCCCTGATAGGGGTTCCAATCATTAGAAAAAGGGGAAAAAGCCTTATAAGTACTCGACGAAGGGAATGGAACATTCCCTGGCTGACCAGCGAGAAAATGATTCCCTGCCCCCACTACTATAAATATAGGGTTCCAACCGGTAAAGGTAGTCGAACTCTGACCTCCAGACCAAGGGTTAAAACTCTGAGTCTGGGAAGTAAAAGGAAAATACCCTAAGGAAGGATTCAAACTAGGAACATGCCCACTTCCGATGGGGAACCCTTGAAAAGAAGCTGGCCCACTAGCCATAGAGGACATGGGTGCAGATGCAGCTGCAACAGTGGAAAAGGAAAACGAAGGAATCCCACTAATGGGCATTCCAAAACAAAAGGGACCAGATTGAGAAGCTTGTGCTTGGGTGTGACCAGAGCCAAACACAATAGTACTAGAAGCAATTGAATATATAGCAATTGTGCCTCCTCCTTCTACTGAAGTAGGAGTCTGAATGCTTGCAGCACTCACAGCCGAAGCCACGTTCCCAGTCGTGGCCATCGAAAAGTATGAATAAGATGGATAAGGACTTTTTGGTCTTGCAGACTCAGGTCTGATGTACTCAACAAAAAATGGAGAATTAGGAAGAAGAGGAGATGGAAGTGACTCAGGAAGCTGAGGTACTTCCTCTACTTCTACTTATTCTTCTCGCGGAAATAAGACTCTGGAGGTGAGTGGAGTGCTCCTCTCGGAACCAACACCAGAACCAACTACAGAACCTTCAAGCCCTAGCGAAGGATCTCTCTCCGCTACGTCAGATACCACTGGGTGATATCGACTTGCTATATTACTCCTACGCCTTCTTGAAGAAGGCTCAACACTCTCGGGAGATAACCCCCAGATTCTCCTCGATCGACGAGGTGCTTGATCAGCCACTTTAACAGATTAGTTAGACTCAAAAAAGTATGAAGCTAAGCAAGCTAGGAGAAAAGAGAATTCACTACAAAAAATCCCTAAGATTCAACCAAGCAAGCGGCGTTCAGGTATTTCCGCTCCAGGTTATTAGGACCGGACACCAAAATACGAGAAAGCAAAAAATAGGACCTCCCGAAAATAGTATGGGATAATGATGGCCCAGATCTACTAGCGAAGGTAACAGAAACAGTTACACCGACCTCCTAACAAAAACCTTTGTCGGTGTAAGTACCCAAGCTTCGTCGGGGCACCCTCCAGAGGTACTGCTGGAAGTGATATGACGTCTGCCTCAGGTACCACGGGTATTCCCCCCTCGCAGTTACCTTTATGATACCTAGGAATGGCAACTAAGGGCACCAATCTGTGTCAGCAGCCGGGCAGAATGGTCTTAAGGCAAGATCCAGCAAATCAGAGAGGGGGTATCTCTCTTCTCAGCCTTCACTTTCCCTCGCGCTTGACTCTCTGGAGGAGAGCTTTCCCGGTCCACCTAACGGTGTTGGATTTCACTCATTTAATAAACTTATATGTTTTAGTTTGAGCGGCCTTGGAGAGTTAACTCTCCACTCACCTAATCCAAGGCCCTACAACCTAGCTAGTTGATGTATGACACTTAATAAAAAAATTTCTATTTGTTTTTTAAATTATTGCGCTTATTTTAGTTGGTTGTTATATTAAGTCAAGGGAATATGGAAATGAAACTCGTGATGTTTTATGACACAGAAAAGAAATTAATGAAAACCAAGCTACATGCAGATGTAGTAATTGCCTTTCAATGAAAATAAATTTCTACACAGGTTCTACGAGACTATTTTTTCTTTTCAGATATCAAACCTCACACTCGCAAAATTTATGCAAAAGACTACAAATGTTCAAGTGCACCTAATGCAAATTACTAAGAGCATGCCAACTCTAAGATGCAATATCTAACAAAGCAAAGAGAAATCTCCAGAAATCCCGCAGTTCTATCACTTTTCGGCTGTCCACAAAGCTAGTTCCCAAACCAGAAACTATAAGTATAAAGACGCCAAAACATGCTCGAAATAAGAGAAAGAAACCAATGAAGACTCTCTTCCTAGATCAAGACAGAAACCGGAGGCAAAATATTTCAACAAGGCTTCAGAAGATGAAAAGAAACCAAAACAAAAATGCAAAACAAAAGCAATGGCAAAACAAAATGTTTTTGGGCTTTTGATTTTTATAAAGAGAAGACTTCAAAAAGACCAAGAAAGCTATCCAATTACCAAGCCAAACAATCTCTGAATTTCAAGCAAAACTCCAACAAAAATGCTCCAAATCTTATAATTCCACTTGGTAGCAAGATTCATACGAGAAAAAGGAAGACAAGAAACTCAGTAAATCAGCCCGGTATAATAGCACAAACTTGCAGCAAACAAAACTTCAAAGAACCAAAAATGACTCTTCAAAAAAAATCGCAACAAGAGCTAGTCAAATGAAATCAAGAAAACCAACCGAAAAGTAGGAAAAAATTAAAGTGCAAAGCAAGACATCAAGTTAGGAAAGAACATATGAGCAGAAGCTCTCTATCCTGATTAAGCAGAACAGCCAAGAATCTCCAAAAAGAGATCTTGGTACTCGAACCAGAAATGCAAGCACAAAAAAAACAAGATTTTCTAAATGAGCCGGTCTTCGACCAAACAAGAGAGAAAAAGACCAATAACCACCTTCAACACAATCCAGAGCTAAAGGGACACTGCAGGAACAGGTCACGACAGGCAGACAAGACCAAAAATTCAAAAAATCAGAAATTTCAAAAACAATTCAGGCATACGCTACTTAGAAGTTTTGCAACAGGCGTGCATACGTGACTGTGGCAAAGGAAACACGCATATACGCGACTTCCTTTGACAGAAACTGCGTGTATACGCGACTGTATATAGGAAAACTAGCGTATGGAAAAGTAAATAATGAAAAATAAAAAGATCAAGCTTGGCTAAAGAACCAGGTCTTTAGTCCGACTGAGAAAAAACTAACTAGACTGGAAATAATGATTAAAACTATCGGAAACCTTTAAAACAGCTGAAACCACCCAACAGGGGAATCACAAGAATGCGATCCCCAGTGGAGTCGCCAATTCTGTTTCAGGAAATAACTCCCTAGAGGTCGTTGGGTCAGAAACCTCCATAGATCGGGGCATACTATTCAATAAGGACTCACACAACCAAACTTGTATGCTAAAAACTAGATATTATCAGTTGTAGAACTCACCCGTAGATCCTACGTTTGATGTAGATCCCGTGGGGTCCAAACCCCCAGCAAATCTTCTTCCTCTTCAACCTTAAAATCAAGAAGAAACCTGTACAAAAATCTAGTTGTACAGTATATATCTTTCCTGAATGTCAGTATAATCCATGTGAAACATCATATAAAAAATAATAAGTGTTTAATTAATAGTCTTTTCACATATATAAGCAGATATTAACACGTGAATTCAGAAACAAGATGGTTCTTCTTCATTACGAACAACATGTACAATAATAGAAAGGTGGAGAGATCACCTGAATCCTTCCACGATCTTCGAACAGACCGTCGTCTGGATCCGTCCAGCCCTTGCCTCGCTAGGATTCTTCCAAGACTTGTGCACACGAGATGACATATAAGCTGATGAACAACTCCAGGAAATAAGGGTTTCCTATAAATACCTGGGAAGTGCAGGAGGCACGGGAAATCAGACTTGAATTGGGCTCCAACAGAGTATAATGTCTATAATTTTTCTCTCCCCCTTAGGCCATGCATATGAGGGGCTTTTATACTCCCTCCAAGTAGTTTCAATCAGATGGAAACAGTTGGCCACGGGCTGGGGTGGTTGAATTACAGGAATAACCATCAACCTAGCCTCGAAAATAGGGTGTTTATATATATATTTTTAATGATTTTAATGGCATAGGCGGAAAAGTATCTCTGGACTCACGTATACATGCGGAAAATTATGGGCATGTCCGCGTATGGGTTTTGAAACACTGTTTTTTATGAACTTTATTCAAGTCTGTGGGAAAGGGTGCCCAAGGCCAAAGAGACAATCATGAATCACATGAGGGTGAAAAATGATGCTATAACAATAATCTTCAGATGTGAGCAATTATGAACTCATCCCTAAACGAAGATAATATGATGTTGATTTCCTTGATGAGGCTTTCACTCTCTTTACTGGTAGCTTTAGGAATGCACCAAGTAATCTCTACCTTTTTGTTGCCCCATGCTCCTGCGAACCTCACACTTGGATAACATCCTACAAGACAACTGATTGGCCCCCATTGTTGTCTCCTTCAGGTACTTCATGTTGAATAGGCTCCTCTTCCAGTGATCCATTGTCCACAAAATAATGAACAAGGTCGGTGTTCAACCCTGATGGTTGTGAAGGCATGACCATGCTTTACTCATTGGTCGTACATACATTATTTCCAGTGACATTCATCATGGCCTCTTCCAACCATGATGGTGCGCTTACTTGGGTTGGCATGGTCGATTTCTCATTGTCAGCTGCACCACATGGAATATCACATGCATAATTTTTAGGTGGTTCAGTGGGTGTGACAACCTCATTGATATTGTTAGTTGGTTCATGACTAAATTTTGTCTCACTGAAATTCTCATCATCATCACCATAGAAAAACCCTTTAGAAAGGGACATTATACCTTCATCAGCAACTACATCTTCATAGGCATCAACATGGTCTTGTAATTTCTCTGCTTCTTGACCTTCCACTTCAAATTCTTGGCTACAACTGGTATCATGCATAACAACATCAAAATTAAGTGGCCATATACCAGTCCTCCTAAATCCAACCTTGATATTAGAAGGTGTGAGAGCCCTTTTAAATGCTTTACATTCAAGATCATCTAGCTCAAACCTCTTTAATTCCACCCCTGGATTCTTTTCCATCCATGAAGCTCGCTTGACCCTGAAATAGTTCTTGAAAGGCCCAAACATGCTCACATCAAAGGGTTGTAATCTGTGAGTGGTATGAGCCGAAAATTTTAACAGGTCAATGCCAAATTTATTGGCCTCCTCGATTGTCTGCACATCCATGTGGATTCCATGGCCATCTAAAATTAGTAAGTACCTATTTTTATGGAAGACACCACCCGGTACAGAAATAGAAAAGTGGCAAAGGAAATTCAGGAACAGTTCCTTTGTCATCCATGCATGTGGATGTGCAACCATGCATGCACCTGGTTTACAATTATGTATATAAATTTTTAGCTCAGTTTTACCTTTAAATATATAAAATCCTGGTATTGATGAACCAATTGCATTGACAAAGGCAAGAATTTTGATCCACTCCCTACTCTTAGGCAACATATTAGGCACATTTCCGCTCCCTCTCTTGGAAATTACCCACATACCACAATTCCTTCCTGCCTATAAGCATGTTTCATCATAGTTCCATATATGGTCTAGGGCATATGAGTGTTAGTCATATGCAACAGAAAGAGTGTTATATAACTTGGAAACAATTGCAGGGCATATATTTAAAGCTCAGTCTCTATCTGTAATGTCCCGAAATGGAAATCAACAGAATTTTTCTCTAGTGAAGTGTTCCTGTTATACCATTTTTTTGGTCATCTAACCTATTATTATTAGATGAACCCAAGTACACCATGTAAGACCAATTTTACCCCAAGTAAAATTGCGTTCACCACATAAAATAACTTATTTGGTCATTTTTAACCCAAAACAAAGAAATTAATTAAATAAATCCTTATTTATTTAATTATTTCCTAAGAACAAGTTATTTAAACCATTATTTAAATAATATTCTTAGTTAAATTTGACTAAATCATCCATAAATAATCAAATAAACCATTATTTATTCCCATCATTCCCCTAAAATGATAAATAAATAATTTATTTGTTTATTATTTATAGATAAAGGAATTGACCCAAGTCAAGAACCCTTTTCCCTCCAACAAATATAATAAAATATTCCTAAAAGGTGCTTCTAGAATTCGATTAATAATATTTTATTCATGCACCGAGTTCTAGGCTGCCCCAATATTTTGTTATAAATAGGGGGGTTTTCCCCATTCATTAACCACCTTCATTGCATTAGATCACTCTGGATCTTCTCTTGGTCACCATTTTCCATTTTACTTTGTGAACTCCCATTGAGTTCTATGTTTTCCTTTCCACATCCATAAGAGAGATAAATGCTAGATCTGAAACACTGAGGACTTCCAAGAACCCATCCCACTAAGGAGAACCAGAAAACACCTTTCTTGTTTTCCTCTTAGGTGCCCCATTCTTTAATATAATACAAAATTCTTTCATATACATTATTCTTGTCTTGTTCATTGGATCTATGGAGCTATGTTATTTTTTGTCTGCTTAATATCTTTTGTGCTTAGATCTGAATTTGTGCAGCAATCTTAAAGTTATTTTTCAGCCATAATCGATGTTAGGGCTATTTTTTATGCGTAGCTAAAGTGATATTTTATGACAAAAGATTCATACTAACAATTGGCGACTCCACACGGGTTTTCTTTTGCGACCACTATTGTTTTATATATTCCTGCATATCCAGCTGTTTCAGACCCTAGGGTTTCTCTTCCATTTTTTTGTTTTTCCTATTTTTATGGTGATTTTCACCCCTAAAACCATTTAAACAGTCAAATTTTTAACTTTTGTGTGTTTCTGGCCTTCTTGCGTAGGTGACAGACATCAGCTGCAGCTGAGACGACAAAATTTTTCTGAAATCTGCCGCCGAGATAGCCGGATCTGCTGGTCGCACTTATTGGCCCAAAAAGTGCGACCTGAGCCTCAGGACGCACTTTTCTGCCCCAAACCTACGACCTGGACTGAAAACAGGTTAGAACCTACGACCTGCACTTTTTCTGCAAATTTTTCAGCACTTTTTTTGGGTTTGTCTGAAGCTTCTGTCAGGGTTTTCTAGCCTCTGTCTCTGCCCGTTTGGACCTGTTTCTGATCTGCATCACTCACCTAAGAGGGAATCTTGCCCCTTAGGGCTCTAGTACCCTCCACTTTTTATGGATGAGTCTCTACTGTTTCAGAAGTCTGAATTTCCAAAGTTTCAGCCCTCTTTTTCTCAGATCTGATACCTCCTTTTCAGATCCCTTTTAGATCAGCTCGTCTCCCTCTCAAAACCGTCTCATCTCGTTTTTTTTGGGTTCATTTCTAAGGCCACTGCCTTGTCTCTCCTATCTTTAGCTGATCTCCTCCTTTTTAGCAGCAACCTTGCCTCTGCCTCTTTTCTATTCTCTGCACCAATTTTCAGCAGATTCACCCTTTGGATCCCAGTCCCTCCGGACCTTAGATCTATTGGCATATTTTAGCGTGCTTTGCCTGGTTTTTTCCCTCTTGTAGACTAGTTTTGAGAGACCCACTTTTTTGGGTTATATTTCTACATTATTAGTTGTTAATTTTCTATTCTTTCAGTCTTATTTACTGTAGATTTCTTTTCCATTACGCAACACACTTTTTATTTTACTCTCAAAACGTCTGGGTTTAAACAATTAAAATTAACGCATGCCACACACTGACCCTAAGCGAAGAAGCACCTGGTTAACACCGCCTGGAAACGAATTTAAAATCAATTGTCACTGCACCTCTCTGCCATTGACCTCACTTGATTTTGTCCCCTCCTGCCCTCGTCGATTTATCTTCTTCCTGTCATCATTGCGCCCCCAAGGCGCTGCTCCCAGAGACTTCTTAGCCTTCATCCTCAGTTTCCGCTTGGACGACTTCCTCCTTCCTGTCGTCATCGCGTCAGTCTTCCTCTGAGTCCGCACTCCGAATCCTCTTCTGATTTTTCAGGTTCTCCCCCTACTTCTGGTTCCCCCTCTTTTCCCTCCACCATGTCTAGTTCTGGCCCTAGCCCTAACCCCAGTTCTACCTCCGGGTCCATTTCCAGTGGAACCACTACGGGACCTACCTCGACTGCCCCATTACTCCCTTATATGGCTGGCCTCAGTCTCCCTGACTTCAATCAGCTGATTAATGATCCCATTCGCCAAGATGTGAGTTGGCCTGCTATGCCAACCAAGCTCCCCTCCGACATTCCCAAGTTCGGAGGCCTTGCTAGCAAAGATCCCTCTAACCATATCCGCTCTTTCCACATGTGGTTCTCCTCTAATTCCATCACTGATGACTCCATCCATCTTCGATTGTTCCAACGCACGCTTACAGGTGATGCTTCTAAATGGTATGTTGAACAGGCCACCTCCTCCCATACCACTTTTGTGACCATTGCCCAAGCCTTTTTATCCTACTTCAAGCTCCCCCTCCAATACGACACTGGTACTGAGCATTTAACCTCTTTCCATCAATCCTCTTCGACCCGCCTTTCTACTCATGTCCAAGAATGGCGGCGACGACGACGCTTGTGCCGCGCTCCCCCCTTTGAAGATCGGGTTTACATGGACTGGTTCCTTCGCTCTCTCTTACCTCCCATTGGCAAAGATGTTGCATCCCATTTTCCCCAAATTGAAGAAGCCGCCCTCCAAATAGCCTTGAAGTATGACCTTATCTACGCCCAATCTGGTTATGTTTATACCGTCCTCCCTGACCTTCCCAAACCCGATGGCCCTCATGCCTCGGGGGCATCTCACTCTGCCGATGGTATCGTTGGAGCCCTGTCACATACCTTTGCCCAACCTCTTCCGAGCCATGGTTTTCCTCTCAAGGCCAGCCCCTCCGGCATTTTCTCCCCTCCCGGTAGCATGTATTCAGGCTACGACATGCCTCCTTCTTTTTCCCACCCTCCTCCTTACCTTACTGCTTCCCCCCCTACCCCTTATCCATATTCACAACCTAATGTCCCCGCTCCTCCAGCATTTGGACCTTCCACTCCATTTCCTTTTCCACCCCCACAACCGCACTTACTTCCCCCCCCAGGGGAAGTATTTGCACAACAGGGGGCACCTAACGTTCCTCCTTCTCAAAAAATGAGAAGGGGCAATCAATCCACTTCGGGCAATCGTGGACCCAATCCTTCCAATATCGACTCTACCACTGCCAACTAGCCCCAGGGCTCTCAACCCAAGCCGGACAGGCCACTCCACACCAATAAGCCCTGTTCTTGTTGCGGTGTTTATGGTCACTACAATCACGATTGTCCCTTATTACCACAAATGCGGCAACTTTAGGATTCTCAGGCCACTGTACAGGCACAACACTCCTCCCCTACTACCCCTCCCACTCCCATTACTTCTCAACCTGCTGTGTTTACTGATCCTTTCCCGCAACAAGGATTCGTGGCCACTCAACCACCTCACACCCCGGTAACCACTCACCCTTCCCCTTCGGGTTCCTTTGATTACCAGATTCTCATGATGGCTTCTGACCCACCTCTCACTGTCGACCTCAACCTTCAAACTCGGTCCCGTCAGTATTCCACACCTCCTGTTCCACCTGTCTCTGAGTCTCCATCGTCAGGTCCTACAGAGCCTCTATCGACACCCAATGGTCCCTTGCAACTCCCTCTGCCCAAAGCCAAGGTTCATCCCAAGCCTCCTAAGGGACCATTACACCGAAATGCTGCCTCTGGTTGGGCTGCCCATTCATACATCATAGTAGATGATCTGGCCCAATCTCCTGCTGCCATTTCAACACTGGAACTCCTCCAGTCGTGTCCTTCTCAAAAGAGGGCTCTACTATCTATCGTGGGCGTTGTAGATCCCGCTGATGACCAATTGATTGTTTTTTACGCCTATCAGTCAGAAGATCCCCCTCTTCCTCCTTCAGTTGCTTTCCAAATCCCCGTCAAGATCCGAAACGCAAATGTTGCTCGGTGTATTATTGATGAGGGGGCATCTACCTGCGTAGTGTACGCTTCGGTTTGGAAACAACTCGGATCCCCTGAACTGGCCCCTTCCACCATCACCCTTCGTGCGTGGGATGGTCATGCCTCGCAACCCATTGGCCTATTCCGTAACTGTCCCATTACCCTTGCCGGCAAGACTGTTTATGTCGACGTTGAAGTCATTGACGCCCCTTTTGACTATAACATCCTTTTGTGGCATAGTTACACCTATTCCATGTCTGCCGTCCCATCCGCATTCCACTGCAAGATGTTCTTCCCCCATAATGGAAATATTGTCACCATTGACCAATTAAACTACCATGAACCAAAATCTCAGACCTCCCCTGAGTCCACCATCTCTACTGTCACCAATAAACCAACGGTTGATTCCTTGACCAGTGTTTCCCCTGGCGTCTACAAAGACTCCTCTTTGCTTGGAACTTTTCCTGGTCCTCCCCCTCCTTTGGTCTCTGACCCCAGCTCAGCGAATGTTTTCATGATGCAATCATCTCAGGCTGGTCTTCCGCAGCCTGCTACAACTAGTTAGCAACCTCCATCTCACCCACCGCCTCCTGCTCCTAGCCCTTCGCTTCAGTCAACCGAACCTTCTTCACCTTACCCTTCCCATCACCCTCTGGCACCTCCCTACCCCCCAGAGTCCATTCCCTCAAGTCTCCACCATATGGGAGCCATCCCCCCTGGTCATTACCCCGCCGGTCAAATACCGTTCATTGGCCCGCCCCCCAAAGTCTATTCGGTCCCCGTCATGGCCACCCTTTCCCTACCTAATTTAACCTTGGGAATCCTATTATGGTATCTTACTCCTCCAGCCGAGACCCCACCAGGCCACCCCAAACCATACATAGCCGTGACACGGGTGCAACCGATTCCCTTCGCTCCTTCCACCACCATAGTGACCCTAGCCCCTCCGCAGAACCCTCCTCATACTGCGACAGCTACTGGCAAGAAATGAAAAACTCGCAAGGGGGCATCCAATGACAAGGCCACCACTCCTAACCCTACCCCTCCCCCACCCACCAAGCCTTGCGCCTTGTGTGATGGTATTGGTCATCCCACCCATACTTGTCCTGAGTTGCCCCGTATCCACCCCATGGTTAAAGTCGCGTTCCCTGAATCTATGATCCCTGAAACCTCTGTTTCTTCCTCATCCGTAGCTAAGAACCCGAAGACTCTCCGCACCAACAAACCCTGTGCTCTGTGTGGTGCTCATGGCCATTATTCTCACCATTGTCCTCACCTCACCCATTACCGAGCCTCTTTATAGGTCATCTGCGAGTACGAGGTTGAACAAAATCAATCCGCCTCTCCCATCCTTACTCAGTATGCGTCCAGTCTACTTGAGGATCCCCCTGCTACCATTGACATTCCTCCCCCTGATGTTGAAATGTCTGACCCCGCTACTCCTCTTCTATAACTATCATCATCCGCGTGTTCCCCGGAGTACATTCCTTCTGACCCCACTCCACCTATTCTGCTTGATTCTCCTCTAGACACGGGTTCCTCATCTTTTGACCATCTATTTACTTGCTCTTCTCTCATTCCCTGTGATGACCCGTATCTTCACATCTCTTCCCATACTGATGATTTAGGTACCTTTGCAGCATCGTCTGGTCTCTTTGACCCTCCCAATCCCTCTCCTCATCACAATCATACCATCCGTATCTTCGATTTTCTTTGCATCCTGAGTACCCACCCTCCCTCCCATCGTCCTCCTTCCTCTCCTTCTCGTCGACCCATGAGTCCTAGACTTCCTACCCAAACTGCTCCCTCCCGTAGCCATCATTGGAGGTCTATCCTCTACTCATGCTGCCCTCCTTTGTCTCATCCTTCCCCTTTCCTGACTTATGAGACTATTACATTGGCCCTTTCATCCGGACCTCATCTGGGCTATGCCGATGGAGCAAGTCGCTATTCCCGTCATCTCGCTTCCGCAGCGTGGGCCATATTTACCCCCTTGCATACCCTGGTCCTTGCAAATGGAGTCTGCATTGGTACGGCCACCAATAATCAGGCCGAATATGATGCAGTTCATGGTCTCTTAACCGATGCCCTTTCTCACCACATCCTCCACCTACATGTTCATTTAGATTCCCTGCTTGTTGTCTTACAACTTAATGGTGTCTATCGTGTGCATAACCCCCTCTTGTTTAGACAATATTTATGAGTGAAGCTTTTGATACGTGAATTTAGATTCAGTACATTTCACCACATACCACGAGATCAAAATCACTACGTAGATCAAATTGAAAATCATATTCTAGACTGGCATTTATCAAACACAACACAATAACATTTAACACCATAAATCAAATACATCCATCATATATATACCATATCACATGTGTTTTTAGAGTCCATCTGCTCTGAAACATACGACATGCCCATAGCATGTTACACACAACATAACTACAAAAATGGGGGGCACCACTTGCCCCTACAAAAACAATGGGGGGCACCACATGCCCTACACCTAATCACTCCCTGGAGGATCCCGAGCCAATGGCTCTGCTCCTGTAGCTCGTAGATCACGCACAGTCTGACCGGACATCGCTATGCGTCGCATGATACCTTGCCACTCCGAGGGTAGCCCAATACACAACTCTCTGTATCGGTCGTCTAAATCCTACCAACCACGCTCCGACACACCAGTCAACAATCCCTCATATCTACGATGGATGTCCTCCACCAGTGTGGCCATCTCCTCGCTCTGTCCCGTCCTCGATCCACTTGCCCCTGTAGCTCCTCCTGCTGCAGGACGTCCCATATATCCGGCCGGTTTTACTGGAGCTATATCTGCATTCCAAAAAGTATAAATATTAGCACCATATAGACTAGTCAAAACCTTTAAAATGCACATAACAGATTAGTTGCTTGTCACTTACCATCAGGGCCCCATACTCGACCAGGTGGAAGCGGCAAGTCCAGATCTCCCCAATAACTCATCCCACTGTAGGGATAGTCATCTATGTATAATGGCATCTGATCCCAATGGGCGAAGAAATCCGGTCGGCACACCCGTCCGACGACCCCTCCCCCTCCTCTACTCAGTAATCGCCCCCACCGACGCATCCAGGGCTCCCTCGGACCTCCATCAGGCAATTTTACACGAGGTCGTAAGGTCGGGATCTTCTCAAAGAAGAAAGAGCACAACATCGTCCCATAGGCGCAATCATGATTCACTTGCTGCTTGCATAGCGACAACTGTCGTTTCATCGACACCAACATCATCTGGGCCCACCCATAGTAGGTCCCACTCAGCACACTCTCCACGATCATCATCTGCCCTCCAATGATGTGATGGAACTCTTGGCTACCCAAGACCCGTAACATTGTTGCGGCCACCGCCCGGGTCTCCAACCTCTCTAGATCACCAATGGATATTTGAGTCTCCTTGACTCAGACCCTTGGTCGACAATGTCGCTCAAAAAACTCCATACTGTTACGCCCATGTGGTAACACTGGCTGCGTATTTCCCACCATCCCTAATGGTGGGAGACCAGTCAAGAAATACAAATCCTGGACCGTCAGCTTGATCATGTTCCCCTACACTACAAATTCCTCCTGATTCGAATCCTAGTAACTGATAATACGGGCCAACAAGGGTTCTCCAGCCCTCATCAATGGGTTCTCCAAAAATTTCAGCACCCCATACCTCACCAGTACACGACAGACACCCTGATCTGCCTGGATCTCTGTCCACAATGTACCTAAGTCTCTCTCTCTCCATTTGATCACTATATCTACCATATCTGCACAAAAACGTCAATTTGTCAGTCTCCAGATCTACACAACTGCATATATCCACACCAAAACTGAACCTCAGCCCAATACAGCACTGAAATCACCTCCCTCTCAGAGGTCACACTTTTCAGCACAAACCTAGGCCAGTTCGCACTTTTCAGGCCCAAACCTGCGTCCCAGGTGATAGTTTTTGCCCCAAAAAGTGCGACCCGGCCATGAGGAAGAAATAGGGGCAGTTACTGAGATTTAAAGCCCTAATCTACAATTTGAATCCATCAAAAACAAAGCTTAATATTAGGCCTCTCACCTGCAACTGATGGATCACAATTCCAACGGTCAGTTTGTCCACTACGATCGCCACAATATTTAGGGTCTTCTCTCCTCTCCACATTCCCCACAGCTACACAAGCAAATGAATGATTTTGGAGGGAAAACGCCCTATTAGAAGAAAACTCCTATTTTTTCTTTCGCCCGCTGCGACCAAACCGTAGCCTCGTTTGACACACCGTCTACACCGTTGGAAAGCTCTCACCGAGCACTCAAATGGGTATCTGTCAGTTTTTTATGTTTTGATCCTTCACCGGGACACATTTTGTCCATGAAGGGTCTATTCACCTCTTCTCAAAATCGAATTTCTTCACTTACGACACTTGTACTTGGGGCACCACTTTGCCTCCTTACCCGTATTCGTTCGTGTTGATTTTTGTCATGAGCTACCCTATTGTACTCATGCTTTTATGGTTCCCCATTGGACCTATACTATGAGGCAGCACCATCAAGTCGCCCTTGTTTAGAGCATTCGAGTCGAGTCACCAGCACATTCATGGAGTCTATCCCGAGTCCCTTTGTACCCTGCCATAGTCCTCCATCCTTTCCTGCTTGGTCCCTCCCTCATGACCTACAATACCCCTGCACACTCTCCCTCATGATATTGTGTCAATCGCTTCCACGCCCTTCATACACTTTATGCTCTAACAAAGGAAGTCGTCCAACCGCTCCTCCATTTCTCTCCTTCCATCATCATCATTAGTTTCTACTTGGTCGTCGCTCTACTATTTTCCCCATGCCTTAGGTGGGGTTCCCTTATTTCCTCACCTATGGTAGACCTACTTTTGTCGACATCAGCTCGTTTATTCCAGAAGCCAAGTCTTGGGGGAAGTGTCCCTTGGTTCGAGCTCCTATCAGCATGATCATGATCTATACACTTGATGGTCCAGTGATGCAGCAGCAGCTCTTGATGATTCCCGGGTATGTGTGAGATGTCCCAACCCTCATGAGGGGATGGCCCTATAGGTATCCCCCCATATACCTGGATGACTTCCTTTCCGCCCCTGATGAAGCTCCTCCCATTTGAAGATATTAGCCTCCACCACTTGCGACGCCTCTTCGATTTGCACATATCAGTCAGATGTTGCGAGCTCTTCCCCACGTCTAGGGGGTATTTGGGTGTATTTGTATCTCATGTACTACCATATTTTTGCATAATTCCAGGCATCGCATGTATGTGATATTTATCATGTTATTTATCTGGCTCATGTTTAGGCCAGCACAAGCTTCATTATTGCGTTCCGTGGTTTTCCGGGCACCTTATTCCTTGTACTTATTGCGTTCCATGGTTTTCCGGGCACCTTATTCTTTGTACTTTATCTCGGCGGGCATAGGTATGCCTCCCCCGCCGCCTTTAGCACAGGTACCACTTCATAGAGACTTGTTTCACCTATAAGTCTCGTCTCCTCAGGGTCTAGTCCTTTACCACATCAAACACATTACACTTCTCTCTCTCATTTCCCTTTTGCTATCTAGTGATTGAGTTCTTACAACGTACTTCAGTCATACGATTTTCTCCTAACACTCGTACGTTGGGGGGCAATCTGTTATACCATTTTTTTGGTCATCTAACCTATTATTATTAGATGAACCCAAGTACACCATGTAAGACCAATTTAACCCCAAGTAAAATTGCTTTCACCACATAAAATAACTTATTTGGTCATTTTTAACCCAAAACAAAGCAATTAATTAAATAAATCCTTATTTATTTAATTATTTCCTAAGAACAAGTTATTTAAACCATTATTTAAATAATATTCTTAGTTAAATTTGACTAAATCATCCATAAATAATCAAATAAACCATTATTTATTCCCATCATTCCCCTAAAATGATAAATAAATCATTTTTTTATTTATTATTTATAAATAAAGGAATTGACCCAAGTCAAGAACCCTTTTCCCTCCAAAAAATATAATAAAATATTCCTAAAAGGTGCTTCTAGAATTCGATTAATAATATTTTATTCATGCACCAAGTTCTAGAGCACCCCAATATTTTTTTATAAATAGGGGGGTTTTCCCCATTCATTAACCACCTTCATTGCATTAGATCACTCTGGATCTTCTCTTGGTCACCATTTTCCATTTTACTTTGTGAACTCCCATTGAGTTCTATGTTTGCCTTTCCACATCCATAAGAGAGAGAAATGCTAGATCTAAAACACTGAGGACTTCCAAGAACCCATCCCACTGAGGAGAACCGGAAAACACCTTTCTTGTTTTCCTCTCAGGTGCCCCATTCTTTAATATAATACAAAATTCTTTCATACACATTCTTCTTGTATTGTTCATTGGATCTATGGAGCTATGTTATTTTTTGTCTGCTTAATATCTTTTGTACTTAGATCTGAATTTGTGCAGCAATATTAAAGGTATTTTTCAGCCATAATCGATGTTAGGGCTATTTTTTATGCGTAGCTAAAGTGATCTTTTACGACAAAAGATTCATACTAACAGTTCCTTTGTCGGAAATATGAACAAGGATATTTAAGATATGGACTGAGTGGTAATTTACCAGATATGTCACCTCTAAAAATAGGATGAGATCCGGAGGCTAGCTGGCCCCTTCTCAGGCTCTGTTTATAGCTATGTAAATATTCCGTCTTGGGAAAACTCAGGAATCTAGAAGAAAAAACGCATTTCCATCCATGCATGCAATAAAATACTGAAATGAACTCTTGGATCCCATAGATACATCAATAAAAAATCTAAATCCAAGAATAGAGCTGAAACAAATCAAACTAGGTGGGCTAAATAGGTCTCCCACCATAGTGTAGTCAAAACTAGTGAAAACCCCAAAGACTGCAAAATGCCAAAGTAGCTGCTCAAGGGACTGCACAGTCTAAGAGAGGTTTTACACATAAAATAATCCAAGAAAAATAGATCTACTCATATATTACTCAGAAATGCATCAAGGAATGAGATCTAGTCTCTCTATACAAAAAGCAAGGCAACCCGACAAGGGTTTCTTGTCAAACACTCTAAATACAGAATGTAATATTCAAACATCTTGGAATATTCACTACAACCTAAAGCATGAGAGTGTAAGATGCTGATATAAATATGATCTGATTAATATCCTTCAAAAGGCTTCCTCCCATGAGAGAATGAACCTCTCAATCACAAGGAAAAACCACAAAGAAGCCACCAAACCCTGCAATGAAAGTTGCCTCCCAAAATAACACAGTTCCTAGCTACAACTGCGCTGGAAATATGAAAAGTGTGTGGTCTGATACCACTGATCTGAAATCTGCTCCAAGACTCTCCAAACAGATCTATGGATGAAATGAAATCCCCCTCCAACAAAGATCAGCTCAGAAAGTGGGATGTCAATCCCTCCCACTGCTGCACCCAGCTACACTGCACAATATTTGCTGCAGAAACTACGCTGATGAAGATGGCTAAAGCTTGGCCTGAAAACCTGATGTGGAATGATGAATGAAAGCTCTCCCAATGAGGCTCCTCAAAGGAAGAGGTGGGGTTCCTGCCTGGGAACACCCAAGTGCTAAACAACACTACTACTCTGCTGAACAGCAAGAGTAAGCAAATGTCTAGAGAGACATGAATAATGATCTAAAGCATGAATAACAATGCTCTCATCCTCTTCCTCATATATAATACGAGTTCGCTTCTCCTTGGACCCACCCAACTAGGTCTCCTCATTCAAAATATGCACTTCCCTCCAAAATTGCGTTATTCTTCCTAGGGTTTCTTCTCCTCCAAGACTGTGCAGTTGACCAAGTCAAAGTAGCTGCATTTTATCCTTATTCACACATAGAGGTGTTTTATTAGGCTTGAAATAATGTGTCCCTTCACACTTGGAGTGTTTTTATCCTTCTTAGGAGACTTATGGGCTTTTCTACCCATTTATTTTCCGACTATAGCTGCTGCTAACTCTAATGTCCCATTTAGGTTGGAAGCTAAAAATTTGGGACATTACACTATCAAGGCCCTCCATTGTACGTAACACAAGGTCTGAATGCCTCTTTTTAAACTCACTCCACCATGACTTACCAGGAAAACCATATTTAGAGGGGTTTGGCATCCCTTCACATATTTGAGCTATAATGGATTTAAGTTGTATAAGATCTAACCCATGCCCCAATTGGGCCATCTCCTTACACCACTCGACCACCTCATCCTCCTCCTCTTCAGTCATAACTATAACAGACCCTCTATGCTTTGTATTATTCAACCCATTTATCCAATAATGTATGTTAGAGGCAACAATACCATGGTTTTTTGCAGATACTCAAATTGAATATCCCTTAAACTCAATGTCATGAATTGCATCAAACATGTCTTGCTTTTTCCAGCCTCTATGGCACTGATTTTCTTTGTTGAAATTGCACCTTGCATTGTGGTTAAAGGTGGCTCTATGGCTGATGGTGGGCTGGGATGATCTGTTATCACAGATTCCTTTTCAATGGTATTGCTAGGAGCATTTGGAGCATTGACATCCTCGTCTGATGAATTGCTCCATAGCTGGGCCCCTCTTGTCCCTCGCCTCTTGTTCCTTATCCGATCTGCAATAGAAAATCTTGGCATGGCTCCAAAAAAATGCAGATCTACCATGAAAATATGATTTAAAATTGTATTTGAGTATAACACGAGTAAGAAATTTGATAAATATTACAACACAAATGTATAGAGTAAACTATGTCTATGTATGAATTCCAATATTAGCATGAGATTCAATAAGTAATACCTATTGACTGCTAACAACATGAAATCTTCTATTGTTTGTTGTGAACTCTTCCATTTGTGTAGGAAACTTGGTATTTTTCTCAAACGAGTTCATGTTGCATCTGAGTGTATACTGTGTTATCAGCAAGGTTTTATCTTATTAATGAAACCAAACCTAGTAATCCATTCATACAAATGAAGAATTCTATGAATTGATTTACATTGAAGTGGAACATACCTTGTTTACCTGAACAATTGAATTTGGATTACATTGTTACTTTGAATTATTGAATGATTTTCATTAGATTGTATTTCAATTATGTATGACTTTAATATCAAAATGAGAAAGATAAGTGATACCTATTGAATGTTAACAACATGGTTATAAGCTAACATGGTTGTAAGCTACATGGAAAGCTACATGGTTGTAAGCTACATGGATTTAAGCTACATGGATGTAAGCTACATGGTTGTAGGTAACATGGTTGTAAGCAACATGGCTGTAAGAAACATGGATGTAAGCTAACATGGATGTAAGTAACACGGTTGTAAGTTAACATGGAATCTTCTATTGTTAACATGCCTGTAAGAAACATACCTTTTGTACTGGTGTAGAGGTATAGACTAACAGGACATTCATAGCTTCGTGTTAAGTGTATGCAAGTTTCAAGATGCATTCCTTTCATGTCCAAGAAAATTAATCATACTGTTTTTCAATAATTTCTACCACATGTTGTTGTTGTTATGTACTTAAGTATGTACCTATGCAGATTATTTTTCTAGGGCTAATTTCAACAATTTTAGCACACAATTCCTTGTTTCCACCTATGGATGGAAATTCCCGATTTACCGTTGGTGCTACTGCTTAAACTCTTGGTGCTGGAACCACTGCTCTTGCCTTTGCTATTTTTTTAGGTTGTTAACATGTCTATAAGAAACATAATTTTTAGCTTCATTAAGACAAGTTTGGTGACTTCGTTAAATTCCATCTACTGGGGGCAAGAGTTTAATAGAGGTATTGATTTGGCAAGAAAAACTAACTAGATAGGACATTCATAGTTTTTGGTTAAGTTCATATTGAAGCATTTTGTATTGGTGTAGAGGTATTGGCTAACAGGATATTCATAGTTTATGGTTAAGTGTATGCAAGTTTGAAGATGAATTCCTTTCATGTACAAGAAGTCCCAAGCAAATTTACCATACTATTTTTGAATAATTTCTACCACCTATTGTTTTTTTTTCTGTACTTAAGTATGTACCTACGTAGAGTATTTTTCCAGGGATAATTTCAACAAGTTTAGTGCATGGTTTCTTGTTTTCACCTATGGCTAGAAATTCCCTATTGAATGTTGGTGCTGCTGCTTAAACTCTTCGTGCTGGAACCACTACTCTTGCCTTTGCTATTGGTTTAGGTTATACTAATGAAAGGTAGAGTTATGTCTGGCAGTTATGGCTTCCAATGATCGGCTATCAAATGCCCTTATGGCAATGAACACTGCCTATGTTTGGCTCTATGACTAGTTGTAAAATTCCACCACTTGTCAATGATATTGGCTATTGACCTCAGCCTTAGTCCATGTCAATAAGCTCTAGATACACTTTGGACATGGAATTATCTACCTAGTGCGAATATGCTCAGAAAATATGTGTTAATTTTTCTTGTTTTTTTAGAAAAAAATAGATACAACAATTTATTCTATTTTGCTAAGCCTGTGATCCAACTAGTGTAGTTCAACTTGTTGCTCTTAGCTTGAGCTAAGCAGCAATTTAGAAGTAGTAGTTAAGAAGGAAGCTGTAGTGAAACTAAAATGAGACTTCTAATTAGTTGTATTTCCACTCTTGCAATCTCTCTAACTCCTATGTAGTTATTATCTTTCTGTTCTTATAACAACGAATATGATTTAATTAAAAAGCTCTCTCTATTTTAATTTACGAACCAAAAGCAGTCCCGAGAATCGAATAACTCTAGTCTTAGTCCCATGCCTTAAGGTAAGTCACTTGTTGTCTTATATTTCAAGCATTAGTTCAGAAAGAAATACGGCAACAATAAGTACTATTAGCTTCCGAGTAAAACTACTAGCTTTAGTCTGTAACTTAGAATATTAGAATATTAGCTTTAAGAACTACTAGCTAGTATAAGAATGTATAATGGGTCTCTCCATAATAGTGAGACATTATAAGGATGTTACATAGTCAATCTAAGCTAATGAACATAGTAGTAAGCTTTCCGGTCGTGTCTTAGTAAGCTAGTTTGAATACTCATAGCTTTTTTAATCTACATGATTTTCTTATAAACATAAATTTCCTTACTTATAAGCTTAACATGGTTTCTCAACTAAAATAATGACATAGGACTTAATATAATAATAGTATTCAACAACAACCAAAAACTTGTATGTCTCCAACAACGCTCCAATAATCGATGAAGAGAATGAATGTAACACTATGCACACACTTTGTCTGGAATGTAACACTGAGCACACTGTCTGGATGAAGAGAATGAATGTAACACTGTGCACACACTCTGTCTGGAATGTAACACTGAGCACACTCTATCTGTATGTCTGGAACATTGTCTAAAAATGGTTGTATGTCTGCAAAATGAATGGAACATTGTCTAAAAACACTGATTGTATGTGAAAACTATGAATGTATGTCAACAACAACTTCAAAGTATAATGAATGCTTCAAATGAAGTAAGGGTTGATGTTTTATAGTTTTGTGATCTAGAATTTAATTGGTAGGAAAGATTGGCATGGATTTCCATCTCCCAAATTCAATTGTGTTGTGGATTGATTTGTACATGATCCAAAAAATGATAAGCTTTCATGGTTGATCCTTGTGCTTTCTTGAATTTAATTCCTAAATTGAAATGCTTTCTTGAATTTAATTCCTGAATTGAAATGATTTCTTGAGTTTAATTCCTGAATTGAAAGGGTTGTTTTGTTTAATTCTTGAATTGAAATGTTTGGTGAACTATTTCCTGAATTGAATGGTGTCATTTAATGTCTTCAATAGGTTGAATGGTTAAATAGACATGTACATATGGCTGACACACATTTCACCTATTTTTGTGCAGGTGTTACCCAGTTCTTGTGGTGTCTTTTTGATGGGATAACTCTAGTTTTGGATGGAAAGCATTGTAATGTTTTGTATTTCATTCTGACTTAGTTGGTAATTCAGAACTAGAGGTACTTGAGACAATAGGTCTTGTCAAATTGTGATGTTAAGACTTGGCGTATGACCGTTTTTGGTCAAATAAAAAATTGGGCCCATTTTGGACATATTTATATAATTTATATAAATTAATATAAAGTATTTTTGTGTATATTTTAGTGAGTTTGTGATTTTTGTTTGACGGGTGTGTGGGACTAGTACTATAACTAGTACTAGTCCTTGTGAAACAATAGAAGCCTCTCCCCTAGGTGGCAACATTCAGCATCAGCTTTGCCGCTGGTCTTGGACACTCATCGAGAATTATGAGCTTTAAATATCTCGGATTTTATTTTATGATTTGAGTGGAAAAGTTACCCTTTTGAATGGTGTTTGTGTGCAAGGGATAAACCAATTTTAATGCAATAGAAGGTGTTGAAGGAATCTTGTAGTAATGGATGTAAGCCTTTTGATGCTTAAAGATGTATGGCTGACTCGATGATACTTAAATATGTTCATTTTTTTCTTTTTCTTGGTGAGTTTTAGGAAAGATGTCTCCATGAGCATTCTAGAGAGGCATCGACATCAGAAAATTACAGAAGACATGATGACATGGGACATGCAGATGTGGAAGAATTAAGAACAAATGGAGACATAGTAACCTTAAAACCAAGACATGAGAAACATAGTTTAAGGAAAATAGATATAAAAAAATTAAATGTGATTTTTTTAAAAATTTGTTTAATAATATCTTACTTTTTAATAAAAAATAAATTATGTTTATGGTTTTTAACTTAAACATTATTATGATTAAAAAATATATAATATTAAAACATGAGAGAGTGACAATTATGTTCCAATGTTAATATGAGATTAACATTAAAACACTAAAACCAACTTATAAATATAAGAAGATATTAAAATATTTATCATTATATTGATATGAAAACATAACAATCTACTAAACACAACTTATAAATATAGTAAGATATTAAAAGATTTATCATTATATTGATGTGGAAACATATCAATCCCTTTGCTTAGGGCAATTTCCAAAGAAATGAATAGCATAATAACCACTTTTTATTTTTGCATTCAGCTCTATAGTTCCATGGATAATCAGGGATTTGAGACATTTAAAGCCGCCCCGGGTCTCGAGATAAATTTGTGGCAAACACTTGAAGTGAGCCGTAAGAGGATTGAAAAAATATAAACACATATATATATATATATATATATATGGAGATTTGATAGGATGCTTTGGCTTATGTGATGCTTTCAACACCTTGTATGAACAGTGCTTTGGCCTGTATGATGCTTCCAACAATTTTCTGTATAGTAACTTTTCCTCTTAAGTCTAACTTTTCCTGTATAAACTTAAGTCAGATCAAACCACGAAACTAGTCGTAAGTTATGGTTGCTGATAACAATGCAGTTTTCTGTATCACTTATGGTTGTTGATAACTCACACCTCCACTTTCAGAAAAAGTTCAGTTTTCTGTATCACTTATGGTTGTTGATAACTCACACCTCCACTTTCAGAAAAAGTTTCTGTACAAGATTCATGGGATTCATAAGCACGGTGCCAACATATCTGTTTGCTTCCGTTCTGTACCCCACGAATCTTGGGAATTGACGAAAATATTGATCATGAGAAGTTGAGATCCAGAGAGTGTGTTCCATTCTAACCAGTTTGATGAACTCCTTCATGGATATGGTGGCAAGAACTGGTGCAGAGGATTTCTTGATCCCACAAAAATTTCCAGCTACACAACTGACATCTCAATGCAAGTGTTCCATATAATTAACATTAATTTTAATTATTTTCCTTGAAAGTCTCTTTAGATTATAACAACATAATTTGTCTTTAGATCACTGTTGTTATTTCAAACTATGTACTTAGTTCAGTCATTGGTATTTTTTTCAGTTCAATAATAGTACTTTTACTTCAATGACATTTTGGCCAAAATCTAGCAATATAATTTCTAGCGAGATTGTGATTTATTTTTGTATTTCAACACCATGAAAAATCGTAAGGAACTCAGATCTTTGTAAATTAGACAAATTTAACTTGTGATTTTTCAAAATCTGTATGGGATGTGTGTAGTCTATCTTATAGAGGAAATGACTTTTTTCTGATATATGACAATAAAATTTCAAAAAAAATTGAGATTTTTTGTTTTTAACAACTTAAACTCTAAGATTTTAGAAATCTCTATCAGATTTTGGTTAAAATTAACCAAAAATAATGCCTTGAAAAATGTCATTTCATATATATATATATATATATATATATATATATATATATTCTCGAAAAATAGAAAAGCAAAGATACAGATAAGAAAAAAACCCTAATGATATAAATAGAAGTAGCTAAGGAATAGGGAGCAAAGCTACCTCTCTCTTACTCTCGACAAAAATATGAAAAGATTGATGATGCAATATTCCAAAATAGGAAAAGCAGCAATATTGAACACAATAATGGAAAGTAGCAGTGAAGATCAATGCATAAACATAGCAGACCAATATGGAGCCATTTTATTAATCCTAACAGCAGCAAATAAGCATAATAAACTGAGGCACAAATCATATAACATAAGAAAACAAGCCTCCCATGATCAAACACTCTCAAAGTGAGATGTTGCTACTTATAAAAAATGTTTTAGACCTGCTACAATGCAGTCAAAATGAACATAGCTACAACATGAGATCATACAATGATATAAAATAACTGATATATGGCTGAAGAGATACTAAACATGAAGATCAAGGCCTTATATCACCCTTCCATGACAAACCAAGACGGTTTCCGGAAAATACACCAAAATAAAAATATGAACTGCAGACCTAGGGATGAAGATTCACGGCAACTGAATAGCTGGGAAGATATGGTTGATCTGATGTAGAATTGGATGAAGCCTTCTCCCAATAGGCTCCGCAAGTAAAAGGTTGATCCCTCCACTGGAAATCTATCTCCCCAAATGGTGTACTGAAACCACCCTTCCAACTCCTCCCTAAAAGAATGCAGTCCAAGATTGAAACTAACTTGTAGGGGATAATAATAACTTGGCATGGTGCCAAATGCTAAAATAATGCTCAAGGGCCTTCTTGACTGGCCTCCCAATGGAAGGAAACCTTGCTCCACTGAAAACTAGCTCAAAAATAGCCCAAACCAACCCTCCACTACAACACACTGCAACATAGTACAACCATCAGCAGAAACTAGGAAGTAGAAGAAATATGTAGCTTGGCTTGATGCCAAAATGTGGAAATGTAACCCAAATACTTCTCCTAAGTGGGAACTCAAAGTCCCTCGAGGATGAAGGTGGGATTCCTGCTCGGGAACACCCTTGTCATAAACAACACTGTAGTCTCCGCTAAACAGCTGAAGAGAGAAACAAGTCATACAAACCATAAACAAAATAATAATCAATAATGATTTCCATGGCTTCCATCCCCTTCCTTATATATTTGGTGAGCTTCCTTACCTTGGGACCCAGTTATTAAAGCCACTACTTCCATGTAAAGGATCTCCCTCCAAAACTACACCGTCCCTCAATGAATTTCCACTCCCTCCATACCAGCACTATTGATTTGGTCAAAGTTGACTCAGTCCACATGCTCCATCCCTTATTCACACGTAAGGGAGCTTAATACAACTACTTAGGTGACCTCCATTCACATTTGGAGTCATTTTGTTCCTACTAAGGATATTTATGGGTCTCCATACCCTCTTATTCTTCTAACTAAGAAGCAAAAACAAAAGTTAATATTCCAATTAGCTGCATGCTAATTTTGGAATATTACAATCCTCCCCTCCCAAATTTTCCTTGTCCTCAAGAAACTGCAAGGATAGAATTGAAGGGCCTCCTCTCCTCCTCCTGTAGCATCCTGATATGATAACTTCCTCCAATGAGAAATATGCTTTCTCATCATTATGTTCCCAAGTTGCTCCTCCCAAGTGTATAAGTAAGCCTTTGGTGATAAATCCAAATGGCTCTCATCATGAAAAAGTGGGATATCCATGGAGGCAACTATATGTTGTCTAGAGGCCTCCTTGAGGCATGGAATCAAAAAAATATTGGGAACCTTCATTCCCATGTGAAGCTCCAAACCCCAAGCTCTCACCAACACAAAATGAATCACCCTAAAAAATGGTAATTCATAGAAAAAATCCTCCCAAATGCTCAAGTTAACCATATGGCTCACCTCATATGGAAACAAGAGGTAAAATATAGCAATCATGGATTTTCCAATGTTCTCCTTGAAGTATGAAGCATAAGAAATGTGGATAATCTCATCTGCAAAGGGAATATCCAATCCATGTGTCATCTCTCCAATCATGCCCACAACAATGATAAGGACATCATCAACATATGGGATCATAATCAGAGTCATACTAGCTACCATGTGTCATACTGGAGAAGGAAAATGGTCCCTCAAGTGCAACCAACGCAGTTTGACTCCTAACTGCATCAAAATATGGCATGATGAGTGGTTTCGAAACCACTTGGTTGCCTCCCCAATCTTCTCACATCGTTGGAGAAGGTGTATGATGTGAGGTGCATTTTGAGCACACCCTAAATAAGGTATCATCTCTCCAACATCTCCTAGGGAGTGGCCATCATCATCATTGCCTATGGCCCCAAGTAGACCATGAAGTTCATAAGAAAGAGTGCCCCCTTTTGTAGCAATGGTCTGCACATGAATGGTAAGGAAATCCAAATACATATTAAATGAATCATGATGTACATAGATACAACCCTTACCATGTACTTTGTTAGAGCTAGTGAAGTGGCTCATAGATGGGCCTCCTCTCACTCCCAATGTGTAAGGAATTGGTTGTGATAATTCCACCAAATATTTATGTCTCTCCTCAACCTCCAAAAAATCCATGCATCTCTTCATATGATGGTGCATCTCCTCTTTGAAGTCTTCCCAAATGAATCCCTCTAGGATAGTACGATATGCTCTTATAAAACCAGTGGGGCTAGAGTGAAAACCCTCATATGTTGCATGTAGTAGCTTCTCCTTGAGCTTAGAGGCTCTAGTCAAGAAGATCCTACTCTGAAAATATATGATCTCATCTCTCACTGGATATCTCCCATCTGATAATTGGCCATCAAGTACTCTGCATGAAAAGAGATCCTTGGAGTATTCCATCAACAACTGGGATCTCCAATAAGGGTCAATACTCAATAATGACAACACCACTGATCTATCATGTGAAGCACCTGTCATGTTTCTGCCTTATTCTTTGACATCTCCCATGCCAAATTCATACGCCGAGATGCTACAATATTGCCACTACTCCTCCTCCTGCAACTGTTCATGCTCTAGTGAACGTTGAAGTTTTTGGAGGCTAGCCTTCCGTGGGAAACTATCACCTATCAAAAACTTTCTAATTTTGGCTAATGTAAGAATGAGTGGCCACCAACCTCTACCATATGTGGAAGATCCATCTCTATGTGGAAGCATATTCTAATTCTCCAAAGCCATGGAGTGGTCTCCTTGCACCATGATGGTGCCATCCATCCTTGAAACATCTTCTATCAACGCAAGATGTTCAGTGAGAGTGGGTAATACTGATATTGGGAGAATGTCTCCCTCCTCCTTGAGCCTAACCAAGACTTTCTGTGTTGTACCAAGTCCTAACAAGGTTATCACCCCTCCTGGATCTAAGAGTGGTGCAACCTGTTGTGAGACAGCTCTCATAACCTCATGATCTGGTGGCCTCCAAGGTGGAATGCCTCCATGTAATGAGACATCAATGTCTAGAGTAGAATGCATATGTGAGTGGACTACTTTGTCCCTACTCTCACTGCACAAATCAGTATGCCTCTTTTGTGCATCAACCTCCTGAAATGGATAGGGGTGTGTGCTCCTAATCTCATGATGTTGACCATCCTTCCTATCTACTTATTCCATCTAAAAGGTCTCACAATGTATCAATGTTGGCACATGTTGCTCCTAGATTGTGCCCTGATCTCCACATGTTAGATCCTTTGGAACTCCTTGCAAAGATACAAGGGTTCCTCTGATTTGAGAAATTTCTCCATCTCCATATCCAGGTGGTAATAGACCTCCTCTTGGTGTGACAACACTGTTACCTCCTCCCTGCACTTCCCCTTCATCATTATTGGAGGATACCTCATCTTAATTAAGAGGCCCTTGGTCTTGATCCTCTTTTGAAAAAGAGATCTCCATGTCTTCCTTTTGAGAAGAGAGCTCTTCCTGAAGTGGGGATATTGACTTTGGCAAGGTATTTTGCAAGTTTCTAACCTCCTCAATAGCATTCTGTAATGGAGTTGGGTTTATGGATTGTTCCAACTCATGCAAAGGTTTTGACTGTTTGGGCTTGGCTAGCTCAACCAAGGATGTTTCAAAATGTTTTAGATCAAACCTTTTCACTAACCTCCTAGTGAACTTTGCATAAGTAGATACATTTTCATGATTGAAGGAAGAAATTTCATAAAACCACCAAGCATAAGCCTTACCTTCAAGATGCAACACTTCTACTTTAATGGCTTCCTCCTCAGAAACTTGGTGTTGCTAAAAATAGGTATCTAACTCCTTCACCCAAGCCTTAGTTGTGCATTTAGGTGACCCATCAAAAGTAGGTAGAAATAATCTACCCAAAGCATGTTTTTTGCAAATTTTACTTCTATTGTGATTTCTAGGCCTTCTATTCTCCTTGATACAGAAAAACCCTTGGAAGTTTAGATGCTTTTTGAACCTCTGAGACTGAGATTCATATTCTTGAATATAGTCACCAAGAGTCTCCTCCTTTGGTGCATCTCCTTCCCCCATCTCTCTTGCTATAAATATAGGCATGGTAGAGCATTGTGGATCTGATTATGTGGCTGAATTCTCACACCCATAATATGAAGAACTAGAGATTTCTTCATGTGAAAATATTTTAGAGGAATCTTTATGTCTTTTCCTCCTCATTTCCTTGATTTCTCTGTTAATATCATGAATAGTCTGGAGAAGAAGTTCTGAAAAATCATTTCCCTTCATTTCTCCTATTTTACCTTTGTCTCTTCTGTAAACCTTCTCCTTTCTATGATAAGCTTCTTCTTCTGATAACATAGATGTAATTCTTCACAAGCTGAGCCAAGATTATGCTTTAATACCACTGTAATATTCCAACATAGGAAAAGCAACAATATTGAAGACAATAATGGAAATTAGTAGTGAAGATCAATGCATAAACATAGGATACCAATATGGAGCCATTTTATTAATCATAACAATAGCAAATAAGAATAATAAACCGAGGCACAAATTATATAACATAAGAAACAAGCCTCACATGATCAAACACTCTCAAAGTGAGATGCTGCTACTTGTACAAAATGTCGAAGAGCTGCTACAATGCAGTCAAAATGAACATAGCAACAACATGAGATAATAAAATTATATAAATAATTGATATATACCTCAAGAGATACTATACATGAAGATCAAGGCTCTATATCACCCTTCCATGATAACCCAAGAGGGTTTCCAGAAAATAACCAAAAATATAAATATGAACTGCAGCCCTAGGGCTGAAGATTCACTGCAACTGAATAGCTGGGAAGATATGGCTGATCTGATGTAGCATTGGATGAATCCTTCTCACAATTGAATCCCCAAGTAAAAGGCTAATCCCTCCACTGGAAATCTATCTCCCCAAATGGTGTACTGAAACCACCCCTACAACTCCTCTCTAAAAGAATGCAGTCCAAGACTGAAACTACACTGTAGGGGATAATAATAACTTGGGTTGGTGCCAAATGCTACAATAATTCTCAAGGGCCTTCTTTAGTGGCCTCCCAATGGAAGGAAACCTTCCTCCACTAAAAACTAGCTCAGAAGTAGCCCAAACCAACCCTCCACTACTGCACCCTGCAACACAACACAACCCTTAGCAGAAACTGCAGTGTAGAAGAAATATGTAACTTGGACTTATGCGAGAATGTGGAAATGTAGCCCAAATTATTATCCTGATTAGGCACTTGAAGTCCCCCGAGGATGAAGGTCGGATTCCCACTCAGGAACACCCTTGTGCTAAACAGGACTATAGTCTCCGCTAAACAAATAAAGAGAGAAATAAGTCATACAGACCATAAACAAAATAATAATCAGTCATGCTTTCCATGGATGCCATCCCCTTCCTTATATGCTTGGTGAGCTTCCTCACCTTGGGCCCCACTCATTAAAGCCACAACTTCCATGCAAAGGATCTCCCTCCAACACTGTGTTGTCCCTCAATGGATGTCCACTCCCTCCATACCAGCACTGTTGATTTGGTCAAAGTTGACCCAGTCCACATGCTCCATCCCCTATTCACACATAAGGGAGCTTAATATAGCTACTTATATGACCTCCATTCACATTTGGAGAGATTTGATTCCTACTAAGGAGATTTATGGGTCTCCCTACCCTCTTATTCTTCTAACCAAGAAGAAAAAAAAACGTTAATATTCGAATTAGTTGCATGCTAATTTTGGAATATTACAGATGATGTCTTTAAAAGAGTCCCCAGCTCTTAAAAGGAGTAGTTATATAATGGGATATCCATCATTTCTCTAAAAATCTAAGGCCACGATCAAAAAATCTCCGGAAAATAATGACATAAAAGTAACATGAAAGGTAGTTTATGTAAAATAATTTGATTTGAAAATTGAAACTAAAAATATGCCAAACATATGTGTTGTGATTGTGATGTGGATTTAGAACTTATTTTGACAATTTTTGAAAAGTGTTATCACAAAATCAGACCTGAGAGGCTGCCAATCAAGTTAATGTCATGTAACTGTTTCAGAACAATATTTTGGTTGAGGCTTAGCCTCCTCAACCTGAGAGGGCTCTCTCAAGGGTTTTGATTTTTGATAAATATGTAGATGGCTAACTCAATATGGGATAAAAGTAGATAAATGATATAAACTGGCTGTAAATCACATTAGCAAGTGTAGATTGGGCTTATGGAGTCATAATAGCTTCAGCAAAACCAAACAATCTACCTAGCATGGAAGTCAAGGCATATCAGAGTTCAAGTCAAGGAATACACATGTGAAACAGTAAAACACACAGTCAGTTTGTCTATGAAGGAAGTCTGAGCATAAATTATGAATTCTGAGTAACATAATCAAACACCACTGCAATAGGGTATTAAAAATATGCTATCAGAACAAGAACACACAATAAATCTTCATGAATCTCGAGTTGTAAGTAGAAAACTTTGTATTAAGCTGAAAACAATCACTTACAATAACCACAGTATTTTTGCTAAAATATGTCCAACCCTCACTAATTCGACTCCTTGATCCTTTATAAATCATTTACATCATAAGATAAACTTATCCCTTAGCTAGATGCATCAAATTCCTATCTTTGACACCTATCCTAACCATATAACATGGTATTTATTACAAAGACAGTTGTAAACCTAATACAAAGTCCTATTACAAATATAATTAGAACTCTTTAACTCTACTCATAACAAATTTTTCTAAACTTGATTACATAATTTTCCATCTATATCTCCATAAGGTCGAATCTGATGATGAGATTCAATCTATTATGACCATAATGTTGATGACGTTGATCTCCTGCAAACTAGGAAACTGTTCCCCTGTTTTTTAGGCTTAGGATTCCTTAAGTTTTTGAAACACTCTGACCACTATGAACCCATAAATTTGAGGCTATCTGCTGTCAGGAACTAGAATAGCATATGTCCAAAATCATCCCCATGTGCCAGTTGTATAAAATCAACTTCAAACTGCCCAAAATAGCCAAAACACACCCGCGCTATGAAAATAGCACAGTTTCGTAGCGCTTTTCATAGTGCAAACCTTTAACTTATTTTCCTTAAAAATTTGGCCTCCTGCCTTTGGGATTATTTTCATATTCACTTAACACACATTCCTTATAATTTTCAAGAAAAAATATACAATTCTGCCCTTCAAAAAATTAAGGAAAGGGGTGAAAAACGCTGCTACAGCAGTTTCATAGCACATTTCACCCTTTTTGCACTGTGTGTGCTATGAAACTACTGTGTAAGAAGTTTTAACCAAATTTTCTTCAAAATTTGAAACAAAAAGGTGCCAAACTTCAGAAAATCACTAGCTTCATCAAAACCATCAGCCATATGAACTAAAACATAACTTTCATAAAGTTTATTTTTCGTTTTCCATTTGAGTTTTCTTTTGAATTTGTTATTCTGCACCTTTGTTTTTTAGCTCATATTGAGACATTTTCAGTTGTAGTTCGAAATATTCAACTTGGCCTCTTAGCCTTCTATTACTGGCTCTCAAATGAGTATTAACCACTCTGATAAATCTTGCTTCTTTGATAGCTGGCACTGTCCATGTGAAAAATTGCTCTGCAACACTTAGAATTTCAGACCTAGAAACAGTTTGGCCTTCCCATACTGCTTTCATCCTCTTGAATTATGTTTTCTCAATGATGTGCTTTTTGGCCCTTTTCTTCATCTTAGCAATCTCTTGTTTTGCTGATGTCAATTTCTCCTCAAGCCTTCTATACTCTATCAATTCTTCTTTTTCCTTCATTATTCTGCTAGTTGCATACTCTATTGCTGGTGATGAGAGGTCAACCACCTCGTTAGGTACTTTAACTGTTTCAGTAGCCTCTTGGACCTCCTTACTATGTTCTTTGAGCCTTTTAGTATGCCTAGTAAAAGGCTTCCTAGCTTGAAAGACAAAGGCTACATTCTCATCTTCAAATTTCAGTTTCTTTTTTTATTTCACTTTTTTTTGTTTTTGTTCATCTGTTCCAATAAATTCAGCTTGCACAATAGGTGACTCTTCTATATCAATTGCATGTAAGATTTCATCTAAGTTACCTTTCATCATTGAACTGTCATCTGAACTTGAAACAACTATTTTTCCCTTTGATGCTATTGCTTGACTTCTTGTCACTCTCTGGATTTCCTACTTTCTAGCCACTTGTTTTTTTTTAGCCTCTTTGACACTTTTTAAACTCTGTTTTGCAGGTGACGGAGTTTCTGCAACAAGTACTGGTGTCTTATTTGTTCTATTTTCAACCTGTTTCCTCGGTTTCAACTTTATAAACCTCTTTTCTTTAGTAGCCACTGGCTGACTGGGTTCTGCTACTGGTGGTGAAGGATTCCCTTTAATTTTAGGGTTCCTAGTTGGGGTTAGAGTTTCCATTTCAAATCCATTCATAAAAAAAAAGGAATACCAATCCTTATTTATCTTCTGAAGCTCATTTAAAACCAATAAATTTATCAAACCATGGTGAAACAGAGATGTTTCACAGCCATCAAATTTGGCTTGGACTTTGTGAGCCATTTTGGCAAGGCTTCTATGCAAGTAAAATGGAAAATCTAGTGATATCATACCTGTGAAATGCAACAGCAGCTTGAAATGATAAGTGTAAACTTTATGGTACCTACCTTCACATGTGAAGTATCTTTGAATATTAAATAGCAACTTTGCATAGTTTTCCTTGATATAGCTTCTAGGTATTGCATTGTTTAGGTCCATATCAACATATTCAAGTTTCATAAATTCCTTGCATGGTTCCATGTCAAACCTAAAACCTTTAAACCAATATTCCTGCCCTCTTGGTATCTCTGTCATAGAAGCTATGATCTCAGGTGTGATTGGTACATTTAAAATTCCAATTTTGGTAGTGGTTCCACTGAAACGTAAGGAAAACTCCTTTGACACCTAAGTGTGACCACCCTGTAGTTTTTCACAAAACTGGAGACAACCTGCTTTGATGAAAGCCTCCATCACTGTTTGATCCTCAAATAAAGCTTTCACATTTCCAGGTTCATATCTTAGGCAATGTCCTCCTGATCTGTGAACTTTCTTCTCATCTGCCATGCTTCTTGGGAAAAACCTGTTAGCTTCTCTAGAATCCGTAAAACAGCCTCGCTTGATCATGCATGAACAACCTCGCTTGAGAAAAAGGAACAACCTCACTTGATTACATGAACAACCTTGCTTGAGAATGATTAAGGTTACCTTTGCATAGAACAACCATAGACTTATCTTAACTGCTTCAGAGCTTAGACAGTTGTATGAAGTTAAATGAATCAAAGATGACTCAATTAGGCAAACATTCAAATTTCAGATGTCACCTCATGACTAAATGATGCTTAATTGATATCCTATCATGAATATGATGACTCTAGGACAAGTAATTACATCGAATCTTGTAACTAACTGACTCACCATACCCCTATCCTATCATTCCCCAACTGAATCTGACAGATTTTGGCTTATTTGACACGACAGCTAAGAAACCGTGCTTTCGTAGCGCTCACAGTGTAATTTTCGCAGTTTTCACTACAAAAGTAGAAATTCTTTCATAGCGCATTTCCTCTTTTTTGAACTAACGATGCTATGAAATGGTGGATTCTAGCTAATTGCAGAAATTTAGCCCAAAACTTAATTGAATGACCCTTAAATGTAAAATGTGAATATTTGACCATGGAATGGACCTCTAAATACCTTATTTAAATTCAAATGATGAACATTAAAACTCTAAGAGCTATTACCTACCCTTAACCAAACTAAAATGACTTTCAGACCTATTTAAGACCACGATAAAAAATAGAGTTGACATAAAATGTTTTGAAAAAAAAAAAATTGGGTGATAACAAAAAGCATGTAAATATTGTCATTATAAACTCTTAGATCTATGTATCATTAGATCAATTATTGTATTTTCTCTTAATCAGTTATTAGATCAAACATATTATGAAACTCACTCTTATATCTATGCTTAGATAAGATATATAATCAAACTCATTTTCTCTTAGATTTGTACTTAGATCAATAGACAATGAAACTCACAGTTCCAACCCACATGTTAGTTGAACTTGGATTTCCTTTAAAACAATGTAGTTCTCTCCAACAAATCCCACCTTATACCCCTCCCAATAAGGGTAAAACCACACACGAAACCATTTATCTACACTTCAAAGGTTTGACATAGTATTGAATCCCTTGAATCCGGTGCAATGCATGGAAATTACTAGATTAAGTATAGTGAAGGGAATACATCAAGAAAATTCAAATTTCGTACATTGTTGGAAGCATAAGTTTGGAATGTTCATTGTGTAGCTCAGTTGGATCGATAACAGATTGGTTGAGACCTTGGTTTGAGTCTCTCGGGTAACTAAGTAAGACGATTTTTTTGTTATTATTAAAATCAATTATATTGAATTTTTACCTAATCGACACGATATATTTTGTGTTGGGAAAAATACTGAGATGAATTTAATGAACCCAACTAGCATATACAAATGGATGTACCAATTGAAACTTTCATATACTATTAAACAAACTCATGGTGAAACACACACGAAGGGAAAGATAAGCATTGAGATGCTATACTATTAACCATAAAGATGCATATATAAAATACTAAAGCAAGATACTGAATCCTTCTACAAATCAATTGAGTTAACTGATTTCTCATGCATTAAAATAATGCACTAACTGCAACTCAAACTCCATGACTAATAGAATCACTCTGCATGCCTCACCAACCACCCTCAACTCGTAATTTGTAATATTACCAATTAGCCACTGCTACTTGGAATATTATAACTGCTCCACTTTTGAAATAAGAAGTAGGGAAGACAATAAAACATATCCCAGTGTGGAAAGGGATTGGAGCAGGAGGAAAAAATAAAGCCACTTTGGTGTGAAAGGAGGGCAAAGCAATGAGCTAGATCCAGTTGACCAAGTCAACAACGTTGTCACAAAAGGAGGGAAATCTACTAGGGCAGCACAGTTTTGAAAGGGGAATCTTCTCAAGGAAGTCACATCACCAATGAGTGGGGTCCTGGGTGAAAAATCTCACCAAGGATAAGAAGGAGGAGATAGCAGCAAAGGATTCATTCATCTTTTTTTGGTCTTATGACTGATTGCAAGCTTTAGCTGTTTAGCTGGAGTTGCAACACTGTTTAGTGCAAAGAATTCTCATGCGGGAATTCCATCCTTACCTTTGGTTTAGCTGATTGGGAGATCTAAGGAGGAGGTTTTGAGATCAATTTTCATCATTTTACATGAGTTTATCTATTCTGCATCACATACAGTGTAGTCACCTTCAGTAACTGCGTCATTTCTACAGTAGCAGCAGCAGCTAGGTGAAACCCTCTTGTTTTATGCTTGTTTATGAGGAGGAGGTGTCTATTTCACTCCGGGATGTCCATTGAGGGAGGCCTTGGGCCAATTTCTGTACTATTTGTGTATTTCAGATTACATTTAGTATTTTCTAATACATACTTTCTAGGTACAGCGTTATTTTCTGTAGTGCTGTATCTTGTGTTGCTATTTTGCCGGAAACCCTTGCTGGGGTGCTCTGATGTGCTTGTAAAAGAGGTCAACCCTCTCATTTCTGATTCTATGATGAATGAAAGTTATATATATGTGTTTCATTATATTTTTCTATAGTTTTCATAATAAAAATAACGTTGTTGCAGTCTCCGGCATTTCTATTTTATGAAGTAGTGGGATTGGGGTGCTTTTGAGCATATTTGAGATGGGGAGATCCGTTTAGTGTAGCTAGAATGATTTATTTCTAATGCCCTTTTATATTTAAGCTAGATAAAACATATAAAAGAGGATCCAAGTCCTTTTCAACATTTTTATTGCATGGTTTTCCTTATACAACTTTCTCATTGAAGAAATTGTAGAAATTCCTGAAAAGGAATATTACAGTGGTATCGGAGCTCTGATCTTGGCTCATATTGTGAGCGGATATTTCTCTTCAGCATGGAGGAGAAATAAATTTCAAATCTCCTACTTCAAACCTTGCAGGACATTACAAGGGACCTCAAGGAGATGAGACATGCAGGGGATTCTATAGAGTTTTTCCATATGGCAAGAACCAACACTGCAAATGGCATGGGGTATTTAGCTGCATCACAACGCTCTACCATGCCTTCATTTCTAACTGGGGGAGACAAGGAGGGAACCCTGGGAGAATATTTTTTATAATATGAACTCCAATATTAAGGGTTCAAGCAGCACTTGAGCTTTCAAGAGTTTTGCTGGATCAAGGATGGGAGGAGGATTAATCCTCATAAAAAGGAGGATAACTTGATGCAGGGATCAGCCCTACAATGCATTATGGTAGGGTTCTTCTTGCCCACATTTGATGGGACACCTAATTGCACAGCAAAGGCTTGGGTGGAGAAGTTGGACACATACTTCCAACTCAACAAGGTTTCTGAGATAGAAGCCATCAAGATAGTTGCACTGCACCTAGAAGGGGAACCTCAAGAATGGTGGTTTCATGGACTCACCACACTTGGGCATCATCATATCACTTCATACTCAGCTTTCACCAAGAATCTAGTGGAGAGGTTTGATCCAAGAGATCCGGAAGCCCACTTTGCCAAGTTAACCAAGCTCCAGCAGGAGGGAGATCTTGAGGATTACATTGTTGAGTATTTGCAGCTTTCAATGATGGTATCCAACCTCACTATGAGCAGGAAGGTATGCATGTTTTTTAATGGGATGGCTGAACCATTACAAGGTTTGGTCAAATATACTAAACCAACCACACTCCTTGAAGCTATGGAGAAAGCTAGAGATCTACAACACATCTTGCCCAGGGCAAGAACCTTTTTGCAACAAGAGACTCACTCAAGGCCAAGGGGGACAATCCATGTTCAGGATTTGGAGGGATAATGTGTTACAGGAAGGACACATCATGTCAAGACCTTCTCCAAGAAGGATGCCAGCACTGTACAATCCATGGAAGACTTTGCTCTAAGAGGGGGAGCTATTGCAGTGTTAAGAGGAGTCCCAAAGTATCTAACCTTGAGGGTAAGAGGTACTATCATAGGGCAAAGAGTTTCTATATTGATAGAAAATGGATCCACTCATAGTTTTATTGATGCACTGCTGGTACAAAGGAGAGGAATCCACATGGAGGAGATTGAGGGATTTTCAGTTTTGGTCCCAGGAGCTATGACCCTGCAATGTGCCAAGTATGTTCTGACACTAACCATTACTATGGGGACCTATACATTGACAGACCAGTTCTTTGTGGTAGATATTCTAGACACCAATGTCATATTGGGAGCCCAATTTTTAATCACTCTTGGGAGAGTTACCACGAACTGGAGAACCTTGGAGACGGAATGGACAGGAAGGAAGGATGGCCAGCAACAAAAGGTCAAGGGTATGAACACATACCCCCCTCAGGTTGTTTTAGCACACAGGATGGAGGCAGATTTGCATAGAGGGGATGTTGAATGGGAAGTGGAGTTTCATATATCAGAGGTGAAGGGCAAGGATTCACCATTGCATCCAGATGTTCAGTCTCTCTTGGACCAGTATTCTACAATATTTGGAGATATTCCACCAGGGAGACCTCCTGACCGTGGATTTGAACACACCATTGAGTTGGAACAAGGGATCCAAGAAGTAATCACCACTTCTTATGGGCACCCCAAGGATTATAGGGATGAGATTAAGAGAGCTATCTAATAGCTGCTAGCTATAGGACACATCCGGCCTAGTACTAGTCCTTTTGCTTCCTCTCTGGTTTTGGTAAAGAAGAAAGATGGCACATTTAGGATGTGCATTAACTATCAGGCCTTGAACAAGAAGACTATGAAGAACAGGTACCCTATACCAAGGATCCATGAAATCATCGATGATTTAAGGGGATCTAAATACTTCTCCAAGATTGATTTGAGATCCGGGTATCACCAAATCAAGGTGAGGGAGAAAGATATCCCCAAGACAACGTTCAAATGCCACTATGGGCACTTTCAGTTTTTGGTAATGCCCTTTGGATTGACCAATGCTCCAAAAACTTTCCAATCCTGCATGAACCACATCTTCCGTGGTCATTTGAGAAATTTTGTATTGGTATTCTTTCATGATATTCTTATCTATAGCCGCACTTGGGAGGAGCACTTGCGGCATATTGAGAGAGTTTTACATATCCTCAAGGAGAAGAAATTCTATGCTAAGCTCTCCAAATGTGAATTTGGCCTTACAGAGATGTTTTATTTGGGGCACATCATAGGAGTGGATGGAGTGAGGGTACATGAGGAGAAGATCCAGGCTATCAGAGATTTTCCTGAGCCCAGGACTGTTATAGAACTCAGAGGGTTTGTGGGAATATGCACTTATTACTGGAAGTTTGTGAAAGGATTTTCATAACTAGAAGCACCACTCACCGACTTGACAAAGAAGGGATATTTCCATTGGACACCTACAGCGCAGAGGGCTTTTGATAAGCTCAAAGAGGTAATGAGTAGTTGTATTGTTTTGGTTTTTCTTGACTTTTCTCAACCTTTTGTACTAGAATGTGACACATCAGGTGAAGGTATTGGGGCAGTCTTGATACAAGGTGGGCATCCTATAGCCTTTGAGAGCAGGAATTTTCTCCCTCATGAGAGGTTATACCCCATCTATGATAAAGAAATGTTGGCTATCATGCATGCATTATCCAAATTCTGACAGTACTTGGTGGGGAATAAGTTCAAGGTGAAGACTGATCACAACAGTCTTAGATTCTTCCTTGAGCATAGACAACTCTAGGAGAGACAACAAAAGTGGGTGAGCAAAATCCAAGCTTATTATTTTGACATAGAATATGTCAAGGAAAAGATAAATGTAGTAGCTGATGCACTATCCAGGAGGCCTACAACGTTGTCTTTGAGGGGCATGGACGTAGATTGGAAAGCTCAACTTTTAGTTGAGTATTCCAAAGATGACTTTGCATGTGAGATACTTTATGGGGTGGTACCTGATGAGAGGTTTAGGGTGATGGATGAGGCCATATATTACCAAGACTAGATCTTCTTGGCTAATAAATCCAAGCTCAAGGAGAAGATCTTATTGGCATCACATGATTCCCCACTTGCTGGGCATCAAGGTTTCACAAAGACCTACAGGGCTATCAGAGAGAGATTCTCATGGAAGGGTCTCAAGGAGGATGTGCTCCGACATGTTAGAGAATGCACCACTTGTCAACAGAACAAGGGAGAACACACTCACCCTGCTGAGTTATTGCAGCCACTACCTATTCCGGATGGGAAGTGGGAAAGTATCTCTATGGATTTCATCACCGGATTACCGACAGTGCAGGGCAAGGACTGTATCTTGGTTGTTGTTGATAAAATAACAAATTAATCTAATTTATTTTCCATTTCTGCACATTATACTACTTCATAGGTAGCTGAGCTCTTCTTCAGAGATGTATTTAGACTCCATGGTCTCCCAAGGACCATAGTGAGTGATTAGGACAACCGCTTCATGGGTGGCTTTTGGCAGGAACTTTTCCGGTTAGTGGCGAATGATTTGACTCCAAGCACTAGCTACCATCCCCAAACTGATGGATAGACTGAGATAGTGAAAAAGTGGCTAGAAGGCTACTTGAGAAACTATGTGGCAGGGCAGCAGAGAGCTTGGTTGTGTTGGCTCCACTTGGGAGAGTATTGTTACAACATTACTCACCATACTTCTATTGGCATGACTCCATTCCAAGCCTTATATGGGTATGAGGCACTCTCATTTTCTGATGTTATGTTTGGGGCAAGTAAAGCTCTAAGGGAAAAGGAATGGATTCAGGAGAACCAAGACATACTCAAGGCACTCAAAGACAACATTTCCACTGCCCAGAACCAAAAAAATATGTATGCAGACCGTGGTCAGATAGAAAGACAGTTTGAGGTGGGAGATCTTGTATATCTGCGTCTTCAGCCTTACAAACAGTCCATACTCAAGGAGAAGGGAGTTGAGAAGCTCAAACCATGTTTTTATGGGCCATATAGGGTGGTCAAATGTATCGGTAAGGTAGCATATGAGTTGGAGCTTCCTAAGGGGAGCAAGATCCACAATATCTTCAATGTTTTTTACCTCAAGAAGGCCATTGGGAGTAACATAGTTGCCAACATGGATCTCCCCCCTATTGATGATGAGGGCCATTTAATCTTGCACCTAGAAGCAATATTAGACACAAGGGAGAGGCAGCTGAGAAACAGATTCATCAAGGAATATCTGATTCGATGGAGGAATCTACCAGATGAGGATACCACTTAGGAGGGGGAGAAGATCTTGCAGCATCCTTCTTTATTGTTGCTTGTGGGAAAGCAGCTTTTGAGCGGGGAGGACTATAATATTCCCAATTAGCCATTGCTACTTGGAATATTATAAGTGCTCCACTTTTGGAAGTAGGGAAGACAATAAAACATATCCCAGTGTGAAAAGGGATTGGAGTAGGAGGAAAAAATAAAGCCACTTTGGTGTGAAAGGAGGGCAAAGAAATGAGCTAGATTCAGTTGACCAAGTCAACAACGCTGTCACAAAAGGAGGGAAAGATACTAGGGTAGCGCAGTTTTGTAAGGGGAATCTTCTCAAGGAAGTCACATTACCAATGAGTGGGGTTCGGGGTGGAAAAGCTCACCAAGGATAAGAAGGAGGAGATAGAAGCAAAGGATTCATTCATTCATTCATATTTTTTTGGTCTTATGATTTATTTTAAGCTTCAGCTGTTTAGTCGGAGTTGCAACACTGTTTAGTGCACAGAATTCTCATGCGGGAATTCCATCCATACCTTTGCTCTAGCTGATTGGGAGATCTAAGGAAGAGGTTTTGAGCTCACTTTTCATCATTTTCCTTGAGGTTATCTATTTTTCATCACATATAGTGCAGTCACCTTCAGTAACTGCGTCATTTCTGCAGTAGTAGCAGCAGTTGGGTGAAACCCTCTTGTTTTATGCTTGTTTATGAGGAGGAGGTGTCTATTTCACTCTGGGAGGTCCATTGAGGGAGGCCTTGGGCCAATTTATATATTATTTTTTTATTTTATATTAAATTTAGTATTTTCTAATACAAATTTTTTGGGTACAGTGTTATTTTCTGCAGTGTTGTATCTTGTGTTGCTATTTTGCCGGAAACCCTTGCCGGTGTGCTCCGATGTGCTTGTAAAATAGGTCAAACCTCTCATTTATGATTCAATGATGAATGAAAGCTCTATATATGTGTTTCATTATCTTTCTCTATAGTTTTCACAATAAAAATAACGTTTTTGCAGTCTTCGACATTTCTATTTTATGAAGTAGTGGGATTGGGGTGCTTTTGAGCATATTTGAGGTGGGGAGATCTATTTAGTGTAGCTAGAATGATTTATGTAGCTAGAATAATTTATTTCTATTTCCCTTTTATATTTAAGCTACATAAAACATATGAAATAGGATCCAAGTCCTTTTCATCATTTTTATTTCATGGTTTTCCTTATACAGCATCCTCATTGAAGAAATTGCAGAAATTCCTAAAAAGGAATATTACATAATTCATAAGCTAAATGAGTTTATCAGACTCAGTTAACTATTACAAGTGATCATGATATAATATTACATTTTATTGTCCAATTTCATTAAGAGAAAATTAAATTAGACACACATTTCTTGTTGACTTTTCAACACTCCATCTCAACAAGAAAGGGATTATCTGCCACCCCGATCCTGCCTCTATGGTATTCGAATTTGCTCCTAGTGAGTGCCTTCGTCAGAATATCTACATCCTGATCTTCCATGGGAATGTACTGAAGTAACATAATGCACCTCTAAACACAATCTATGAGATGGTGGTACCAAATGTCTATGTTCTTGGACCTATCATGGAATACGAGATTAACCGAGAGTTTAATGTAGCTCTGGTTACCACAATGTATCACCATCGGATCCATCCAAGAACCAAAAAAACCAACCAGGCTCTTTCTCATCTAGATGGCCTCACATGTAGCTGACTTGCTGCCATGTACTCTGCCTCAGCTGAACTGAGAGCCATAGATTGTTGCTTCATGTTGTACGAAGAAAGTGTTGTTGATCCTATGCTGAAGATCCCTCCTGATGTGCTTTTTCTGTATGATGGAATTCCTACCCAATATACATGGTGAAGCCTTGAAGCTTCACTCCCTGTATCGTCTGTACCATAATCCATACTCTTTAGTGCCTTTGAGATATCTCAATATATGCTTCCCTACCTTCCAATGGAGCTTGGTCAACTTAACCATAGCTTGAATCAGTTGGTTAACTATGTAGCAAATGTCTGGTCTGGTGTTCACCAAGTACATCAATGAAACCACTAGCTACCTGTAAACAGTAGCTCCACTACTTCTCCTGAAGTAACATCCTCCTTCCTATAGTTTCCTAGAAGAGAAGTCTCCATGGGTTTACATCTCTCCATGTGAAACATGTAAGAATATCTTTGGCATACTTGCCTTGAGAAACAAATACCTCACCATCCCGCTGCCATGTTTCCAAACCAAGGAAATAGTGAAGGAGTCCCATGTCCCTCATTTTGAACTTATTTGCAAACTCCTCCTTGGAAGAAGTTATCAATTCCTCATCACTTATCCAAATTATATCGTCAACGTAAAGTATGATAATTAATAGCTACCATCAACCACATTTAGGTATAGGTTCACATCCGCTTCACTTTTGGTGAAGCCCAACCTGGTGAAATAACTGTCAATTCTAGTGTATCATGCATGAGGTGCTTGCTTCAGCCCATACAGTGCTCTCTTGAGTCAAAACACATGGGACTCACTATCAAATATCTCAAAACCTTTTGGCTACTCAATGTACACTTCTTCCTTAATAACTCCATTGAGGAACACAGTCTTCACATCCATCTAATGTATCTTCCAACCCATCTCCACTGAGAGTCCAAGGATAGATCTAATCGATGAGTATCTGGAAACTGGTGTGAAATTATCCTCATAGTCAATCCCCTCAACTTGTGAGAATCCTTGGGCTACAAATCTAGCCTTGCACTTCTCCACACTCCCATCTGCTGCCTGCTTTACTTTACAGATCCATATACATATAACCATTGATTTTCTGACCAGTCTTGGGACAACTTCTCATGCACTGATCTTCACAATGGATTCATAATCCTCAACCATAGCATCAACCCAAATTGGTTGCTACACTGCTTCCTGAAAGGAAGATGGTTATGTCACAATACACTTGCTCATAAGAGCCATGTATCTAGTAAACCTGTCTGGAGATTGTCTTTGTCTACGCAGTGAATTAGGTGCTCCTACATGCTTTGCTGCATAAAGTATCAATCTATCAGCTTATGTGGTGCACCTTCTACCATTTATGGTGGATGGATCTGCATGAGTGTTTTCTGCCACTCCATGATCCTTCACATGTGGTTGCTCCATATCTCGAGGTTCATTCTTTGGAACCAAGAGTTCCTCATTTGCATGAAAATCCAGCTACCTCTCAAGGGACAATCGCATGGATTTCTCCTCATCAAATTGTATATCCCATCTCACAACAGTCATCCTGATGTTTGGAAAATACACCTGATGTTTGTGGTGAGTATTAGTGTACCCCACAAATATCCCAATCTCAACTTTTGGTTCGAGCTTCTTCCTGGAGTCTTTGGTCAAATGCACATAGACAAATGAGCCAAAATTTTTAAAATATGAAACATCAAGTTTCTTACCAGAAAATCCTCCTTTGGTGTACTCATGCCAAGTATCTGATGAGCACTATGGTTTTTCACAAATACCATTGTGTTGCATGCCTCTGCCCACAAATGCAACATTAGGTCCTGATCATGCAACATCTCTCGTGTTGCACCTGCAATTGTTCTGTTTGTTATTTCTGTGACCCCATTATGTTGTGGGTTATGAGGCACAATAAACCCTCTTCGAATTCCTTATTTTCTACAAAAGTTCCTGAATTCATTGGAGATGTACTCACCACCATTGGCCCTCCTAAGAGCCTTCACATGCTTCCCCGTATCTTTCTCCACCAGTGCTTTGACCTCGATAAATTTTTAGAACATCTGATCTTTCTTTTGCATGAAGTAGATCCAAAAATTTCTAGAAAAAACATCAGGAAAGATCACATAGTACCTGTGCTTTATTTTCGAAGCTGTAGAGAATGGTCCGCACGCATCTGAGTGAACTCTCTCAAGTATTTTCGAAGCTCGATTCTCCTTCTCGTGAAAAGTGGCCTTTGCATAATTCCCCATGGTACATCCCTTGCATGTGTCTAAATGCGCAAGAGTACCCTTGGGAAGACCTGTAGAAATATGATGCATGACCTTCAAGGCTTAATGGTGTAGATTGCCCAATCTCCTGTGCCATAACTCACCCTCGTCCCTGCTGACCACTTTGTTTTCCTTACCTATAAATTTTTCATGGCCTTCTACATCAAGTTTATAGAGATTATTCACACGAATCCCAATATTCTTGGCTTGTCCTGTGGCTTTGTGTCAAAGGAAGTATTTTCGTTCATTGAAAACCAAATCATAGCATCTATCCTCCAACATTGCGAGTGAAACTAAATTTTTCTTCAAGCCTGGTACATGCATTACATATTTTAATAAAAATGGTTTACCTGTCTATATCTGGAAGGTAACTGTATCAATCCCAGTAGCCCTATAGCACCTGTCATCACCCATTTCTCTATGCATCTAGAGGTCCTTCCCCTCCAAGCTACTAAAACGTTATTTGTCTCCCGTCATGTGGAAAGATGCACCACTATCCAAGTACAACACTGATCCCATTGCACTTGACACCATACATGCAATGAATGAGAATTCCAACTCAGATTGCGAGGCCACAGCCTTACCATCTACAAATCCTGAAGCCTTCTTTTTCTTCTTATTTTGTGTACAATCAGTGGCATAAATTCTATTGGGGTTCCTGAGTTTTGATAGTTTGGCTAACCAAAAGATAAGACAACATCAGAACCAATCTTTAGAGTTCTAGGATCTAGTCCTCCTATTCTCAGAGAGGGATCTCTCAAATTATTTGTTTTGCAAAGGTATATCTTGTTTGCCTTTAAGTATTGATTTTAGACTAGTTATTAAAGTGCAAGTGTTTGTTTGCCTGGTTGAATTGGTACAGCAGGACATGAAAGGTCTAAGTAGTATAGATAGAAAGAAGAAGTGTCAGAATCATTGGGCAATGGAGTCAAGAAGAGTTTTATGACAAGCTCATCAATGGATATGGGATATCAAAGGGAAAATCTAACTTGGCCACAGGATCCTTTAGTTTTGTGAATGAGATGGACATTAATGATTTGGAAAGAGAAATTGAATTCTCAACAAAGGGAAATTAAAAACATAATTTGAATAGAAAGAGGTATTTGATAGACAGGGCTAACCATGAATTCTACAAACCACACTTTAATCAAATAATGAATTCAAGACAACTTTTAAAATTAAATCTAAGATTCGGGAGCGCATCCTATTTCCTCAAATATTTTATTTCAAAGGAGTTAGAAAACATGAAAGATTCACTAATAATTGCAGTCATAAAAGAGGGAACACCTAACACATCCATGATTACAACTATAAATACCTTTAAAAAAAAATTTCAAGTAGGGACAAAGGGTATGATCAAAACAGACCTCCTTGGCTAACTGTAAACAATGGTACTTCAAAGGGAGACTTCAAAAACAGTTTTCAAGTGGCAACAGACAAGCAAGGAAAACCATAAATTATGCTGGAACCAACTATTTGAACTATTTGAGAAATAAAAAAGCATAAGGGTTCAAGAGAATGATTAAAGACTCTAAAATGACTTAGCAGAAGAAAACATAAAACAGTGAAGGATAAATAGGTCTAAGGTGCTTCCAGGAGTCATTTCTTAGCCTAAAATTTTCATCCTACTGTAGTAAGAATTTATGAAACATAATGAAAACAGGAAAAACAACAGACAGTTCAAAATACATCACCAACATCCAAGCTCAGGGATCCAATGATAGAGCCTTCTCAAGAACAAGCATGTCAAAACATAATCTAGCTTCCAAGACTTCAATTTCTTCTTCAACTTCAGACAGACTATGTATTATTTCAGAGAGTTTTAGTGTTACAACTGGTGACCAACCAACAAACCAACCAACCAAAAAATTCTCATCTTCTTCAGAAGTATTTATAGAATAAATGAGGAGGTGGAAGAGTGCTAGGGTTGAGTATCATTAATTTCATACTAAATGAAACTTCCAGCCTTGAAAACCATGCAAGGCATAAGGCAGGAAAGCATTGAATTACAACTCTGTTTCATTTACTCTGTTTCTACTTTTTAGGCTTAGTGGGTAAAAATATTGATTTTAAGACACTTTATTATCTTTACAATAACTTTACTGACAGTTTAAAATATGTTCTTTTGTTTGTAATAACTGTTAGTTGTCTTTAGTCTTAATGTTACTGATTGAGATTTGATCTAGGTATTCCTTTGAGGCAGATAGGCTGTAGGTGGCTGGGGATTCAATTAGCCCCTTTGATGTGGCATTCGAGGTCTTCTGGATCTGTCTTCATTTGTGGATTAGGCCTATAATATTCAATTTATGCCTTGATCCTTTCAAGCTTTGATTATATCTTTAAACCTTTGATTATGCTCTGATCTTCATCTTGAAACTGATATTCATTCATTTAATTAACTCTGACTGTATTTGTTGTTGCAGGTGCGCAGAGGTTTTGTCGGAGAAATGGTTTTGAAAAGCCGACAATCACAACTTATCAACCTTCTTAAAACATGTAATTAGCACTTCAAAACCATTTAATTTGTATCAAAGGCCATGAGGATCGTCATCCTCGGCCAATAACACTGTAATTATCTACTGGAGTGTTTTTAACTTGAAATTAATTAAACCTGCATAAAAACAAACAAACGTTATTAAAATCCTGCGAATTATTGGTTTGACTGCTTAGGAGGGTTTATGGAAATGATTGGAGCTGTGAGGATGAATGGATGCAGCAGTGTAAGGAGAAAAACTGAGGCGAAAAACAAAACAGGATTTTTAAATTTGAATTAGGGCGCGAATTGAGAAGAAGCGGTTTTGGGAAAACCATTAATGGTTTTTGCGCAGCATTTGGGGGGTGAGGCGGTATTAACTTTTGGAACCCGATTCCATTCATCGCTCGACACGTGGAAAATGAAAACCACTTATATCACGTGGAATTAGCGCACTGTGGAACGGGGCCAAAAATTATGCAACATTGAGCGCTGGTCGTCGGATGATGGGTTGCAGATCCGACAGTGCATATTGCGTGCGATGGGCCAAAAGATGCACAGGCAGAGATGGTAGTGGGGTCTACGGTGATGTAGATTTTGTCGTGTTGTGGATGGGTTTATTGGTGGTATCGGTTTAAGTCCCGATCGTAGGATCACCTGAATGGATGGTTGAGATTCAAAGATGGAGCGAATATATTGAAAGGGGAAGAGGGAATGTGGGAGATGTCTTCAGGAAATCTACATAGGGATATTCAAATAATGCCTAATTAGGATTATCTGGAAGATGTGTTTAAACCAGGATTATCTCTTTTTTCTCCGCTAGATCAAGATAAATATTCTCTTGAGAAAGAAAAACTTCCTCATATTCATTATTATCTGAACTGGAGGACTCATCATATTTGGCAGTGTTGTCCTCTTGAAGTCCCAAGATATTCTGATTTTTTGGTCTGAACTCTGTGAAGAGGTTATTATATTCTTGAGCAAGGGTATGTTCAATTGCTTCCTCTTTTTCAAGAGAAGGCTCCTTGGTTTCAACCTGCTCAAAAATTTATTCATTGCTTTCCTTCTCAACCTTTGAGCTGAAAGGCTGCTGATTCCCAATCACATGGAAACTATTACTGATGGTCTGAGATGAAGTAGAGAAAATATCCAATGAATCTTTACTTACTTCCAAGCTTTCATAACTTTCTTCATAAGTATCATAAATAGTCTGCACTGGCTCATTAATTTTTTGAAGGAACTGATCTTCATCCCATAAATCTGCTAATGATGGTCCTAAAATATTAACTTCTGTTTGGGGAGCATCATCACTAGATAGATCAAAGTTAGGAAAATCATAAATATAAGTAATACTACCAATCAAACATACTGGGTTATCAGCAGGTCCTTCTTTATTCTGATCTACAAAAGAACTTTCTAAATCCGTACAACAAAGTTCTATATGTGAATGGGCAAGAGTATTTGTTTTGCAAAAATTTTCAGAGAGTGGTTGTTTATTAATAATCTGATCTATCTCTTTTTCTGTCAAATGTGAAGGTGTTTCTATGTTCCTTTGAAGAGTACAACAGTTCTTTGTCTCTTGTGAAGACTGATTTTGAGGCTAGATGTCTTCTTGAGTCTCAGCTATAAGGGATGATGAATCATTGTTCATGATTGCAGGAATATCTTGAGGAATTTCTTCTGTTCCTTGATTGATGTCTTCCTCAATTGATTCATCTAGGTTTTTCTGATAGTTGTCTTGGGTATGAAATTCATGAATGGCTGCTATGAGATCTTCACACTGCCAATTTCCTAAATCTTCATAAATGCCTGCAAGGTATTCTATGAGGCCCTCAGATTGATTACAACAACTTCCCTCTAATAATAGATACGAGTATTTTTCCTTGTAATGATCATAAAATACTATGTGGAGGTCTCTTAGAGAAAACAAACTACCAGTCCTTAACCATTCATACCATTCCCTTACTTCTCCTTCTAATGTAAACATAAAAAATTTCATAAGGCAGTCTTCACGCCATTCCACTTTCAACCTCCATACATGTATATGAAATTTGATGAGATGTAATAAAGGGTCATCAAACTTTTCACCTTGAAAAACCGACATATTGTCATGCCAATTCACCTGGGGCATCTTATGTGGAAACCCAGGGATATGATCTCTACTCATTGGGGCATCTCTTTGTTGTATCCTTGGAATCATGTTTGTAAATCAGGAAAGAGGTCATTGTGTCTATTCAACCAGTTCAGAGTCTTCTACCAGTGGAGTCATTAGGTCTTTTGGAATTTTGGAGTCGCCAGGTGGAATATTTTGAACTTTGTTGTCCCCCAACAGCATGATCGAGCTTTCTCAATGCATTCCCGGGAGAGTTTACAAGGACTAGTGAAGTAATAGGCCTACTGGAGGCCAGTGGAGTCACCAGGTGGAAAATTTTTATCTTTTTGTGAAGGTAAAATTGTTTTATGCTTCCACCACCATGTTTATTATAAAGCCAATATGAAATATTTTTGGATTTTTTTGAGTTTCTATGGTTGTTTAAAATACTAACGAGTCTATAAGAGCTTGCTAGGAAAATATGAACTCAGTGGTCCCACCGTGATCGCCATTATGTTGATGATGAGGTGGGATAACAGACTCCTAGGGTATTCTTTGTTAAGCTAAGACCATTAGATAGTATTATTTTTAAGGATATGTGGGTCTTCTAAGGGATGTTTAAGTGTGTTTAGTTTTAGAAGGTCCCACCATGATCGCCATTATGTTGGGGTTCCTGAGTTTTGATAGATTGGCTAACCAAAATACAAGACAACATCAGAACCAATATTTAGAGTTCCAGGAGCTAGTCCTCCCGTTCTCAGAGAGGGATCTGTTACACTGAAAACTGTCACCTTGACATTCTGCTGACCGTATGAGCTCATTATTACTCATACTTCCTCCTTTTGCAAGTCTAATATACCAGCTCCTCATATCAAGCTTCAAAATCAGAAGAAAATCCTTAAAATCCCCTAAGAATTGGTATCGCACTTTCTCTATGCATTCCCTGCGGTCCCGCACCTAAATCTCAGCCTGCATGCGGAACCATACCGCACGTTCTTTGTGTAATGGGTGCGAACCTCTGTAAAACATAAAAAGGCGAGAAAATGAAGATTAAAAAGTGAATTCCAGGTGAATTCTAGAAGATTCTAGACGGGAATTTTCGGAATAGATACGCTTTGAAGCTGGTTCATGCATCCCTTTCTTAATGGAGCTAACCCCTTGATGTAAGGAGCTTATCCCTTTGAAGGAGGATTCTATCCCTTCATATTTGGAACTAGAAACCTCCTCTCTTTCACTATAAAAAGAGGCCTTGGGTAGCCTCAAAGGGAGTTCAAGCTGATGAGATTTGAAGTTAAATGTTGTTGAGATTTAGACTTGAGTAACTTAAGACTTTCTGTGAGGTTAAATCACTTATCCTCATTTGTCTTAGTTCAAAGAGTGCAATGCTTGTCAGAGTAAAGGAGATTCCTGCTTCGGACCCCGGGAGGACCTGCACAACATCAAGGCACAGGTTGTAAAGGTTTTCTATCTTTAAAGTTAATACAAATATACTCATTTCTCTCATTAAACTGTTAATTTGTGGTTTATTTCATAAATTCCTTGATCATTATGATAAGTATGATTTATGATAATGTCTATACAGGTGCTGCTTAATCTTTTTCCTTGTTTGTGATTACAGATATACGAAGGACGTTCTTTCAGTGCACGGGAAGGACTTCAACAAAATCAAGTAAGCAAGCAAAGCGTTGGACATAAGGTAGGCCTTGCACCCGTATAGTGTTTTTATAAATTGCATATGCTTAGAGAGAGATTAGTATAATTGGTTGTTTGTTGCTAGTTACCTTTTGTACTAGAGAGATCGGTCTTGTCCGCAAGACGGATTAATCTACACAACAAAATGGCGACTCCACTGGGGAAGAACTTTTGTTTGTTCTTGGTTCTCTTTGATTTTTGACTTGAGAAAAGGTTTTTTTTTCTGGTTTTTGATTGATTCACATCTGTCTGGGTGCTTTAAATTTTTTCTGTTTTTGAAAATTTAGAAGTATTTTGGATTTTTCTATCATTTTTGCTAGGACCGCACTCTGCATAACTGTTACAGTGCGGGCAGTTTCACACGTTCTTTATAGAATACAGTGCGGGACCGCACCTGTAAACACTGCTTACATGCGGACCCTGTAAAAATTTTGAAAAATCTCTAGGTTTCTTTTTCTGGTTAATTTTTAGATCTTTGGTTTCTGCCCAGACTGGTTATTGTGTCTATCAAGAATTCATTGTTTATGAACTCCAACAGTGTTAGTGTTTTGAATGATTTTCTAGAAGTTTTTGCCGATTGGATTATTTTTCCCGTTTGGTCTTTGTAGTGATTCAAATTTTTGACAATCTGTAGTATCTCAGATCACATAAGATCTCTTTTTGTCTATTGAATCCGACCTCATTGTGAAAACATCCTAGTTTGAGAAATTAAGCCTTTTTGATTTCTTTGCAAATCTTCGAAAAGAACTTGTTTTAAAAGTTTTGAATTTCATTTATTCTTTGAGTGTTTTGGAAAACATATTTTGAGTTTTTTTGATCTGTTTGATAGATTCTTAGTTTGCTGAATAACTAAGAGAAACATTCATAAAAAAAAACTCTAAAAAGCTTTTACTCAATTTAGATTAGTTTTTTAAGATTAGTCTTCATAGTTTTGAATAGTTTTAATTTTTGTAGATTTCTTTCGAAAGAGAATTGTTTTGTAAGCTTCTTGTTTGGAAAAGAAAATAGTTTTTCTTGTGAGCTTTGATAGTTTAACAAAAAGACAAAATAGTTTCTTTCACTTAGTTTTCATGTTTGAAGAAGAAATTTGAAAGTTGCATTCTCTAACTCTTCTTTAGATAGAAAATTCATTGAAAGAAAAAGAATTGAATATCATCATAGGTGCATTTTAGTGTTTTTGGAGGTCGAGTCTTCACATCATACAAAGTTTCATTTCCACGCCCATTTGACTTAAGAAACATCTCTTAAAAATAACGCTTAAATAAAATTCATCTAGTAATCTTTTATTTTTAGGGCTCTCATCACCAACATAGCTTAGGCTAGTATCTTGGAGTAGGGAGTAATTAACTCTCCAAGGTAGATAAAACAAACAAGTAGATATATCTTGCGGTAGGAAGAATTCCAGTTGTTGCATGTATGCTCTGGGAAGCTCCTCTTAAAGGAGTTAAGCACGAGATCATATCTGAACCAGTGGGGTAATCAATACTTCCTCATTGGGAACGATAGAAGATATACACATATTAAAAACGGTAAACCTCGGATAGACCATTGTCGAGGAGCCAGGGGTCACTTGTCGGTAAACCTTGGATTCTGTTCAAGGAGCCTTCAAGGGGATTGAGCTTTGCTACTCGCTCTGCGTGTTTGGATCATAGACTGCTCTCTGTGCATATTTGTTTCAATGCAACCTTAGAGCCCATAATCTTTAGGATTCTTTCCTAAGGTGACGGTGGAGGGAAGATCCCACTGCACCTGGAACAGACGTCGACTAGACTCACTTGGACTCTCTGGGGGGTTCTCTTCACTCGAGATGGTTATGTGAAGAAACTTGTGCCAGTCTGTTTCATTAAGCAGGTTGTCGGGGTAACTGTTCCAACCGCCCTTTTCATGATAAAACTCTACTAAGTTGGATTTCATCACCAACTAGTGATTTTAGTACGGAAAGTTACTTGTTTGTGTGTGGTTTGAACTCTTAGATTTTTTTAAGCGTATGATTCAATTGTTTGTTTCTTAGAGACTTTAGGTGTTTTCATTTAAATTTTTCTTTGTTTGCGTGTGATTAGATAATTTTTCATCGTGGCGGAATTGCCGAGACAATCCCGGAGAATACAAGGGAAACCCCCTGAATTTACACCAGGTCATTTAGAAGGGCTTCGGGCTCTGGTACCACACAGTAGCCGTAGAATTAGATCAACAGAAGCTGAAAGCTCTGCTATTGTGATACATATTGATCATCAAATTCCCACAACAGAATATATTCAAGAACCGATTTCAGTTTCTGAAGTCACTGAAAATATTTCTCCTACAGAAGAATTATCTGACGAACCTGAAATCTCTGAGCCTGAAACTGAATCTTCTGTGTTAGAAACATCTTCAGGATTTATCTCACCAACTTCTAGCGATCTAGGTTCACCAATGGTTAGAAATATCATTACTGAAAATCTTCCTTCTGGACTAATTTCTATAGAAGAACTTACTAATCCAGACGAAGACATATCTCTTCCCAACTCCCCTCAATCGTTAAATCTTAGGGAGCATGAATCCATTTTCTACAGCCCTATTCGAACTAATCCCTGGTATCTTTCTTTAACTGATTTTTTAGAGAATCCGGGTCTTACTTTTTATCCACCTCGAGCTCCATTTCATCCTACACCCAGAGGTTACTATCTGTCATCTATTATGGTTGGAGAGTCGTTCATGTTTTCGCAAACGCCTGAATCTTTTTTACATGGTGGTCCTTCTGTTCCTGCGGGATATCAGTCTTTGTCTGGTACTTTCTCAGGAGCAACTCCTCAACCTGTCGAAAATGTGTTATCATCTGGTCTTGGTGGACTTAAAATTGAAACATCGAACGCAGAGCAAGTTTTTATGATGTCTGGTAATATTCCTAATCCTCAAGCTCAAGGCAGTCAGTTTCCTTCTGGGGGTCAACCTCAGGGAATTCAGTTACCACTTGGGGGGCAACCTCAGGGTGGGCAATTACCGCCCGGGGGGCAACCCCAAGGTAGTCAGTTACCACCCGGGGCTCAACCTCAAGGTAGCTTTTTCCCAGGACAAACTGTGGATCAATATTATTTTGGGGGGCAACCCCAAGGACAGTACATACCTCAAGGTTACCAACCTCAAGGACAATACATTCCTCAAGGTCAACCCCAAACTCAATATGCTCCTCAGGGTCCTCAACAACCCCAGCTTCCGTACGTGCCTCAAGGTTATCAACCTCAAGGGCAGTACCCAATACAAGGATACCAACAGCCTTCTGGTCAACCATCTATTCAAGGATCCGGAACTTTACCTTATTATCAACCCTACGTTCAACCAGGTTTTGGTCCTTACGTTCAACCTTCTACGGGACAGTACCCCGGAATGATGGTGTGGGATCCGTCCCAATATCAACAGCCTTTGCAGCCTAATGTGCAGTTACCTTATCAACCAGGTCAGCCAATGGTTTCTGGTTCAATTCAGCAGCCTGGTCAGCCAGCTATTCAAACTCCTGCACCTAGTTCAGTTCAGCAGGCTGGGCCTAGTACACCTCAGACTCCGCCCCAAACTGCTGCAACTGCTGCAACGTCTGTTCAACCTGTTACACCTGTTTCTGGAGTGTCTGTAGCCCCGAGTTCGGCTATCCCTGTATCTGTGCAAATCCCTCAAGTCTCTGTACCTCAGTCAGGACCCTCAGTTCAGACTACAGTTCAGATGCCTGCGGGACAAGCCGGTACAAGTACAGTTGTAACAAGTCAACCTCAATTTACTTATCAACCGTACCAGGGACAGCCGCAATTCGGTCCCTATGTGCAGAATCCAAGCTATCAACCATACCCTGGTTATACTTATCAACAACCTCAGTATGGTCCGATTCATCCCGGTTATCCAGGAGGTTATACAATACCCAATGCTAATCCGATTCCTAGTTATCCTGGGTATCCGCCTCCTGGATCTGCTTTGGCTTCTCAAGGTTTTCGTGACCCTAACCGTCAGTTACCGTTCATCGCAACTTTGGACTTACCAGATTTGACGCGCCTTACTAATGATCCTATTTTTTATTATTAGAACTGGCCGTCAATGCCTCATAAGTTGCCCAGCGACATACCAAAAGTTGAAGGTAAGTCAGGAGAGGATCCATCAAATCATGTGATGAATTATCACCTTTGGTGTGCATCTAATTCTATTATTGATGATTCGATTCGCTTACGTCTTTTCCAAAGGACACTCATAGGTCTTGCAGCCAAATGGTACATTGAGTTGCCACAAGGCTCGTTTCATAATTTCAGTCAGTTAGCAACGTATTTCTTAACTCATTTCCAGTTGCCTGTCAGATACGACAATGGCACAGAATTATTAACTTCACTAAAACAATCTACGTCCACGTATATTTCTGATCATATTCATGAGTGGCGACGTAAACGGCGATTGGTGAAGGTTTATATTCCGGATCAAATTTTGGCAGAGTGGTTTGTAAAATCATTACTGCCTAAGATCACTGAAGATGTAGCTAAGGCTCAGTACCTAGACCTCGTTTATACGCAGTCAGGTACTTTACATGAAAAAATTCCTGATTTACCCAAACAAGGTCAAATTGCTGCTCCTCCTTCAGGGTCTCATGCCGCTGACGGTATGATTGGTACAGTTAGTTCCAAAAGTAAGAAGAAATCTTCAAATAATTCTTCTCCAATCATAAATTTACCTGATTCCCCGAAGGGAGAATCCTCTCAAGAAGTTTCTGCCGATATTCATGTCGTTGAAACATCTACGGCAAAATCAAAAACCGGTGGTAAAAAGAAAGGGAGGAATAAAAACAAGAAAAATTCGAAAGAGAAAACAGATAGAGAAGAATCCAATGATGAGAAACGAAAACCTCGTTATCCTTGCTTCATTTGTGAACAAGATCACTTCACGAAAGAATGCCCATATCGAGAAGAGGTTACGAAACTCATTAAAGGATCGCAACAACCTGATGTCTTGAAGGATCCTTTTCCAGTTCAAGATAGTAAGATGATTGGTTCTTCCTCGACCACTTTAGAAGAGCCTATTATGATGATGTCTCATATAAGGGTTGCGACGCGATCGCAAGATTACGGTTCTAAGAATCCCGTTGATGGCAAAGAAGGAGAGTCTTCCAATGCCAACGCATCAAATACAACTCCTCCTATTTCCGGTCCGCTACAGATCGAGAAACAAAATCCAGACTTGATAATCAAGCCGCCTGCTAAAGGTGTTCTTCGTAAATCAGCTTTCAATCCACATGCGAGAGCTGCTCAGAATTACAACATTGCTGAAGATTTAGCTATTTCTCCTTCAGCAATGTCGGCTTTGGAAGTGCTGCAGTCGTGTCCAGCACAGCGTAAATTGTTATTGTCTGCCATAGGAGCTGTTGATGTTAATGATTCTAACCTTATAATCTTCGATTTAGAAACTAGTACACCACATCTTCCTCATCAAATGGCTTTCCAGATTCCAGTGTTAGTCAAAAACAGACCTATTTTTCGGACTGTGATTGATGAGGGAGCTTCAACGTGTATTATGTCGCTTCAGTGTTGGAAATCTCTTGGTTCTCCTACACTTAACCAATCTCCGACGATTCTAAAAGCTTTTTATGGTCGAGGTTTTCAACCTTATGGTATTTTGCAGGATTTACCCATAGGGGTTGAAGGGAAAATTGTTAATCTAGATGTGGAGGTGGTTGATGCCCCTCTAGATTACAACCTTCTACTGGGTCGTAGTTGGTCTTATGCTATGACTGCTTTTGTCTCTTCGGTCTTTCGACTTATAAAATTTCCATATCAAGGAAGGATCGTGACAATAGATCAGTTAACTTATTTTTCGTCAGACCCAGCCTCTACAGAAACAATCCAGCATGTTGGTAAAACGACTATCTCTTATAAGGATGTTGGAGTAGGTTTGATTAAAGATTCTGGTTTGCTAGGAACTTTTTCCTTTCCTCCTCCTAACGTATCGTCTTCTACAAAAACTATTCATATGATTTCGTCAGACACAGTTTTGACTGATGATCCTTGGATACTACCTTCGGAATCCGAGATTGACTCATTTGATGGCGTGATGCCTATGAGTCCAATTGAAATTGCGTACCAGACTGTACAGTCTTTTTCCAACACCTTTTCAACCAAAATTGATCCAATGAATGGGATCCAAGAGGAATCACTTTCTATTTCTAGTTCAGACGCAACGACATTTCCTGAAATTGTTCATATAGATGAGAAAATTCGTGAGTTTTTGTCTGTTGATGATTTACCATGGGAAGATCTCCATCATAGGTCTTCATTTTTACCTGAATTAGATCATTTTGAAAATGATTTCGCTTCAATATTTACTGCTGAATATGCCAAGGAACCTCAGAATCCATTGAAAAATCCTGATTCTGAGTTAAATTTAGAAAATATATCTAGAACGGTTCCAATTGACATTTCAGTAAAACCTGGAATAATTGAAAACATTCATATAGGTGCTTGTTGTTCAGACGAAGAAATTCAGATTTATAAAGCCCTATTTCAAGAATTTCGTGACGTGTTTGCCTGGTCTTACGAAGAAATGCCAGGAATTGATCCATCGATCGTAGTACATGAAATTAAGACTTACCCGGATGCTAAACCTGTTCGTCAACGATTACGTCAAATACATCCTAGAAAAGCTGCTGCTATAAAATCTGAAGTTGAAAAATTACTTCGAGCAAGATTCATTTATCCAATTCCTTTAACGGATTGGGTATCGAATATTGTTCCTGTGACTAAAAAACAAGGAACAATAAGAGTATGTATCGATTATAGGGATATTAATCGAGCGTGTCCAAAGGACAATTATCCAACTCCCTATATCGATCAGATAATCGACGATTGTGCTGGGAGTGAACTATTCTCTTTTATGGATGGTTTTTCCGGTTACAATCAAATAAACATACTCCCTGCAGATCAACCTAAAACAGCTTTCATTTGTCCATGGGGAACATTTGCCTATTGTAAACTACCTTTTGGACTTAAGAACGCTGGAGCAACTTTTCAACGGGCCATGTCTTATGCGTTTTATGACATTAAGCACATTGTTCAACCATATCTTGATGATTTACCTGCTCATTCATCACGTAGGGCCGATCATCCCACTCATTTACGAGCAATTTTTATGAGATGTCGGCATTATCGGATAAGGTTGAATCCGCATAAATGTGTTTTCTGCGTAGAATCGGGTCGTTTACTGGGATTTGTTGTCTCAAAATCAGGCATTCGTATTGATCCTTCGAAGGTCGAAGCTATTGTTAAATTGCCTCCTCCTTCGACATTGCGCCAACTCCAGAGTTTGCAGGGGAAAGCAAACTTTTTACGTAGATTTATTCAGAACTATGCCGAGCTTGCAAAGGGTTTTACCCGGTTGTTGAAACAAGACATTCCGTTCTTTTGGGACGAGGTCGCTGATCGATATTTTGATGCACTTAAACACGCGTTGACCCATGCACCGTTATTGCATCCTCCCAACTACAACCAGGATTACATTCTATATCTCGCTGCTTCTCATTCCACTATTGGGATGGTACTAGTTTAGGAAGATGAATCTCACAACGAACATGTGATTTATTATCTTAGTCGAAATTTGAATCCGACTGAAATCAAATATACACATGTGGAGAAATTGGCCTTGGCAGCTGTTCCAGCTGTCCAACGTTTTCGACATTACATATTGTTACGTAAAACCACAGTAATTTCTGATTGCAACCCTATGATGTATATTTTGACCAGACAATTGCTAGGGGCAAATATTCTAAATGGATAGTTATCCTACAAGAATTTGACTTGGAATTTGAAAAATCCAAGGCAAAGAAATCTTTGGTTTTTGCGGAACTAATGTGTGATTTTCCCTCTACTGATATTGAAACAGTGGCAGAAGAGTCCATTGTGGACGAATCTTTGTTTCTTATCAGTACGCTTGATCCATGGTATGGGGATATTATTGTGTATCTCCAAACCCAATCTTTTCGGCTTGAAATTTCACGAACTCAACGACGGAAAATACGCTTCCAATCCCAACAATATAACATCATTGGTGATACTCTTTATCGACGAGGAGCGGATTCTGTTTTCCGACGTTGTTTAACTCATGAAGAAGCTGAAAAGGTACTAAATGACTGTCATTCTAGAGCATGTGGCGGTCATATGTCTGGGTATGCCACTGCCCAAAAGATATTGCGTGCAGGTTATTTCTGGCCAACATTATTTAAAGATTGCATTTATGCGGTTCGGAAATGCCACAACTGTCAAATTTTTGATAGAAAAATGCGCGCGCCACCTGCTCCTCTTCACCCTATAATTGCCGTTGGTCCATTTGCAAAATGGGGTATCGATTTTATCACATGTAACCCTCACTCGGCCGGGGGGCATGCCTATATTATTCTCGCTGTAGATTATTTTACGAAATGGGCCGAGGCGATGCCTGCATATTCAGCTGACGGCAAGACTGCTGCAACATTCGTGTTCAATCACATAATTGCTAGGTTTGGTGTTCCTCAAGCTATTATTACAGATCATGGAAGTCATTTTCTGAACATCATGATGACTGAATTAACAGAACAACTTGGCCTACGCCACGATAATTCCACTCCGTACTATCCACAAGCAAATGGTCTGGTTGAAGCTATTAATAAATTTTTAGTCACCATGATTAAACGAATCATTGGTATTCACAAGACGAATTGGCATTCCATGTTATTTTCAGCGCTTTGGGCATATCAAACCTCAGTCAAAACATCAACGGGTTTCACTCCTTTTCAACTAGTTTACGGTTTAGAAGTTGTGTTACCAATTGAATGCGAAATACCGTCATTAAAATTAGCCATAGAATTACTTCCAGCTACGTCTGAAGAGGAAAAACGTTTCTTGTACTTGGCCCAATTAGATGAGAATCGGCGAAGTGCTGCAATAGCAAACGAGGCTCATGTTAAAAGGATAAAAGCTCAATATGATAGAAATGTGACCCCTCGAAATTTTTCAGAAGGAGACCTAGTTTTACTTTATGATCAAGCTAACGACAAGCTAGGAGCTGGAAAATTCGTGCCTATGTGGCATGGTCCTTACATTGTGAAACGAAAGTTAGCAAAAGAGGCCTATGAGTTAGTAGATTTTGATGGTGTCCCTTTAGATAAACCCAGAAATGGGCTTTATCTAAAGAGATATTACGCTTAAACAAGGTGTGGAGATTTTTTGTTAGTTTTAGATTTCTTTACTGTTGGTGTGTTTTAGATTAAAAAGTGTGCCTAGTTTAGAAGTGTGTTTTTCACTATGACTGCTTATCTGATTTTTACTCTTGATATTGCAGATGTCGACGTCTCTTCAAACCTACACTGGTTTTGCTGATGGTGTTTGTCGTAGTACACGGAACATTTCTTCCGCAGCTTGGGTTATCTATTCACCCTCTGACGAGTTAGTATCCATGCATGGGGTAAGCCTTGGTCAAACAACAAATAACATTGCCGAGTATAGTGCAGTGATTGAGTTATTATCTGAGTCCATATCATTTGGAATTCGGAGTTTGATTGTAAGGTCGGATTCTGAACTTGTTGTATTACAGCTTAACAGGGTTTATACCATTAGAAATCCGGTGTTATTACGGTTATTTTTGAGAGTTCGTCTCTTGGAACGTGAGTTTGATTACATTGAATATCAGCATATTCCGAGACGTTTAAATACATTAGCAGATTCAATTTCTTCTAGTATGATAAATAGACATTTGCAATAATTAAAAGCAGTAAAACAAAAAACATTCATTCATGTACGCAGATAGCCGTCAAAAAATAGTGATATATATCATAGGAGTGTGTTCAAAAAATATACATCGTCTTCGATCATAGGTTGGAAACACCTTATGATCGGCAAAAATGGTAACACAAAAGTACAAAAATGAGTCTACATGATCATCTCATCACTGATGATGATCTCGATAGGAAACAATTGCTCGAGCCACCCTGCATAGGAACCTCCTGAAAGGTCCTGGGACTCCAATCACATATCTTTGAAGCCTGAGGGGAATATCATCTATACTCGTCTCTGGTATATCTAGAGTCAAGTGCTCTAGATGATGTTCCAAATCAGTCAAAATTTCTACTGATTGGCCTGCTGGGGCTGGTGCAGGCGCAACTGGTTGCCTCCTCTCGAAAGGTTGGAGATGAGCTGGACGTTGTGGACCCACATCTGTATTTGAAAAACTTTTGGTTATTAGTTTTCTAAGACGATAAAAAATTAAAAAAAAAATTTAGAACTTAGCAAACGTTGAAAATGTTTTACCTGAATCGTCCCACTGTTCCCCTGCAAGGAGAGACATCTCTCTATCTCCGCGGAAATCTATCCTTGCATACGGAAAATCCTCTATCGTAAAAATTTGGCGATCCAGCCAATGAAAATATGAAACAGGGAATCGTACAATCTCAGTGCCCTCGATAGCATGACGAGCCATCAACGCGGACCAGCGAACCATCCTTGGTTCTCGAAGTCGACCGGCATCAACTGAAATACTCTGTGGAGCTAACTGAGGGACCCTCTCCAAAGCAAAAGAAACGACAATGGAACCATATCCAAAGTTTTTTAGTTTCCCGGTTTTTGCTCTGGTAAGTTGGCCTTTTATATTTGCCAACACAACTTCGCACCAGTTGAAGATGGTGCCACGAAAACAGTCCACAGCAATGCGCATTTGGGAACCAGTAGCTACATGAAGCGCGGCGCTCCCACATAGTTTGGTAATAGTGAATGCTATAACTTTCAGTTCAGGACGGATGATATGTTTTATGTCAATCCGTTTGTCCCGAGGATCTGCCTGATCATTGCAAAATTCGAGTTGAAGACTAGCGACAGTCTGGCCACCTGGCCTAGTTCCAAACAAAGATACATGTTCGCCCCTCTTGGACAAACCAGTCAAAAAGTATATATCCTCCAGCTCAATTTCGAGCCGGTGGCCACCAATGAAGAAACACTGGTCCTCCACATGCCATCTGTCTACCAACCATGTTAAGAGTTCCACTTGTGCCTCATGCCAGAGATGGCCCAGAATTTGTATAAGCAGCACGCTTTTAATGCCCTTTGTGTGGGCAAATGGAGTATTGCAGCTTCATCCACATCCTCATGTTCCCTTTCTCGCCAAATAAGCATCTTGTTAATCCTGCAACACAAAATAAGGCATATTAGCATGATTTCATTTGAAAACTTTTGGCAGAAATTTGAGAAAACTGTGCTTGAATTTTAACCGCGCGGGTACCGCACCCACTCTTTGTAAACAGAGCGTAGCTCCGCACGAAAGGTGTGTGCCGGGTGCGGCACCCCCGATTTTTTCCCGTTCAGAAAAAATCGGGGTCCGCAGGCAACCTGTGTCCCGCCTGCGGACCCCGCGGGCGCATTTTTTGACCTATTTTTGTCCTAAAAAATCAAACTAAAGCCTAAAAATGAATTTTAAACGGATGAAAAGCAAGATAAGGAGGTCGTGGATTACCTGGGGCTGACGATTTTCGATTCCAACGGTTGAATTTTCCAGAATCTTCACGGGAACTTTTTATCCAAAAGCTTTTTACTTTTCACTCTGCAACTAAACAGTAAAAATGAAATAGAAAAAGTCCTTTTTATAAGTTTTTTCGAATGAATGAATTGTAAATTTATTTATTTTTCACTTTAAAAGGGATATTTTTGAAAGCATTTATATTTATCTTAAACAGGTATGTGTAATGTTTTGAGTTTTTGTGCAGAAACAGGATTTTTCAGGTGAAATGATCGTTTTTCAACAAAGAGCATACTTTTATCACTTTTTCGGACTCTTTCAAAATTTTTACGAAAAAGCGAAACCTTGGAGTCCTCTTTTAAGCCCTTTTCAGACTCTCTAAATATGAAAAGATTGCCGAGTACTTGACTATTCGAACTCGTTAAAGTAAATGAACAGTCGTCCCTTCAGTATAAGTTTACCCCTTTTACGGACTGAAATGGACTATTTACGAAAAAGGTATACGTTGACTAAATACGGCCAATAGAGTTCTCTCCCGCATTATTTTATCCTTTTTCGGGCTCGAGAGACTAAATTTACGAAAAAGAACACCCATGGAGTTTTCTTAAGTTTTTCTTCTGACTCCCTAAAACTGAAAAACACCGAGTTTCTCCTATACTGGACTCGTTAAAACTTAACAGTAAAGGACCTATTTAATTTTCAACAAGAACGAACCACTCCTTCTTAGGGTTCGAATTTTAAACTAAGTTGGACTCATCTGAAGGATGAGCTTATAACCAAGCAAATGTTATCCTCCTCAAGCTTGTCAAAAATAAAGAGGTACTTGCCAGAAATGGTGGGGGAAAAGAGAGAAAAATGAGCATGTTTGTTGTATTTTAAAATTGTCCTAAAACTCAGTCGACCACTCTTGGACACGACACTTATATTCACCTGGGTTGGGAAATTCTTTGCTTAACAGTTAATCAAACCACATTGAAAATTTTCAGCCGGTTTCTGGGTATTAGCTTTGAGTCAATTGTCACCAAGCCATCTGCAGTGTCGTTATGTGTCCAAGAGAACAGTTCAAACAAAACCATTCATCTGCAAAATATCTATCATCCATCATTGACCATCCCTGAGTCAGTCCTTGCCAACATATTTTCAAAACTTGATCTATGATTTCGTGTTGTGGGCTTGCCTACAACAGATCGCTTTCTATCGACATCAGCACATTATCTAGGAAGTTGATCCAGAAATCGTCAGTACCTTGAAATTTGCATGCCTCAATGGCAGGTTTCTCGCTTTCGACGACAGGTTACATTAATGACCTTCGATCGAATGACTCCGTGACATGTTCGACTTCAGCTCATTCATTCACATTTCATGGACTGTACTGAGTACTTTGAGAGCCATTGACATTACTGGTGGTTTCTCTCACACTTGTTAACAGTTCACATCATTGACTGGTAATCAAGTGGTTTCTACCATGTTCGACTTCGATACATTCATTCACATGGGTAGAATCGTACTGGTTCGAGATGCGGAAATCAAGACCCTGGATCTAGTTTCCACCATCCAGGCTGCGAGGAATTTTGTTGTCATCTATACAATAGACTATTGATAAACAGATGGCTACGTCCATACTGTGTCTACATATATTTGTACTATGATGTATTCAAAATCATTCCTGTATCAGAATGATTTCAGTTAGTTTATAGTTAGTTTTTATCTGAGTATGGGAATGCCTACCTCAGTGATGACATATACATGTATATATTTTGCATTGAATTTTTTTACAGGTACCGACTGGGGTGTCCACAGGATGATCTTTGAAATGATAAAGTACTGCACTCTTCATATATGACAGACTATAGCTTCATCTATTACAGACTTTGCACTTTAGGGGGAAATTTGTTACACTGAAAACTGTCACCTTGACATTCTGCTGACCGTATGAGCTCATTATTACTCATACTTCCTCCTTTTGCAAGTCTAATATACCAGCTCCTCATATCAAGCTTCAAAATCAGAAGAAAATCCCTAAAATCCCCTAAGAATTGGTATCGCACTTTCTCTATGCATTCCCTGCGGTCCCGCACCTAAATCTCAGCCTGCATGCGGAACCATACCGAACGTTCTTTGTGTAATGGGTGCGGACCTCTGTAAAACATAAAAAGGCGAAAAAATGAAGATTAAAAAGTGAATTCCAAGTGAATTCTAGAAGATTCTAGACGGGAATTTTCGGAATGGATACGCTTTGAAGCTGGTTCATGCATCCCTCTCTTAATGGAGCTAACCCCTTGATGTAAGGAGCTTATCCCTTTGAAGGAGGATTCTATCCCTTCATATTTGGAACTAGAAACCTCCTCTTTTCCACTATAAAAAGAGGCCTTGGGTAGCCTCAAAGGGAGTTCAAGCTTATGAGATTTGAAGTTAAATGCTGTTGAGATTTAGACTTGAGTAACTAAGACTTTCTGTGAGGTTAAATCACTCATCCTCATTTGTCTTAGTGGTATGCTTTTGATGACTATTTCAGTGGCTTTTTAATAGAATTTGTGAACCTTTTTGTATCATGAATTTGGAAAGTAATAAGGAACCATAACAAAACATGTGAGAATTGATATGCAAGACTTAGCCACTGATAATGGTTATTTTCTGTACAGGAAAAGGAGAAAACGAGGAATTTCCGTTCCAAAGGAAAGGACAAAGTCGAGATAACTGCTGTCCCTCTGAACGAGAACCGAATGCAAACAAGGCTAAATAGATTACAGCAAATCGGCTCGGAAAAGAAGGAGAAGACACCAGCTCGGCGCCAAAGAAAGGAAAGGATGAAGAATTAACAGTTTGGCGAATCCCTCAGGATCTTCGATCCTGAGGGATCGCTGCTTTATTTATCATGTTACTTGGACATCTCCGCCATCACCTTTATATAAAGGGACAACACTGTTAGCTTGATAGATAGGATACGCTTTTATGTAATTTTCTGTAAAACATCAACTTTGATTATTGAGTCTCGTTGAGAACTGGTTCAATGTATTTTTGACCGATGCATTAATAAAAGCTTGGTGATTATTTCATCTCTGCGTCTGGATTAACTTAAAGCGGTGTATCCTTGGAGGCTAAGGGCCCGGCCCCGAAGGACACTTGCTTCTGTACCATTACGACTTGACTTTTGTGTGGTTTGTTTATCATTGTTATTTGGTAATTTGATATGCTTTATAAGTTCATATTACATGCTTTGTTAAAGATTGAATCATTGAGGTTTTTTACAGATAGAATCGTGTGTTGACTCCGCATCAAGTTATTAATCCTTTCAAGAGTTAATTGCATGTTCTTACTGTTTTGTTACAGAGCTGTTATACTAAACGTTCGTGTTGTGCGCGTTTCTGATTTATCAGTACTGTTCCATAATTCATTAATAGTTATTGCTGTTCCATTAGTGTGATTTGTGTGAATTGCTTTTAGAGTGAAAGAATGTTATTTGATTGCAAAGAATGCATTTGAGTTAATAGATTAAGTTTGGTTACAACCTGCGGGACTTAGTTATTCAATTGCTGTTCCATTTTAGACTTGCTGTTCTATTTCAGAATTGTTGTTCAATCCTTTATTTGCTTTGCTATTCCAT